>CM053793.1:360543734-360978734 GCA_028749045.1 Cupressus sempervirens | reverse complement strand
TTAAACTATAGAGTGTTTTCTTTAGTTTACATGCAAATGAATTTTTGTCATGGGTGACAAATCCTTCTGGTTGTTTGATGTATACTTCTTTGATCACACTGTTTAGAAATGTAGTTTTAACATCCATTTGGTGTATCTTCCACCCTTTGGAAGCTGTACTAGCTATGATGGTTTTGACAAAAGTGTAACGAGGGATTGGAACAAAGGTTCCTTCATAATTTATTCCTTTTGCGAAAATCCACAAGCTACAAATCTAGCTTTGTATTTTTCAATACTACCATTTGGTGTATGCTTAGTTTTGAATAACCATTTGGAGGAGACAACTGATTTATCTTTAGGTCTGGATACAACATCTCATACATCATTTTTTAGTATTGATTGATATTCTTCAATCATCGCATCTTTCCAAAGTTGACATGATAATGCTTGTTTAACATTTGCAGGTTTTGTTTTGATGAGTTCGGATATCTATGCAACATAGCATGAATGGTTTTTTGTTCTCTTGCTTTATCTAAATACTTGATCAGGTTCTACTTGATTTTCTTCTATCATTTTTCTTGCCCAAAGTGGTCTCTTTTTATTGTTAGGGTTTTCAGTATTTTATGTATTTGAACTTGGGAGTGCATGACTTCTAGAATCACTCTCCCTTTGATTTTCCATGGTGGGATTCTCATCTATTTCGGTTCTTGGTTTTGTGTATGATTCATCAATGTTCTTTGACAGATTAAAAGTAATGTCTTCTTCAAATTTTAAATCTCAGTTGATTTCAATAGTTCTTTGACCAGGGACGTAAATTTTGTAACCTTTGGATGATTCACTTTATCCTACATAGATGTCTTTCTTCCCTGATGGTTCTAGTTTAGTTCTCTTTTCCTTGGGTGTATGAATGTATACATGACATCCAAAGATTCTTAGATGACTTAAGTCTGGCTTGTCTTTTGTGAATACTTCTTTAGGGGTTATGTTCTCTAATATTGAGTGAGGGCATCTATTTTGGATATTAACTGCGATGTTAGAAACTTCAACCCAGAATGAGGTGTGGAGATTTTGGTCATGAATCAAGGCTTTGGCAGATTCTATAATAGATCTGTTTTTTCTTTCTGCAACTCCATTCTGTTGAGGATTATATGGTAGAGAAAACTCTTAATCCCAATAGAGATGCATAATTCTTTAAAGTTTTTTGAAATGTATTCACCCCCATTGTCGGATCATAGAGTTTTGATTTCTTCCTAGTTTGGTTTTCAACTAGAGCTTCAAACTCTTTGAATTTGGATAATACTTCATTTGATTCCTTAAGTCTAAGGGTATAAATCCAACTTTTCCTAGAGAAATCATCTATAAAAATTACATAATATAGACATCCTCTTAAAGGAGGTACAAACATAGGACCACACAGGTCAGTGTGAATAAGTTCAAGTGGAGCTTTGGTTCTATGTTCACTTATAGGAAAGGACCCTTTTGTATTTTTAACTAATGCACATCCTTTGCAAGTTCCAAAGTGATTAGGTTTTAAATTAGGTAACCTAGTTACAATTTTTTCTATGGATGGCAAGGCACAAAATTGAAGATGTCCAAGTCTTCTATGCCATATTTCATTAGTATTTGAGATTTCATGATTTAGGGCTAGATTTTGATGGTTGTTGAGTTTGTACAAGCTACCATCTATGAAACCGATGGTTATTGCATTCTTGATGTTGGAGTTCTTGGGCTGGGATAGTACTTCATCTTCTTGGAATGTGATTCAATACCCTTGATCTACAAGGCCAAAGATTGAGACCAAGTTTCTTTTTTATGCTAGGTACAAACAAAACATTCTTTAGTTGAAGAGTGATTCCTAATTTTAGTTGTATTGAGCATGATCCAATTCCTTTTACCGAATATGTAGAATTATCCTCAATGGTTACTTCTTTAGAGGAGTATCCTTCAAATGTTTCAAATTTGTGTTTAAAAATGATTGTATGGTGAGATGCTTCACTACCTATTATCCATGTGTTTTTGCTGGAGTTGAGTTCACTTGAGAGGGCTAAATAGCATGCTAAATTTTCATTGTTTTCATTCTTAACTTCTGCTAGGGCTGCTTGAGTTTTATTTCATTTTGGACAAACTTTATGAGTGACCAAATTTGTCACTTTTGAAGCATTTTACTTTGGACTAATCTCTTTTCTTGTATAGTTTGTTGAATTCCCTTTCCTTTTTTCATTTGAATCGACCTTTCTTTCCCTTATTTTTGGAATTGGTTTGAAGAGCTTGAATTTCTCCCTCTTGATTTTGACTGATTCCTCTTGTGATTAATCTTGACTCTTCTTGAGTGCAGTTGTTTTTTAGTTCCTCAAAATTTGGTAGTTCAAGTCGAGAGCTTAGTCCATGAATAAAAGATTCCCAAGATAAGGGTAATCCTTTTAGGGCTATAATACAAAGTTCTTTATCATCTACCTGATTTCTGATAGTTGCGTGTTGGTCTTTTAACTTTGTGATTCTTAAAAAATAAGATGTAATAGACTCCACTGTTCATTTTTATGAAAATTAGTTGTTGTTTTAATGTGAGCAGTTTGCTGGTATTTTTGATCTTGAATGTATTTTTGATGGTGGAGAACATCTCATAGGCAGTTTTGAGACTTGATGTCAAAGGAAGTATATGGTCTTTGATAGAGTCTATGATGATTTTCATGGCTTTATTATTATGTCGTTTGCATATTGTTTTGTTTGGATCATCTTTCAGGCATAGACTTATGTTCTTCTATGTGTTCTTCTAATTCCATTTCTCGAAGAATGATCACAACTTGCATTTTCAATGATGCAAAGCTAGAGGCCCCTTCAAGTTTGTCTCATAATCTTACATGATTCACCATTGTTTCAAATTGAAGACAGTTTAATAGATTTGGAATTGACTGTGATGCTCTATCAGTTAGGCTCTGATACCATGTAAATGAACACAAGATCTCTAATAGAGTAGTTTCACTATTTATGATAACAATATCTATGAAAGATTTAATGTAGAACAATATTAAAATGATGAATATATGTATTTGTAACAGTGAACAATTTATTTAAGATTGTGATAAATGTAAGATCTTATTTTGAACTGACAAACTATAGTATATAGCAAGTACTTCAACCTTCCTTATCACTATTTGAATAGATAATCGATATTGTTGCTAATGTACTTCAGATTGTCGTTGTGATTGATTTGATTTCCGTCACGATATGTGTGTGTGTGTGTGTGTGTACACACACACACACACACACACACACACACATATCTATGTATATATACACCTACCTACATACATACATACATACATATATATTTGTGCGTGCGCGTGCTTGTGTGTGTGAGGGTGGCAGTCATGTCCTGTACAGACATGACTCTACATGGCTATTTCCATGTAGGGTCATGTACCTACGTGTTATGGCCAATGGTGTGTATAACCATTCGTGTCCAATAGTCTTAAGTGACTAATCAACTTTGAAAAAAACTTGTTTATACAAAGTGATCCGTAGTAATAGGGAAGGCTGATACATATTGCATTTAATGTGTTAAACATATACAAGAATGATATGACACTAAATAGAAATGTTATATATATATATATATATATATATATATATATATATAGAGAGAGAGAGAGAGAGAGAGAGAGAGAGAGAGAGAGAGAGAGAGAGAGAGAGAGAGAGAGAGAGAGAGAGCTAAGGGTGATCCAATTCGATTGAAGCTACAATCTTTTAACATTTAAGACATTTATAGATTAGGTTTAGAATCGAACGTTTAAGATCTAATAGAGGTGCAGAAGCTACTTCATATGAGTTTGATAGATTTTGTGAAAACATGGAATTATGAGGTAATTGTTTGCTTGTAGAAATATTTTGTAGAATATAGTGGTTGAGAGCATAAATAGAATTGTTGTAGAAGTGGCTAGAACCATGTTGACATCATTACCTAACATATACTAGAGAGATGATGTGCACATCATCTTTAATCTTCTTAACAAGATGCAAGTAAGAGTAAATCATACCAATATACCTTCTAAATTGTGGTTTGGAAAGGTACTAGCTATGAAATATGTTGTCTGCAATTTTATATTCACAAAATTGAATAGACCAACTTGATTTCTCATAATTTCGTAGTCAAAATTCTTTAAGTTAGGAATTCCTAATGATATTTTGTGAAGGTAATCAACCATCCCTTGTATTGTCCTAAGCCTTTGATTCTACAAATGCCATTTTTGAAGTTTCCCATTGAGTTTTTCTTTGTTCTCTTGCAAAGTTGGGTTTTTTTCCTTGATTGCAAGTACTTGAATTTTTATAATCTTCAAGTCTTGATTGATTTTTCTTGATCATTTTTCTTTTCTTTTTTCAATCCTAGGTTGATTGCTTTTTGAATTCCACTCATTTCAAGCTATCATAGGCCTAATTCAGAGTTATATTTTAGGAGATAATAAAGAATTTTGTTTCTTGCAAATTGGGTTTTAATGCTTGATCGCAAGTCATTATTCTTTGCTTAAAAGCCTACGATATAGAATCAAAATTCCACCAAGGCCTCTTGGTTGTTTAGTTACACTTCTTCTGAGCCATTTCATATTGTCTTGGGTATTATTCACTTGTAATGGGGAATCAAAAGTCCACCCTTGCATTTACATTGTTGTTTTTTGAGGGAAATTGTTTATTCTAATATAATTTCAAACATCTGAATGAACTTTTAAAACTTGTTTACACATATTCCTTCAAACATATGCTTGTAAAATTATTTGACATTTTTAATAGAAATCACAACTATTTGTGTTATATATATATATATATATATATATATAGTGGGCTTCCTAAAGCCCAACTACATATATTGATTGTAATTTAAAACATTTTTAATGCTCCTTGTAATGCGACATAAAAAGCCTAATGATAATTTTGGAGGGCAAATAATTGTTTTAAACTGAATGTTTGGAGTTGAATGTGGCTTCTAAAACTTATATATGATGTTCTTTAATATTTTAGAACTTTTTAATTTGCATCCTGGCTCATAAAATGTCTCCTCTCTCATACTAGAAAATGACACTTGGTGCAACATTTTTAGCTTGCGATGTCGTTGGAAAAATCTATCTAGGGTAGAGGCAAGTAATTTTTAAGAAGAAATATTGTTTCTAGCACTTGCAACATTAATCCAAAAGCGTATCTAGGGAAATTAAAGCATGGTTTTGCAAGAGTAAGCATTTCATAGCTTGTGTTGCAAATCCAAAAGCCCTCCATTGTTGTTGCAATGCATTTCCATATATGTTTAAAGCTTGTCCAAGGCATTTGAAGCTATTTTAAAACAAAAGAGATCAGTACATACTTGCATCACGAGTCTTAAAGTCTCAAAGATTTGGGGGATTTTCCTCAAGTTTGAAAGACTTCTTCCTCCTTGCATTTTTTATCCTCAAAGAGGTATGTCTTCATTTATGAAATCTTTTCTTCTTCATTGTGCAAACACCTAGGGATTGTTTTGATTGTTTTTGTTTTGTTGTTTATGTATGTATTTATGTTAGTGACTACAAATTATTTTCAGGTTTGTAGAGTTTTGTTTGAGAGTATTATTTTAAAAAATAATACAGGTTCTTCAACTAATTGAAATGCAAGATCTTCCCTTAAAGAAAGAACTTTAAGCATGCATATTTTCCCCACTTGGAAATGGAAACAAAACCCTCATTTGTAAGTTTATTTCCAAGTGCAAATGAGGTTTCTTTACAATCTACAATTAAACTTTAAAATCCCATTTGTAGACAACAAACTCTCTCCAAGTGACTTTCACTTGGATTTTTAAACTCCAGTTCTAAGTAAGAAGTACCCCACTTATATGCATGTACTTGTGGGCTTTAAAAGCCCATTTGCAAACAACAAACTCACTCCAAATGACTCTCGCTTGGACTTTTAAACTCCAATTCTAAGTAAGAAGTAGCCCACTTATATGTATGTACTTGCATCTCATTTCCATACCAAATACTTGCATTTCATTATCTCGCATTGCTTACGAAAGTCCCCAAAATTCATCTTTTTTCCCATTTAAAAGTTGGTTCCGTCCATTTTTCCTCATATTTTGATGGTCTAACTTGCCTTACTCCATAGTTACAAAGAAGAAAGGTACATAACTTATGTTGTTTTCATGTTCGATAATGCAATAGAACTCTGCTAGCTTGTACATGCACTCTATGACTTTGAGCTTTGGTGTATATTAAATTACTTTCAATAAAAGAGGTAGGTTGTTTAAATAAGATAAAATAAGATAAGATAAGATAAGATAAATCTATTAATGTCCAACGAAAGACCAACAGAGGTCTATGGGGCTGAGAACTTACAACCATGAAAGTAGCAAACAGGAGAATACCAAATGGTGTCCATGAAAGAACAAGAACAAAAACCAAAAGAAGAAGCAAGTGAGAGCCATGTCGACATGGAGTAGGGATCCAAGCTAAAAGAAAGAAAGAAAGAAAGAAAGAGAGAGAGAGAGGAGAAGAAGAAGAGAAAGAAAGGAGAACAACAAAAGTGTTGCCACCTAGGAAATGTCTATAGCCTTTAGGACCTACTTCGATCTCGACTCCCAACCAAGAGGGAAAGTGTCTCGAATCATAGCTTTGAGGTTTCTAACCACTACCCATTTACCCTCTGGTTTGACAGCCACAACAAGAGCTCGAGCCTCCTTAAGTCTACCACCTACGATATGGTGAGATCCTCATCAAGATAAATCTGGATGGGGAGAGAGAAGAGTTTCCTCTTTGCCCTAAGAGCTTGAAGGCAATCAACAAGTGAAAGGAACTAGATAAAGAGGGTATTGTCATGCCCAACCCAGGCACAATCAAGTGAGATGTTAGTGATATCTAGTTGGTCTTTAAGGAAGGAGTAGCCTACTGCAAGAGGATCAGGGCAAGGAGGAGGGAGACCGCGAACCCTTAAGTTTAACTCATGAGCACGACTAACCCTTTCATCCTCTATCTTAGTTTGGACTAGCTTCTCTACGTCGGAGAGAGTAGCAGAAAGAGGAGGGGAGGAAGAAATGGGGTTGCTGCAAATAGATGCCCATGATTTCAGCTATTGTTCTGTTTTGATCTCTAGGGAGCATTATTTTTTATCGAGTTCCTCTTGCTTCATCTTCAAATCATGGATATCCATCATTTGCATTGTGTGTTGCATTGTGTCTTGAATTTTATCAAGGTCAATGACCAATTTCTGCTGTAGGCAATAGTTAAGTTGCTCCTTCAAATCCATTCGTATACCTGTGAGAGAGTTGTCAATGTGTTGTTTCAAATCGTTAATTGTCTCGCGTAGGGATTGCACAGTATCATGGAGTTTGATTCTCAAATTCAGCCTCTTTCAATTGATTACAAAGCTTAAGGGAGAGCAAGGACGCGGCAACAACAATGTCTTTCAGGGTTGCATTATCGATCTCAACTTTTGTCATGTTGTCAAGTAGCTGCTGGAATGTGATTGGATCGGGTTGGGGGTTCATAGTGGACGAACAAAGGCCTGCCATTCTATCAA
The DNA here is from genome assembly GCA_028749045.1 of Cupressus sempervirens. Lineage (NCBI taxonomy): Eukaryota > Viridiplantae > Streptophyta > Pinopsida > Cupressales > Cupressaceae > Cupressus > Cupressus sempervirens. Next base: position 360,971,228 of record CM053793.1, on the reverse strand, counting down.
ACAGTTTGCAGGGAACCCATAGACACAAAAGCAAACCCTAGTTGGATGATGTTCAACGTGGTTTAGACAATCTCATCCCAACACACCAGTGTAGCCCATGATCCGAACACACCCCAACCCCGCAAAATACACAACCCATGCACCGAACACAACCCACACAGGAACACAAATAGCTCATATATAGAAACACAAATAATGAGTAGACAAATGTAATAGTCAATAATAATAATTACTTATCTCATTTAGACAAAGAATGACGCCAGAATGATGAATCTCCTTAGGATTTGAGATTGGTTTTAGTTAAGAGACTTTGTACCAATTTCCAAATGGTGATGTGACAACATTTTCTTGAGTTGATTGTGTGTTTTATGCTTTTGTATAAGAGAAATTTGAACTCAATCTTGTAGACTTTGAATTGCATATTGCATCCAGAGTTATAATTTGGTTTCATGTTTGATCTTGGAGACTTTGGGCAATCCAAGATTAACATAGGACAATCAAGCAGGGGAATCGGGCTTTGTATATCTTTATTTTGTTCATTTGTGCATGCAAATTGAATGCATGTTGGAGACTTTGAGTTGCCATGTGTCTCATTCTTGTTTTCAAAATTACATAAGAAGCCATAGAAATACTTTGAGTTTTCATAAGTTTCTTGATTATGTAAAATGTTGGTATCCTAAAGATTATTCTTACATCTTTTTTTTTTTTAACGAACTTATTGCCCCAACAGATTCTTTGTATGTTACACTATTGCTTTAAGATTGTATTGTAATAGTAACATCAGTTTTGAAATAAGAGAATAGGATGAATGACTCACCTTGACTTAGCTCATATAAATAAAAGTTAAGTGTTCTGTTAATTTTAGTAGCAATAAGATACAAGAGCCTTCCTTGAGAAGTAGCAGAGACTGTGTCCCACATTCTAAGACTAGAACCACTATTTTGCAATTGCTCCTTAAATATTGTAGGTTGTAAACTATCCACATTTTTGTAAGTTGCAGTTACAGAGACTTACAAAATTGTCACTCGAGAATTTGTGGCGACTCCACTAGGGACACAACACACATTTGAGAGCCTCATGCTTTTATTTGAGGTACATATGTCTTATTTGTTGTTTCTTATTTCTTGTACTTATTTAAGCTTTAGCCAAGGACATTTAAATGGCTACCCAAGGAGGTCCTTGAGGAAATACTTTTGGTCCACTGATTCTAGCTCTGCCACTACATGTTGTTCCTAGTGGCTCATAAAAGAATTTTCCCAAGTTCTTTGGTGATGAGAAATGTTATTCTGACAAATATATTGCTTATTTTTACTTCTGTACAATGTTCATGTTGTGGAATACGAGGACATGTCTGTGAGGTTGTTTGTGGAAACTCTCCAAGACATGGTTGTTGACTGGTTTTATCGTATTGCACCCTAGACTATCACATACATGGTTATTCTCATAGCCAAGTTTAAGAAAGGTTCAAGACTTATTAATATGTTTATGCTTTGTTGACTCAACTCACCTAGCTGAAGAACAAGTCTCATGTGCCTATGTGTCAACTTCTTGCTCATTTCAAGAAGTTGACACAAATAATTCAAATTGTTTCTCAAGCTACAATTGCAAATTTCAAGTGTTTCTTTGTTAACACTCAAAATCCTGAAGTCACTTTTTAGTTTAGAAGAGTTGCCTCATCTACTCTTGCAACCATGTTGACTTGACAATTGGAATTAAGGATGATCTTATTCTTGTTGGGTAGATAAGAATTAAAGAAAGTTGGATTGAAGAAAGTTCCTTTTCTTTGGATTCATTTTCTTCCATCACAAGGATGGTTCATGCGGTGCACAGGTTCACAAATGAGTTGCTTACCCTAAAAAAACAAATATCTCAAGGTTTGTTCCTTGCTCCTTGCAAGGACAAAAAAAAGACCTCACCTAAATGTTTCTCATAGTTTTGCTAATGGGAATTAACCAAAGTTAGTTTCATCGCCAAAGAAGATAGCAATTAAAGCAACTGTGAAGCATCATGAATCTGAAGCTAGTGATCTTTCTATTCCCTTCTAGGAAAATGAAGCAACTATAACAAACAACACGTATTTCTCAGATTTGTCTTCTCAAAAAGCCGTGGATGAAGAGAAAAAGGATAAAAGTCATTCTTCTGACATTCAAGTGAATGAAGAGAATCAAGTCATTAGACGTGAAAAAATCAATATACATCAAGGTTCTAGTGAAGCTGAAAACAAATGCAGCTTTGTCTCTAGGTCTTCGATTTAAGCATGTTATGCACGAAAGAGTTACTTCAAAACTTGATGAGGACATTTTTATGAACATCATAGAAAAATTTCTTGCCATATTGTAGACGATTCTGCTATGTTTGAAATTTGCAACCAACATGTAGAAGCAAGCAATGAGGTAATCCATTTAGATCAGCTCGAGGTGATGGTGGTTGATTAACCCGTTACTCAAGTTGTAGTTGGCAAGAAAAGACTTGTCTTTGTTCATTCAAGGCAATGTCTAATCAAACATCTTGCTTGGTTGGAGGCCAACAAAAAGATAGATATTCCACAAGTACCCGAGCATGAATATACAATCGAGGAAGAGGCTAAACATGCATTTGTAGTTCATTAGGCTTAACCTAAATTCACAGACTTACTTTGGGGTAGTGATACATATGGTTTATCTCAAGAAGGTGAATTTTTTCATCTCTTCCAATGGTATGTATCAAGCTTTGGTATTGTTGCTCCATTATCTCGTGCTCTATCTATACAAAGTTTCCTAAGAACATGCAAGGTACTACAAGCTATTGAAACAAGGCAACTATTTTGTTGAGCTAGTGAGTGGGTTGGTCTAAAATATTTCATTGTTGGCTGATTGTGGTTAGGTAGGTTTTCTCTTTTGAATAAGTGTATTTACACAAGGTTGGGTTTTGTTTTAAGTAGTTTTGCTTTGCGTCAGTTTTTTCATCCTTGTCCTTTTATTGGTCTAGTTTGCAAGTCTATTTCTTATTTCATTTTGGATCCTTGACTGTATAGCCCAATGGAGTAGATAAAGACACTTAAAGATCTGTATTCTACATTCCTCATTGTTTCTTAAATCAAATGAGTTATGTTCCCTAGTTAGAGCTAGTTGTTGTCCACAATTATGTACTTACAAAATTGAACAACCTTACACAATTTTTGATGAATTTGTAGTTAAAAATCTCCAAGTTAGGTGTTCCTAATGAGGTTTTATGAAGGGAATCAATTATCCCTTGAATTTTCCCAAGTCTTTCATTCTACAAATGCCATTTCAAGCTATTATAGGCCTAATTTAACATTGTATTTTAAGAGGTAATAAAGAATTAATTTACCTACAAGTGGGGCTTTAAAGCTCAGTCATAGATCATTGTTCTTTGTTTAAATACTTGTGAAGAGAATCATAAGTCCGCCATGACCTTTTAAGTTGTTTGGTTGGACTTTTTGTGAGTTGTTTTATATTTTCTGGCAGGTCTTTCACTTATAATGAGGAATCAAAAGTCCAAGCTTGCATTTACAACGTTTTCTTTTATGGCAAATTGTTTACTTTATTATAAATTCAAACATGTAAATGAGCTTTTAAAAACTTGTTTACACATTTTTCTTCATAAAAAATGCTTGTAGAAGTGTTTAAAAAGTGTGACTATTTTCTAGGATGTCATTTTTAATAGGCATTACAAGTGCTTGTATGATTGATATATTGTAGTGGGCTTCCTAAAGCTGAACGAGATATATTGGTTACAACGTAAAACATTTTTAATGGTCCTTGTAACGCATTATTAGAAATCTAGCCATACATTTTAAATGTCAAATAATTATTTTTAATTGGATGTTTATAGTTGAAACAAGGTATCTAAAACTTGTCAATGATATACTTTGTATTTTAGAACTTTTCAACATGCATAATGACTCAAAAAACACGCCTCCTTTCTCATATCACAAAATGACATGTGTGCAACATTTTTAGCTTGTAATATTGTTGGAAAAAGCCTGTCTAGGGTAGATACAAGTAATTTTTAAGAAGAAATATTATTTCCAACACTTGTGACATCAACCTAAAAACCCATCTTGGGCATTTGAAGCATGGTTTCACAAGAGTAAGCATTTTGTAGCTTGCATCACAAGTTCAAAAGCCCTTCATTGTTGTTGCAATGCATTTCTATACATGCAATGTCATTTTTAAAGCTTGTATAGGGAATTTGAACTGATTTTAAAAGGGAAGAGATCATTACATGCTTGCATCATGAGTCTTTAAGCCCGTTCTAGGGAGAACTCATAGCATTTGCAACTTGTATTGTTGATCAATGCAAATTGTGTTACCTCTCTATATGAATTATTCTTAATCTCTATTACGAGTTATCTTGCAATCACATGTAGAAGCAACATTTTGGAGTTGAACCAATCTAAAGAAATCACTATTATAAAGCATTGTGACTCTTATTCACAAGCATTTGTCAAGGATTAATTATGGAATTAGAATGCATTGATTTCATAAGAAAATTTGATCAAATTTTATTTGTCTACATAGCTGCAATTAGGAGATTTGTCCCTATATTTAAATCATCATAGATTTGGGGGATTTTCTTCCAATCCAAGAACTTCTTCCTTGTTGCATTTTTTATTCTCAAAGAGGTATGATTTATTTGAGATATTTTCTTGTTCTTTATGCAAATACCTAGAGCTTGTTTTGTTTGTTTATGTTTGTATATATCTTTGTCACTACAAATCATTTTCACATTTGTAGAATTTTTCTTGAGAATGTTGTTTTGAAAAGCAATACAAGTTCTTCCCCAATTGAAATGCAACATCTTCCCTCTAAGAAAGAACTTCAAGTATGCTTATCCACCCCACTTGCAAATGGAATTAAAACCTTCGTTTGTATGTTTATTTTGGTAAAAGAGAGAATTGTTTACCCTAAGTGCAAGTGGACTTTAAAACCCCACTTTCAGGATTTTTCAAGCACAAATAAAGTCTTTTTAACCGACATGTGAACTTCAAAAAATTGTTTGATCCCACTTGTATATATGCGCTAGCATCTCATTTCCATACCAAATACTTGCATTTCATTCACTTGCAATGCTCTAGGAAAAACTTGAAAATCCTTCTTTTTGCCCATTTTAAAAGTCGATTCCTTCCATTTTCCCTCAAGGTTTGATTGCCCAACATGCATAGCTCCATATTTGCAAAAAAGAAAGATCCACGACTTCTCATGTTTTCCATATGAGCTACCAACCAACATATCATAATTGGTCGACAGATTCTAGGGCTAAAGAGTTACATGGTGCAAGAACAATCACATGATGGATCCATACAAGGAAAGGGATGAGTAATAGAGTTATAGGTGTCATAGAATACTTTTCCAATAACTATTCTTGTGATGTAGAAAGACCCAAAATGTAGGTTTTGTTGGTAATGACATGAGAGTCATAGGAGATTGTTGGTCTTGTGATGGTTTGTGAGGTGCAATTAGAAGTAGTGTAGTCTTTGCTGGTCATTGATGGCAACATAGTCATTGTACAAGGATGGATCAATCGATAAGACAAGGCAGTGATTGATGAGTAGGAAAACAATTAAGTATTGCAACTTGTATGTAGGAGGAGCAACTACAAGTGAGATATTTTGATGGATTTCATGAGGCAATATGACTCAAGTGTAGTGATGATCAATGAAGTGTGTACTTTTGTATGAAGTTTGCGTGTGATCAAAATGCACAATGATAAAAGGTGAGCATGTTATCTAGTGTTCAAAGGTGTTGCAAGATATATAGGTCATGTTCTTGAGCTACCAATGACATATCATTGATCATTGATCGATATGATCAATGTGGTGAAATTAGAAGGTATAATGACATGTCTTAATTAGTTGAGGACGTGCTAAGGTGGTAGTTGTGCAATCGAAGAAAGTATGAAGAGAAGATTCTAGAAGAAGTTGGAGAAGGTCAAACATGTTTTGACTATTAAGAATATCACATGCAAATGTGAACGTTGGTCAAGGTGGTGATAGAAAATGTTGCATCAAGATATGTGAATTGCATATGGTGTGTGTGTGACAAGTTCAAAATTTGAATGGATGTCCAATATTAAGTGGCATAAGGACTTTATATTTGTATGATATTATTCCTAGTGAAAGGATAATCAAATGAGGTGATTTCGGTAGAAGAATTTGTGATTATAGAGGTTGGGATTAAAGTTTGAAACATATTTTGAGTAGTGAACAATATTCAGAGTAATTAAATAAGATTTGATCTGACAAGCAAGCAATGCTACTTACAAATCATTCAACTTGTTATTCCCTAACAATTGCAGCAAGGAAAATCCCTTAATTAGGTGGACTCAAACATGTCTTTTTAGGTAAATCCTTTAATAGGGTGGACTCTTAGAAGGAGTTCTAAATCATCTAGTAAAGTAGATCCTCACATATCTCTATTGTACTCCTAATAGTCTACAAAGGATTCCTAACAAGGTAAACCCCTAGAAAAGGTATTTGGAATTCCTGAAATGACAGACCAATTCACTATAGTGAAGGGCTTGTGGGTGTCATTCCCATTGTGGTTTTCTCCCTCTAGCTAAGGGTTTTCACATGAAACATTGGAGTGTTATTTGTGTTGCATGTGTGGTTGTTTGATGGTGTCTATTGCTATTTCATTTCAATAGTTATATGATACATGCTTTGGAGGTTACTTCTAAGTTGATCAAATTGGTGGTTGAATTAGTAGTCTACATGTTTGCACTCATTCACTCCCCCCTCTCTCAGTGCTTCCTTATAGCGATAATTGTTACCAAAGCTTTGGTCCTCAAGGAGACAAGATTAACCGCTTGAGGAAAATATCCTTAAAATCAATATGGACATATATAGGTATCAGAAGAAATGTGAAGAAGCAAATAACATGGTCAATGAACTGAAGAAAAAGTTGAGGCATTCCATTGCAAAAGAAGAGAACTGAGTCAAAAATTAAGTGAGAATTGAGAGTAGATTGAGCAACTATTAGAAGTTAATAGATCTCAAGAGTTTGAGGGGGTAGATCAAGATCCAATGAATCAAAATGAGGAATTGGCAAAAAATATAACAAATCTAAAGAAGAAACTTGAAAGTCAAGAAGTCAGTGTGTGAAAGTCTTGAAGCAAGAGAGAGTTGTTAAAGATGTAGATATATGTGTTGAAGATGCAAAAAAGGTTGCAAATGATGCACTAAAAGCTAAAGATGAAGAGCTCAATAAGGAAAGACAACATATGACATCACTACAAAGGCATATGCATGATGTTGTTGATGCAAATTTGTAAGTTGAAAGTGAGAGCGAAAGAATGAGGGGGGAAAGTGACAAACTAAAGAATAAATTGAAGATTGGGAAGGTAGTCAATGAAAGATTGAAAAAGCTTAATGAGATCTCACAAAATCTTGATGAACAACTAAACAACTTGACGAGACACAATGACACAACATGTCTTAGATAAACCCATCAAGGCTTGTATGAAGTTGGAAAGTCTTCCAGAGCTAAGGAATTACAACAAGATCTAAACATAAATTCAAGCAATACTAGTAATAAACCTAACAAACCTATATGTTTCAATTGTAAAAAGGTTGGTCATATTGGAAATATTTTAGGAGCAAATTAATAATCATTGGGTCTAAAACATTTAATCGATATTGCTATAATTTTGGAGAGTTTGATCATGATGCATATGAATGTAGTTCCACTATCAACAATAGATCTAGTGGAAGTAGATTTGATGGTCATTTTTGTGCCTGCAAAAAATATGGTAAAAACGATGAAGATTGCATATAAAAAGTACATGTTCCCCAATTTTTTATCAAACTAGTGAATATTTATAGAAGGAAGTGATAGTTTAATAATACATGTTCAATATGTGGAAACTATGGAGATTTGGATATATAGTGCAGGATGAGAACACAAAGAGGCAATGTTGGACCCTAGAAGTTGACTAATATGGCATGTTTTGTTTGTCACAAGATTGGTCATCTTACAAGAAACTATAAGTGCAATATCAATCTCCCATCCAGTCAAAAAATAAGAAAGGAAAGAAAGAGGTTGATGTTGAGGCAATTTGAAGTGAGATGAATAATACATCGGTAGAGAAAGAAGACAATAAGGAAAAAAGTTAAGACATCTGAGAGCAAGTCACCATCATTTGGAATAGAGGATTCATCATCATTCTATTTCTATGTTTGACTTAGGGGGAGCACTCAAGAGAAAAATATTTTAAGAATCCCCTAAATGCAGAGCGATAAGACATATTAACATAGAGTGATGCAAATTTTATTTTGAATGCATAAGATGAAGTGTTGAGGTTGTATATGTGCATGATGTAACAACATTAAGATTTTGGTACAGTACCTCAGCTAGTCAAAAGACATGATAAAGTGTAACAGTTGAATAGTGTTAACCGATAAAAAGTCTTGTCTACCATTAGAAAAAGTGCAACGACTATTTTCAAGGATAAATATTCATAAAATTTGGTCATTTGACACTTTTCTATCTTTTGAATCATTATTCACGAACAAGGTGATAGATACTACGTGAATTTTAATTTGTGAACAATGAATTGGAATCACATTCAAAGATCCTAACCTACAAAGATGAAGATATTTATATGGATTGTGATAGAATTTTGATAGTATTTTTGCATTGAATCATGACACATGTTGTAGAAACCCCTATTTTGATTGATGTTATTAAAAATCTTCAATTTATATTCAAATCACATCTGATGAAGGCAAGTGAGAACAATATGATGGGAGCCTTGTCTTCTATACCTTTAGGAGTATTGTTGGTTGAATACATCCGGTCATATATTCATTGTAAACTTGAGGAAATAGGTGTAGATGACATTCAAAACAAATATAAAGGATTGTGTGAGAGCAATGTACTAAAGGACGAGCACAAATCTGAGAGTGAAGGGTTTGGCATGTGTAGTCAATATACTGAATAATTTTTATTGTGAGTGGATTCAATATGTGTTGGGTAGAGTACATGAGAAATTTATGTGGTTTGATAAACCACACAAGATCACAAAGGAGATCATTCACATAATTACATGATTTTGTGCTACCATTGAGCAACCTACCATATAGACGATGGCTACAAACTTGGTTACACAGTTAACCAAATCTAAACTTGATTATTGAGCCATGACAATTAGTGACATAAAAGACAAAGAAGTTAGATACATATCTATAGTGATTGGTCATATAATTTATCAGCCAAGGTGACTAAATAGTGTGCCCGATGGAGCTATTCATCCATCTTACTGAATGATGAAAGAAAATATGACATATGACTTGTGTGAGATAATAAGGAGTCTTTTTGGTAAACAGAGATAACGTGAAGAGAGACAAGAAATAATCATTCAATTACAAAGCTATTCCAGTATGTATTTTCTTTTATGTGCAAAATTTCTTTCTAGGAAAAGGAGTGATGCAACGGGCTACTGATAAACTGGTGGTTGTGCAAATAAGTGAATCCATTAGAGAGATAGTAGACAACTTTAATATTGTCATGTGCAATTATTTTAAGGATTTTTAGGCTAAAATGCATTAAAAAAAAATGATCTCAATTAGTATGGTTAAGGAATACAAAGAGGAGATATGTTCTCTTGTTGACAACGATACTTGTATTTTGCAAGTTGTTCAACCAATAACATTTTGGTTACTGTCTATAGGATGTGAGGTAGATGAGGACTAAGTAAGATTGTATGAAGATGTATTTTTGTGTAAAACTATAGGTGCAACCACACCTAGGTTTGGTGCATATGAAGAATATTTTTCAAAGATTCAACTAAAGTTAAAGAAGCTAGTGATACAAAGGAACTTGAAGAGAACGATAAACAAACTAATTAGAAATTTGGTAGTGAGTATGATGCATTCACAGTTATAATTGAGGAACCAAAATAAGAAATTCCTATTGAATCTACAAATGAAAAAGAAGATAAAGAGGAACTAGAAAAAAAAATGTATTAGAGGAAAGGAAAGAAAAAATCACATGGACTGCCTAAAACTAGACCACACAAAGAAGTTAAAGTACGACAAGCATGTGAGAAGAAGAAAGGGAAGAGCAAGAATAAGGAAATAGGTGAAGAAGATACTCAGAAAATAGAATCCGATAAGGATGAAAAACAGTGAAGGGAGAGTCGTAAGACAAAAAACCCTACTATTGACTTTATTGCCAAAGATATAATGGAGAATGATAGAATGGGTGACATAGTAGAAAGATATGAGCTATGCAATGATGAAGATAAGAAGAAACTAGAAGAGGTGGTTATATGGAGTGAGCACAAGTTCTATAGAACTCGAAATGAGCCATACAATACATTGGCTAAAGCCCTTTATCACTTAATTGATGCAAGATTGAGAGTATCATTAAAGTTAGATACAAAAGTTATAGAAAGAGCACTAATGGAAGTAACTTATGAGTTGGAGCTTGAAGACATTAATGGTTGAAGCTCATAGAAAAGATTTCATAATCATAAATAGAGCTTTAAAAGTCCTAGTTGGTGACACCCTCCATGTACATAGTGAAATGGTGGAAGCATGGAATAAGATAATGGAAACATAGGAGGATTTTGAACAAGAGCCAAAGGAGAAAGAAACTACTAATCAACCAAGTAGTATAGATAAACCAGTTCTTGTTCAAACTTATATTTCATCAAAGGTTATTGGTCAAGTTTTATCTGACATTCCCAAATAAGTTCGTGAAATAGAATAACACGATGTTGGTCAAAGCGGTGGAGATACAATAATAATTGAAGACATTCCCTTCAAAAAAGTTGATTACACACCAAAGGGACAACCTGGACAATCAATGATAGGGTAGAAAGGGGAAGGTGATAAAGGAGTTTAAGAATCAGTATTAGTGAAAAGAATAACAACTTTAAGTAATACAAGTGAAAGAAAGAAGAGTAAAACTAGCATTGAGGTCAATCTAGACGAGGAAGAGAAAGAAGGAGAAGAAGGCACATTAACAACTGCAGATATCACAAAGGTGATCCCTAAGGAATTATTGCAATATTTTAAGAAGCTGAAGATAAAGGTTGAAAGGGACAAAATGAGAGCAAAGAAAAACAAAGCTAGAGTAAAGAAAGTAACGAGAGACCTTAGTATTAGATGTGGAATATGAATCTAACACAAGTATGATTGATCAAGTGGGTACTCCAATCAAGGCCATTGTAGGAAAAGTACCTGAGATAGAAATAATTACAATGAAGTTAACAAAGAACAATTATGAGAAGATAAGGACTACAAAGTTGATGGGAATAATTGCCAGAGTTAGGAAGAGTTTGTCCAAATAGGTTGGTGAAATAAAGGTCATACTGAATGATCTTTGTCAACTATTGAACACAATATCAAAACTATTAGGGTTAATTGATGACTTGGATAAGAAAATCAATGTGGCATACAAGGAACTTGATACTTTAATTGAATAGTTTGAATCGATCTCAAGTTCTATAATAGAATATAATGTAAGAGTTGTTGCATGGATAATTTGCAACTGATAGCTTTGTGAAAATGTAGTTGCAAAATAGGATGACTAGCCACAACATATCAGACAGAGTTTCTCCTACCTTAAAGGGAAGGTTCTACCTTCTCACCATTCCTTGGATCAACCCAAGGTAAGCAAGAAGTTAAGAGATTTTGAAACAATACTATCAATATTAATTCCTCTTAGCTTTCAAGAAAGAATCCACTTACCTACGAAGCAATTAATTGTTAGAGTAATTAGATTTTTTTTAATTAACTCTAGTCTACTTAAGTTAAACTTTAGTCATCTAATAATTAATTATTTTATTAATTATTATGATGCAACCTAGGTTAGACATTTTTAGGGTTTTGATCTCCTTTAAGAACAATCTCTCATTGTAAACATTCATTGAGATTAATTCATTGTTGATAATAGCAATTTATCTTTTTGCTCATCAAGAATGTCTCATCTATGGATTTGACAATTCCAACCTCCATAGCTTTTTGCTTCTCTTTCTGTGACAACTGTTTGCATGCAGGTGATTCTTGGGAGTTGTGGGGTTGATCTTTCATCAAATTCCATATGGTATTAGAGCTCTAGATCTTCATGCCCCTGTTCTAGCTCTTGAGAGATTTGGCATCAGTTTATAGATCTGTGGCTTTTAGAGGATTTTGTACTGGATATGGGGAGGAGCTATTTTTTGGAGCACTATGAGCCCAAACGAACATCATTGTTGAGCTCAGAGTTCTCAAAAACCCCCATTTCCAAATAAAATATGTCCAATTTGGACGTTGTTGAAATCAGAGGAAATTTTTTTTTTGCACCCATGTCATTTTGACCTGGGCACACAAATCGAGGCAATTAGTTTTTTTCCTCTCTTTTTTTGGAGTTAGCATTAGGTCCACTGGTTCTCTAGTTAACAAATCATTGGTGGAGGAAAGTTGAGGTGACGGGGAGACACTTTTATGGTCTATCACAAGCTTGTGCCTTTGATCTATATTGTTCTCTACGTGTCAGATCTGACAAAGCCAGCAACAAACTTGTCCACTTTGGTCTCTATTCTTTTTTCGGGATTTACTTTGATTGCACCTTTTTCCACAATTTGATGGCAATTTTTTGGCCTATGCTCCTCTTTGTACATAGCTCTACATGTCCCTTTGATATACATGCTCACCTAAGCTAAGTGGCTCTCACAAGCCATGTGCCACTGGGCGTCTCCCATGAGTTGACTGTGTTACTCACCATCCTATCAGTGCACACCTATGATACATAAGAGAGAAAAATCAAGCCATCCAAGTGCCATCCTTGGTAGCGTTCAAGGCAGACTCAAGCCATTGGGGCTGAGGGGCATGGTGGGATTGACGAAAAGAGAAAACTCATACCTTTTTGCCAACAAGAATGACAAATCTTTGTTTCCTTTCCTTCGCACGTGTTCTAACATTATTTTTCTATGTTGGATCTCAACCTTTTGTTTTGGCCACAGTATCCTTGTATTTGAAGACAAGCACATTATTTTTTGGCACTAAATTCAAATCACCTACTTTGCCCCTACCACATGGCATTTTTATTTGCCACAAATTGCTAACAAGTTTGAAATTTTCCACCATTCAATGCATATGCTCGAAAATTTAATGGTGTGCATTGACACTCTTGTTCTTGGAATATTGTGTGGCACAAATTCAAGGAAGATTGCAGGTGTTTGCAAGGCAAGTGTAGCAGAAGAGTGGGGTTGATTCCATTATATGGAAAGGGCAAAGTAGGATCTACAAATCTAAGGACAAAGTTGATTTCCGGTGTGAGTATCCCCCATAGACCCTCTGGACAGAGGCTCGATACAGTTCAAACTAGTGCCAACCACCATTATCACTCCCATGCCTGCAATTTCATGGTAGGGTCGAGTCATATGTCGATTGGGTCCTTTGGTAACATAACATTTTCAACAAGGTTTGGGTTGTTCCCTTCTCTTTTTGGATTCCAAATGCATGGTTTGGATGATGGACTTGTTGGCCAAAAATGCCTTCCCGCTAAGGATTAATTTCAAATATTTAAACGAGGCTCCTATTGGTCAAGTGGTCAAGTTGTCATGACATCGCAGATGGTTGAGAGATCGTAAGCCAAAGCAAGGTCTTGCTTGATGTTACGACAATGAGCGATCATAAGATCGTAAGTGCCGTGACGATATGTTCCGACGCCATAAGGGTCAATGATCGTAGGATCACGAAGTTGATTTCCTAGGTCACCAATGTTATGAAGGGGAAGGTTGATCATATCATCGTGAATCCATAAGGTCGCAAACACAAGTGAGGACACATCTCGAGGTCACAACAAAGGATAGTCAAACCATGATCATAGGATTACAAGGGTGGTTGTCATGGTTGCTGATATCACGATGGAATGCGATCATAAGATCGTAAAGGTCAAATTGACCATACACAAGGAAAAGATAATGGTATCGCGACCTTACACCAGGGGTGTTAAGGGGTCCATTTTTGTTTTGAGATCATATGATCTTGTTGCTATCAAAGGATCGTAAATAGAATGAAAGATGGGCTCAATGCTACGAGGTGTTGGCAATCATAAGATCATAGAAGTCAGGGTTATGAAAAAAAGGTGATAGAAAGGATTTTGACCACAACTAATGCTCGCTGGGTCATGAGTTCAGTGTTGACCAAAATATATAAAGAATTTCACCCGCCAAGCTAGACGGAGAGGATTTCTTAACTAATTAGGTAGCAAGAAAGGTATAGAGAGACAATTGAATATGGTTAACCTTGCTTTCCACCTGATTTGGTAGGTTGATAACAGGGGAAACAACTCTTTGATGATAGATTCGATCTTTCAAATCTCCTACAACCACTTTTGTCACTCCCCAAGCTTGATAAATGCAATAGAACACTCCATCATCGTCAGTTGATCCATTTACTCAGTCAAATGGTTAATGGCCACCATTCTTGTGCTCTCAAAGATTGTTTGGTGGATAAGTGATCTTCTCACGTCTAGATTTGCATTGTGATCAAATCTTTGCTAGTTTTACAGTAATTTCTCTATACAATTGAATGCAATAGTTGAATTCTATCGTAGGCGTGGAAGCTATCTAAGTTATGCTAGCACTATAAAATTAGATGTTGTACTCTTTCTTAGGGTTGTATCTTCTCTGTTTCTCTAGTATTTCCTTGGCATGGTACGGTAAATTCCCTCTTTGCTTTTGAATTATATGACATCCTATCTTATCTCCTTTAGCCATCGATGTACTGTGCAAGCTTCGTCTGCCTCTCTTCGATGTACTGTGGATATCTATAATCTACATTTTTGTATCTTTGTTGGCTTGTGAATGATAAGAAGTGAAGCATTGTTTCCTTGTGTCACTCATGTGGTTGTCTGATCTGTATGTAGTTAATATATTAAAGCAATTTTGGATCCATATATCTTTGGACTGTCATGATAATGGTACTGTGCATGTATGGGAAAAGATTGGTCTGAACACCCTATTTTGGTGCATCACCTCTTTAGAATAGATTAGGTAGTTACTTTCATGTATTCCTTCTCCCTTTTTTCTTCAAGAATAGTTTAAGTGCATCCCATTAGTGGAGGAAGCTGACCTTCTTTGGAGACTCAACCTCATAGTTCAAGTCCCACAGCTTGGAGGTTGTTTCCATGTTTCACAAGGTTGTCCTTAGGTAAAAACTTTGGACAAGGGTGCAAGATTTTCTGACAACAGGACCTTATGGAAATGACGGGTTTGGCCATTTTATGGGTAGTTTTTTGCCCAGATTAATGGTGATGTTTTGGCTATGGAGTATATTTTTATGCCACATGATAGATTAATGATATGACTAACGGTTTTGGTTAAGTCATCACATGTTGTTCAATATGCAATTGCCAGTATTGTAATGGTTTTCAAGTGTGAACCAATGGTTTTGATTTGCATGGACATTTTATTCTACCATCAAATCTTTTTTTTGACATGTGGTAGTACTCTTGGCCACTGATATTTAATCTAGCACCAACCCTTTGCTCGACTCTTGTTTCCAATGGTTGGACTTTTTCTCTAGTAGGGGTCATTTTATGGCATTTTTTACCTCGACAAAAAGCTGGTTTTGAGCCCGTCTCAGTGGTACAATTACTTTCGGTTTTGATGATTTTTTTATGGCTTTTTCTACTGTCAAAGTCAACAGTTCCTTTTTGCACTCATGGAGATATATCTTGAGCATCCAATCCCTGATTTGGGAATTCTTTATATCGTTGTAAAGGTCTTCCCAAGCTCTTTCCAATGATTTTGGTTAGTTTTACAGATTCTTCTCCAGGCACATTCTATTCAATCTTTTACATTTTTGCATTTTGGTAGATATCTTGGTTGTTTCAAGTTTGAGGATTGATTTTGTTGCTTCAGATGATTTGTGACTTGTACTATCTATTGTATTAATCTTATGTCTCTTATGGTCTATTTAGACATCATTTGTATGCATTCTTGCAAACACACTAAGATAAAGTGTCATATTGCATTTATATTTTCATTTTAGTAGTTTTGCCTTGTTTTGCCTTCTGATTTGAGTAGTGTCATCTAAGAACACTTGTACAGATTATTGTATTCTTGGGATTCACCATATCTTGTGCCTACAATACATGCACTACTCATGATTAAAGTGCCATGGGGGGTTGATGTTTTGTCTTTGTTTGTCATCTTCCTTTGTCCAGTGAGTGTCTCTTCTATGACATTAGCCTCATGACGTGTTTGCGATTGATCACCTTAGTACACACATATGTATTCTTTTGTGCATCTTGATCATGGTTCCTTAACATGTAGTTCTTTTGGCCCTCTTTTCCAGTTGTCTATCACCTCATCCTTGACTGTATTAGGGGGGTTCTTCTATTGTTTCTCATGCTTCCTTGGTTTGATTGATCAACTCTTCAAGCTTTGGTGTTTTATGTCATCTGTATCTTCGAGTTCAGTTGTTTGCCTTTGTGTGCCTCCTAATTCGATGCAAATTGCAGTCTTCTCTACCTGGTCAAGTTCTATTTCAATGGAGGTTCTTCATATCAGCAGTTACTTTTGACAGAGCTTTGCAGTTGCTACATGCTTCAATAGTGTTTTTCATGATCATCTTTTGTTCCTATCTTTTGGATCATTCCCTAGTTTGGAGGCTTCTTTAGTCCTTCACTAGTTTCTTTTAGCATGTTTTCCATCTCTTTTTGTAGTAGGGTTTTTCCCATATGGTTTTCTCTATTTCTCTTTTTTTAGAGATTTGGTTGTACTTGGGTACCTCATCAGGCTTTGTTGCCTAGACCCAATTCTACTTTTTGTAGTAGTTTCTAGGTTTTTAGCTACTCCCCATGTTTATCATAAGGGGGGGTGTTAGAGTAATTAGATATTTTCTAATTAACTCTAGTCTACTTAAGCTAAACTTTAGGCATCTAATAATTAACTCTTTTATTAATTATTATGATGTAACCTAGGTTAGACCTTTTTAGGGTTTCGATCTCCTTTATAAGAATGATCTCTCATTGTAAATATTCATTGAGATTAATTCATTGTTGATAAAATAATTTATCTTTTTGCTCATCAAGAATGTCTCATCTATAGATCTGACAATCAATTATAGCCTCCATAGCTTTTTGTTTCTCTTTTTGTGATAGGTGTTTGCATACAGGTGATTCTTGGGAGCTATGGGGTTGATCTCTCATCAAATTCAATATTAATGGGAAACATGAAATCTCTAACTACACTTCTATATAAAGATGGAAACAGCAATACCGATAAACCAATACTAACTCAAAGTTTAGTTGAAAGCGTACCAGATTGGCTCTAAGTTTGGTCTTAATCTATTCTATAATAATAACCTTCACTATTGGGGCTCAAAGACTTCCATAAGTAAAGGATTCTAACTATTTTTGTGAATTAAGAAGGTAATACAAGCTATAGTCATAGCTCCTAGTCTATGTATTACCACAATTGCTTCCAGTAAAAGCTTCAAATTTTATTGTTTCTTAACTCTTTTATGCTCAATTTTTTAGAGAAAACAATAATATCATGAATCAAAGAAAAAAAGCACAAATTATAGTCAAAGATTCCAATTTGCATTGAATCAAAATTGTACTCAATCAAAGTTCAACTCCAATTGTTTCTTTGTATTCACTTTTCATCCAAAATAATACTATACCATCAAAGTTATGCTTGCACAATTTCTTCAGGGCGTTCTTGCATAAAATAAATAAATGTTTTTTATAATTAGAGAGAATTGCTTTATATAGGCAAAGGAGTTGAGAAAAAAGTGGGAGCAACTCAACCAACTTTGACCTGGTCAAACTAGGCGAGATAAATGATTGGATTACATGTGATTACACATTTTCATGCAATTCATTCTCTCCAATTGCAAACATGAAAAGTAAAGAGGAAAGAAGATGGAAGAAGATTGAAACAATTGTAGGGATTGTTCTAAAGGGCCTTGTACTTGATGATGCAATCATGTATTATAGGAATAGCTAAAATCTCAATTGTTTTTGATATAGCCTCAAGTCTGACTCTATCGACATATGCCAATTTCTAAACCTTGTAATTTTGTGAAAGAGAATCCCATAGGAATTTTGCTACTAATTTCTATGTAGAAAACCTATTCATTGGGTGCAACCCAAATTCTTTAGAATCAAGGTCAACATTAACTCTGACTATATACTCTAAATTCATCTCCCCCTTTGTGACTAGGTTGTCATGGTCACTAAGAACATTTCATCCGAGTTTATCTAAATTACACATGATCTCTATTTCAATTGATTAATAGTCTTCTAAGGCTTCCTACAACTTTATCAAAAATCTTCCCAGTGTCTCTTGTTTGTAGCCAATGAGCCCTTGACATTTGTAGAATATCTCTAAAGATAGAGAAAATTCAAATGCAATAAGACCATCCAAATTGATTTTAACTATTTGATTCCAATCACCTCTGATTTCTTTCAAAGTATCGACTTCTTGATTTAAAGAAGCAATCAGGTCATGTAACATTTCTTCAATACTCAGATACAAGAACTTTGATGACATCATTGATGGACTAATTTCCTTGAAAAATAACCTCTCCAAACCAAGTCTTTACTGCTTCAATTATGTGCTTTCCTAGGTGTTCGAGATGCGGTAATTACATGTTGTGAAGACTATTGGCAAATGATCTCATTGAAACGAGAAACTTCTTGCTTAAGTTGATTCTTCTTCTCTTGAATCTCATGATTTCTTTTTGACACATTGGCAAGTGCATCTTGAGCTTCCTGCAAACAACTTAGTCACGAGTGTTTACCAAGTTCAATTTTGGTGAACTATTAATTTGAACAGTTAAGTTCTCCAGCTGGTTTGTCTACCAAAGGTTCGGTAATCTCTACATACCTAGTCTTCTCGAAATCCACCACAGTCCTTGAAACAATCTTAGCTTTCAAAGTTTAAGACTTTTTTTTCTTGATAAGAAGATTTTCTAGAGGTATGACAACATTTCTTCTTTTCATAGCGATCTTACTCAATGCTGCAGGAACATTGAAACCCTCATTTGATGAAACAAGAACATCAACTACCATAGACATTTATCCCGATTGTATTTCCATTGTAACTATGCATGCTTCATTTTGCACAGTTGAATCCTTCCATCATGAACAAGTCAAAGCCAATCATTGAGGTATCTAGTTGAGAAACTTGACCTTTGGTGAGAGGGAAATCTTCAAACATGTTTCCCAAATTCTCATCCAACTCAACTATGAGAATAGGAGGAGCCACCAAAGAGATAGGGAGTCCTGACATGATCACCTCTAAAGCTAGGATGATAGGTGTAACAATCATGTAAATGAATCCACATCATCCAAAAAAGGTGTTTCTTGAATGGATGAACCTTGAGTGTTTGTCATCTGCAGTTGATAAATGATCATAATCTCTCCTTCCTCTTCATCTTCCTTATTAGACTCTTCTTCAAATTCATCCTCAAATTCTTGCTTAGATTCTTGAGCCTATACAAGTGCTTGAGAGGATTCTTGAACAGATTTTGGTCCCTTCCACCTTTAAGCTTGAACTTGAGGGATTTAGCCAGAACTGAGGAAGATGCACCATCTTTGCTTGAAATTTCTACTCGGATTGTCTTCCCAACTGGTCCAAAATGGTCACAAACTACCCCAAGCTTAGGATATACCCTCTTGAGGTGATTGATTTTCAACCACTTGTTAGTATTAGCCAAGATTGATTGAAACCTATCAAAGATAGAAGCACTTTATTTATGTTGCTATTGCATACGAAAAGGACATTGTTTGTAAAAACTAGCTTGTTGGATCAAGAATGTTGCCATCATCTTTAATACAAAAATCAAGTAGAATCTCAATCATGTTAAGATCAATTATTTGTTGCAGTGTGAGCCTACAACAATCCATCTTCATGATATCCATCTCTTTGTGCAAATTGATCCATATGTCCTTTGTACAATGAACATGGGTGAATGCTCTTTTGACCTTTCAAAAAATTCCTTAGTAATCAAAATCAAACCTAGCTTTGAAATTCTTCAATGTGATTAGATGAAGTTTCACTTCCATGGATTTTCCCTTGTAAACTAAATTGGTCATATTTTGACCAATTACCAAGGGCTTGATTGCATTGATATCGAATCTTGGCTTGTGTTGAGTATTTTGATATGTTAGCACCTCCATGAGCTTTTTTGTGAACCCCATTAGAATGATTTTATTAGTGACATATCTTAGCAGGGTATAGGGTTATCCTTTGAAATAACCAAGTCTCAAATAAGGGAAAGTTGGAAAGTACAAAAAGATGACACAATATTGATTTACCCTATTCCAAGCTTCATTAGATACTCTCTTGATTAGAAATTGTTTATCAAATTGATACCTAAAATGTCCAATTTTTTTAATATATCTTGGACTCTCCTATAGTGGTACTTGCTTTGTGTCAATGTGATTTGATCAATATAGCTCCAAATTAGAAGTTGAGGTTAGTCCCTTTTAGTTGAAAGTCCTAAGAAGGAACTCATAGATGCAATAATATAGACCAATTATGAGTTCATGTAAAATGGTGTTGATGTTCCCACATTGAGTAACTTCTCACATAGTGTAGTATTAATAAAATCTCCCCAAAAGATGGGTTTTTCATTATCAAGTATTTGAAATATAAACTTGTACATCCCTGGCTCAAAATCTCCAAATTCCTTGAGGCCGCATACTTTACTAAGGAGAGCAATCAAATCCTTACATCCTAGCTTCAAATTATATATGTGAATTATTTTGGGCCATCTTGTAAAGTTATTTCTTCTCACATCAAACCAACATGCATTCATATACCATTGATAGGCTACCTTATTCTTGTTCCATAACTTAAATGATGTTTGTTTTGATATATCTACACACTCTGCACTCTGAGGAACTCAAAAGATATATTCAAGAACTTCCAGATCTAGGATGATGATGACATTACCATCTGTATCCTTGATTGTTTTGGACTTAGGACTGAAATGTCAAACATATCTTAAGATGAATTCAGGTTCTAGGGAAGCCATAGGGAAAGTAGACACCAACTAAATGTTACTTCTTTTGATGCATCTCATCTCTCTATTTGAAGAAGTTTCAATTCTTTGTAGGGAATAACATATGTCAATGTGTCCAATCTCTATTTTAGAAACTTGATCAAAAGGAGATGAAACTTGAGATGTAGTTGCATGAGTTAACTCCTTGTCATTATGGTACTTCATCTTTGCTTTGGACTTCGTAGATGTGAACATGTCTTATGTTGCAACATGAAAATCCCAAAGGGTGAATACATCATGGAAGATATGGACTCCACGAGGCTATTGGCAAATATGGATCTCTGAAGAACAATGTGTTCGGATTATTGATTAAAAACTCACAAAATTTATGCAATTAAATGAATCAATTATGGAAAGGACATGCAAAGAGCATAAACGAGACTTAGGAAGATTGAATGTGTGAGAGCAAGGATGAGCTTTATTCAAATGCTTCAAGAATGTAAGCTAGGTGCATGTGGATACATGCAAATGATAACGTTGGTATTTAAAGAGTGGCCTTTTACTAAAACAGATGCAATTACATGTAAAGTGATTTACATTCAGTCAGGATTTAATGCAAACATGTAATTAGTTTTGGAGGATGGAATCACATGTAAATGCAAATGGAGGTAATTTCATGTTAATGTAGATGAAGGATGGACTTACACGTAAATGAAATGAATGTATTTGCATATATTAGGAAATGGACACAATGTACATTAGCAAGTGTTAGTGGAATATGATGTGATGCACTTAAATGAAAAGATGTTAACTAGAATGGTGAAGAATGCCCTTGCATTCTTGGGAAAGAACCTTAGCTTTTTGAAAAAAGGAAATAAAAATATCAAGAAAACAAAAAATAAGCACAAAACAAAAACATATCTTTGGTCTTTGACTCAAACATGACAAATACCAAGTTGCTTTCCTATGGTAATTCGAAATTAGAATTTAGGGAAATTCCAAGCACTTGAAAATGAAAGTTTTCATCTTATTTAAAGAATATTTGCAAAATATTTGGACAAATGTACAAGGATGAACCAAAATATGCAATGCAACAACAAAGGATGGAAAACTTCAACTTATTTGGTGATTAAAGAGAAAAATGTGGAAGATTAATAGGTTGGAAAGAATGTTTCTCCTTCAAATTTGAATCTTCAAAAAACTCTCCTGACCTACTCAGTGTTTGCAAATGATGGATTTGTATATGCTAATGCCCAAAAACATGATCTCAAAACTCTAATTTACAAGACATTTTTAGCAAAAACCTTTTTTATGGACATTTGGCAAAATTGTGGTCTCTAGATGCAATATCATGAAATGATTTTTGCAAGGGAATGTAAAAGCGTGTTTTCCAATAGCATTAGCATGGATCACAACTCACAAATGCCTCCTATTAAGCCCAAAACATAAGTTGGAAACACCAAAATCTAGGCTTTTTTTACCAAAACATGGCCTTAAAATGCAATGAAAAGTAACATTTTTGCAAGGAAAGGCAACACCTAATGCATGGAAAGGCGTGGAAATGTAAAACCGGCTATTGCTACATGGATTTCATGCCATGAAATGACCAAATCTAGACATTGTTGGCAAAAGCATGCCATTGAAGACCAAAAACATTAACATTTTTACTCTTGGAGGCAAAATCATGTCTCCATGTGCAAATGCATGTGATGGAATGCCCAAACCCACTCTAAGAAGTCCTTTCCAAGTTTTAAAATGCATACCTTTTTCTCTTTTATGTAAATCACATTCTTGGGATGCTTTTACATGTTTTAAAATATGCAATATGTAGTCAAGAGGCAAATCACACTCTCTAGGACTCATTATATGTTTTAAAAATACATGTAAATAAGTAGGAGGAAATTACACTCTCTAAGGCATTTTGCATGTTTTAAAATATGCATTGAGCAATGCCTTGGAAGAAAAATCACACTCTCCCCATGCATTTACATGTGACACTTAACATGTAAAAGACCAAGTTCATGCAAATCTCATTCTTGGAGGTCTATCACATGTTTTAAAAATATGTTTAGGTGTTTGAAAGGCCTTACTAGTGAAAATCACACACTTGGAGACTCTCTATATATAAACATGTAATTGGGTTGGAAGTTACCTTTGCACAACTTAAATGATCAACTAAGCACATGTTTAATTGATTTTTGAAGAAATATCACTTAATTGGGGCAAAAATAACATTTAGACAATATAATAAATATATCATATGCAAATATTAATCAAAAAACAATATTTAACTTAGATATGTTTTGAAATAAAACATAAAGCAACTCAAAAATAAATCAAACTATATTGTTTAATAGACTCACTTAAGTGAAAAAAAAAAAAACAAAAGAACTCAACATATAAATATAACATAAAGTGCTCTATAGTTGCTTAAGTGAAGAATTGATGTGATAAAGTAACTTAAAAACATAACATAAAGTGAATTTATGTTATATTTTTCAAAAGTGAATGTCAACATCAAAATATAACAAGATATTTTAAATTATGCAATTACATCTAGAGAGTCCACATTTTGAGCACTAAAATGGTCATATCTTTTGACTGCCAAACCCGACTAAGCCCTAAGATATATTGAATGGAAGGGAAAATCGAAAACAAGTGATTGAAAAAAACTAAAAGAACAAAACCAAACAAAAACACACTCAAAAATGATAAAAAGGATGTTAAAGGCTTCATAAATCAGGCATGGGCTTAATAAAATAAAAAATGAAAAAACACTTCACAAAAGCCTTGACTAAAAGAATCCATTTTACCAATTGGGGTCGATTGATTGATTAATGTTATCCAATTAAATAATGAACCATTTCAAAGAAATGAGAAACTAATTTGAATTTTTTTTGTATTGTTATCTACATTTTGTGGTGACAAAATGCAGGACAACAATTGGCTCTATTTGGGGAATGTCATTCATTTGTTCAAGAAAACAAAGAGGCGCATATAATCCATCTCTCTAAGTAACTTCATCCACTCCATTGGGTTATAGAGTTAGGTGGCTACCAAAAATAGAACTAAAAAAAAAGACCTTATGACTCGAAAAATAGAAAACTATGTACAAGGGGCACTTATCTGATAATTACTGGAAGTAATGTTTAAGATGTTGTCCACTATAAGGAAGTGGCATTGGTGTTCCATCATGATATGCAATCCATAAACTATTTTCGCATGTAATCTGGTGAATTGTGAAAGATCCTCGCGAAAGAGACTAAAATTTTCCATGCATACTTTTTAGTTCTCGCCTTTTGTCCTAGGGTAGGACAAGATCACCGATTGGAAATTCTTTGTACTTGACCTTTTAATCAAAAAGAATTTTTTCTTGTTGTTGGTGAGAAGCAAGTTTATCAATACCTATTTTCTTTGCTCCTCGAAATGTTGAAGATGTAATTCTCTTATCTAGAGCATCAGAATAAGTTTCAATTTCGATGGCTTGAATCAACTTAAGAGTGAAAAGCTCTAAAGTTATTGGAAACTTAGCATTGATCCCATATAGCAACTGAAAAGGTGACATTCCAATTTTCCATTTTGGAGTAATTTTGTTACCCCACAAAGCATCAAACAACACCTTATGCCAGGTTCTTTGATTTTATTCATTCATCTTCTTCATGATAGCCATTATATTCTTGTTGCTTTATTCCTCTTGACCATTTCCTTGTGGGTAATAATATGATGCATGTTCTAGAGTTATCTCATGATTGAAAAAAAACTCAATCACTTCCTTGGAAGAGAAAGCAATTGCATTGTTAGCAACAACTTTGTTTGGAACACCAAAACGTGAAATGATGTTCTGCTTCAAGAAATCACAAATTATTATAGATGTATAACCCACAACATGAATTGATTATACCCACTTGGTGAATTAGTCTATGACTACTAATATGTGGGTATGACCCTTTCTTGAGGGTGGATTGATAATACTAATGAAATCGATTCCCAACTGTTGAAATGGTTCTTTGATCAACCCTGGATTCAATGGAAAAGCATCAAACTTTTGTTTACCTATGAATTGTTGACACAATTCATATTTTTTCACCCACTAGTATGCATCTTGAAAATGAGTGGGCCAATAGTATTACACTCTCAAAATTTCATGTGCAATGACAGGTGTTGAAAAATGTCCACCACGAGCTTGATTATGAAAAGAATCCAGAATCTGCACTCGTTGGATTTTATCTACACATTGGAGAAAAGTCCTATCAATTGCATGCTTGCAAAGACCATTATCCCATAAGATGAAACTAGAAGCTTTAAACTTGAGAGTTCTTCTTTCCTTATATGTCAAGTGTGAGGGGCATTCTCCATAGCTTAGATAGTCTGCTATATCAGAGTACCAATCATCTGTAGTGTTAACGAACAAAATAGTAGGAAGATAAGAGGAATTCTCATCTTCCACTTGCAAAGGTTCATTTTAAGCCATCAACCAACAAAGTCCTTTGTCGCGAACTAGCTTGGTCGATTTTATCTCCATATCACATTATTGGATCTTGGCAATCTAGTTTCCTCTTTTTGTACAAAACTCTTATTGTGTCAAGATGATCTTGACAATAGTATCATGCTAAAGAGCTCAATATGAAGAATTTGAATGTTGCACTACTTTGCAAACAACATAAGAATTCTTCTCCATTTGATTGTATCTCAACTCATGAGCCTTCAAAGAGAAACTCATGAATGAAATGGGTGATTCAATTCCTTCATCATTCTTTTGCATTAGGATAACAAACAAAGTATGATTAGAAGCATAACTATACATGAAAAAGTTTTTTATGTAATTGGGATAGATTAGCATGGGTGTGTTTGCTATTGCATCTTTGATTTTTGCAAATCCTTTCCTCCCTTTACAATTCTAGAGGAAAACATATTTTCCTTCATCATATCAACAATGTGACGAGTCTTCTCAGCAAAGTTTGGTACAAACCCTCTTAAGAAATTCACCTTTCCATAGAAAGAATGATTTTAAAAATATTTTTATGGTAAAAATAAAGTTTGAATTGTGTGCACCCTCTCGGAATCAATTTTAATACCTTCTTTGGACACAATGTGTCATAATAGATTTCCTTCCATTAGACCAAAAACTAATTTCTTGGTATTAAGTGATATGCCATGTTGTCTACATCTCTCCAAGACTTGTTGAAGATGAAGTAAATGATCTTAATGTGTTTTGGAGAAAAAAATCAAATTATCTAGGTATACAATGATACTTTCATTGATGAGACCATCATAAGCAAGGTCCATTGCTCGTTGAAAAGATACACCAGCATTGATAAGACTGAAAGACATCCGTCGATATGCAAATGTTTCCCATGGGGTAGTGAATGTTGTCTTTTATGATCATCTTCATGAACTTCAATTTGATTGTAACTTGAGAAATCATCAAGCATAGATAACATCTCCGAGCCAGTAGCAACTTGCAATACTTAATCCATGACTGGTAGTGGATAAATATCTTTGAGAGATGATTGATTAAGATTGCAAAAATCCACACATATGTGAATTTCGCCATTCTTCTTTATGAGAGGAACTATGTGAGCTACCCATGATGAATGATGGATAGGAAAGATAATACCTTCTTCCAACATCTTTTGAATTTTGGCTAAAATGGTACCCAAAAACTTGGGATTGTATTGCCTCTTCTTCTAGCACAAAGGAATTGTGCCTAACTTAAGAGGAATATCATGTTGAACTTCCTTAGGATGAAAAGACTTCAAATCTTCATAAGAGTAGGCCAAACCATCTATGTATTCATGAAAAAAAGTGATGAACTTTTCCTTTTCTTCATTTGTACACGAGTTGCCAATGTTAACCAGATTTGGATAATCTTTAGTTCCAATGTTGTATTTCTCATATTGTCCCAAGGAACTTGTCCTTATCTTTTGCTACTCTTTGACATACCTATCATGCTTGTCAAACAACTTTTCCAAAGAAATTAGACCCTTGGGGATCTTTTTTCCTACTCCTCACCAATGCGAGGATCTTTATTAGAGACAACTTTATTGGGAGCATTTTTGCTTCCTTCAAAGTACATATCATCAAAACCTTCCTTAGATTCAGGGAAATTGATGATCTAAGTATCATCATTGAAAAAAATTTAGTGCCTACAATTATCTAGGATACTTGGTCGATAAACCAATTATATCTCATACATGCCATCTTCAAAATCTTGGCGAGGAATGAGCAGAGTCGCCAAAACAAGTGAATCAACTCTATCATTAAGCTTCTGAGGGATTACTGAGCTATTGAAAGCATCAAATGTCTTGATGAATTCCCTAACTAAATCATGATAATGTCTAAGTTGGTCACTCCTAGCTTGATATTGACCTTTGACTTGACATACTATTAATTCAACATCTCATTTGACATGTAGATTCTGGATTCCTTTGATCTGTGCCATATTCAAACCCAATATCAAAGCCTCAGATTTAGTCATGACATTGGTATTAGGGAATTTAACTTGTAAGAATAGGGGAAAAAATTCCACTTCTGATGAAATCAACACAACTCTTGCACCAGATTCCATAGAAGCACAACTTCCATAGAACTCCATGATCCAAACTTCATTAGAATTGTTCAAACTTGCTTCACAATCCATGAGAATAATCCTTCCTTCAAGAGAATCAATAGAAACCCATGTAGAAACATTTTCTTCTTCCTTAAGAAGATACATAGGATCATCTTTAGGTACAACTTTTCCTTCAACCATGATGGGTGGTTAGTTTGGAATGACAATCTCCTCTAGATCTTCAATAACACCAAAAAATCTATCAATGCTAGAAAGTAATGAGGAACTTTCAGAGCCTATCCAATCCTTTACAAATTCTGGCACTTCATAAACATGTAGGCAATAGTTACCCCTTCCAGATGATTCAAAAATAATTTGAGCATGTGGATCATTAGATTTGACCTCCACATACTGTGTTTCTCTCTTAGGATGCTACTTTTGCATAAAGCCTTTAATAGGTATTCTAGCTTCAGCCATGTCCATATTGAGTTCTCCACCTACATCTTTACATAAATTATGACCAAGTAACATGTCATAAGAAGCGAACACATATGCAACTAAAACAATCATCTTCATATTTTTAGCTAGGAAGGATGCAAAGTCAAATTGAGCATCTTTGTTTTTTCCTTTCAATGTTACTTACTTATTCTCCATGGAATAAAAAAATTCAAACAACTTAGTTAAGGCTAACCCTAAAGCAACTGCAACCTTAGCTCACATAACATTATCAAAAATGCCAGAATCTATGACATAATACTTAGCTTGAAACTATTAATCAGTAGGGAAAGGTAGAAAGGTTCAATCTTTCCTAGAACTAAGGATGGAATAGTAATGCTTGTCAGTATTCTACCTTAGACATCTAGATTTTTGTCTTCTTAGCATGATCTATAATATCAAAATCTTGGAAAGAATTTGCTAGAGAAGAATTGAAACTTTTAGCCTGGGGCTTAGCATTACGTTAGCATTAGGCATACTGTGTTTTGAGACACTAGATGAAGGAGTAGGTTGATCAACACTTACTTGGTTTTTAGCTAATTCATTAGGAAAACTTGGTAGAGATCATCCCCTCTTTGCAATGGTGAAATAAATTTTAGGAACATTCAACTTCTTTTCATCTTCTTTTTGTTGTTTAGCCAACTTTATCTGTGAACGTGTCATGACCACCTAAGCTTGTACAAAATCAATCTCATGGTTCTTATCATTGTATTGGACATACCTAATGCTAGATTCACCAACTGCTTGATGATCTTTATGATATTGAGCATTGATATCCTCAAAAGAATAATCTTCTTGATTATCACTAGTAGGAATAGCTTCATAGTAACTAGTGGCTGAGTTACTTGGCGGTACTTCAAGTGTAAGGCTTTTCAAAGGAGGAGGAAGCTTGTTTTGATTCTTATCTATGTAGTTATTTGCAACATTAGGATATGGCTGCCTTGGTATATCCTTGTATGGGGCAGCAAATGACCCTTGAAATATTTTCTTTTTGAGAGCAAGAAGTTCATTTGCTAGTTTATTGAAGTTAGCAATAAATTCTTGCTTTCCATAATTTTCCTCTTTCTTTATCTATGTGAGTTGTGTTAGGAGATCATGCTCGTCTTCAACAAGCTTTAATCTATCAAGGAACTTGGTTTGTAGAGAGGCCCAATCTGTGATGGAATTGGGTTCCAAGTTATAGAACCAATCAGTTGCTATACCTTGTAGGGTCTCTATAAAGACCCTTACATATATGTCTTTATGTTCCACACCAAAAACTCCTACAATAATGTAGAAAGCCTTAATGTATTCATTTGGGTGTTTTTTTTGTCTTTTTAGAATTTGGGAAAATTCTTACGAGTACCTTGTGGTAGTGCATGTAATGGTGCTGCAAGATTCAGTGGACCAAAAGTTGGTCACCATGGACCAATAGCCATACTAGGAATATAAGTATGGGAGGTATGAGTAGCAAAAATTAGTTGTGCAACATCAACAAGGGGTTTAAGGAAAAATTGAGAATCTTCATTGGGTATAATAGTCTTATTTTTAGAAGGTGGGCAACTCGTAGTTCGGGAAAGAGAAGGGATCTTAGTAAGTAAATCAAAATGAGCTTGTTGAGCCTAAAATGATCCAACAAAACTTGATGAACTTTAGGCCTTCTTTCTCCTTGAATACACATGCTCAAAGCTTGATAGTATTTTAACCTATTATTTGTCAAAAGCCAATTAGAACTAGGACTTAAAACTACAGATGAAAGCATGAGGCTTCTAATGTATTCATTTCCCTAGTTGAGTCACAGAAAACATGTTGGGTGGATATTTTGCCACTGATAGTTTTGTAAAATCTAGTCACAAAATAGGATAACTAGCCACAAAATATGAGACATAATTTCTCTTACCCTAAAGGGAAGGCTCCCCCTTCTCACTATTCCTTGGATAGACTCAAGGTAAGAAAGAAGTTCAGGGATTTTGAAAGGGTATTATCAATATAA
Source organism: Cupressus sempervirens (assembly GCA_028749045.1). Lineage (NCBI taxonomy): Eukaryota > Viridiplantae > Streptophyta > Pinopsida > Cupressales > Cupressaceae > Cupressus > Cupressus sempervirens. Next base: position 360,941,255 of record CM053793.1, on the reverse strand, counting down.
TTTCCTCTTATCTTTCAAGAAAGAATCCACTCACCTATAAAACAAGTAATGGGCAAGATGAAATTTGTAACTATACTTCTATCTAAAGCTGGTTATAGTGATACCAATAAGCCAACACTAATTCAAAGTCTAGTTGAAAGTGTATTGGTTTGGCTCTAAGTTTGGTCTTAATCTATTCTATAAGAATAACCTTTTCTAGTGGGGCTCAAAGACTTCCATAAGTAAAGGATTCTAGCTATTTTTGCGAATTAAGAAGGTAATACAAGATATAATCACAACTCCTAGTCTATGTATTACCACAATCGATTTGAGTCAAAGCTTCGAATCTAACCATTTCTTAACTCTTTTATGCTCAATTATTAGGTTAAACAAATATAACACAAATCAAAGAAGACAAACATAGATTATAGATAAAGCTTCAAATTTGCACTCAATCAAAGTTCAACTCCAATTGTTTCTTTGTATTCACTTTAAATCCAAAATTGTACTACACAATCAAAGTTATGCTTGCACAATTTCTTCAAAGATTTCTTGCATACAATAATAAATAATTTTTACAATGAGAGGGCACTCCTTTATATAGGCAACAGAGTTGGGAAAAAAGTAGTAGCAACTCAACCAAGTTTGACCTAGTCAAACAAGGGGAGATAAATTATTGGATTACGTGTAATTACAAATTCTATGCAATTGTTCTCTCCAATTAAAAACATGAAAAATAAAGAGGAAAGAAGACATAAGAAGATTGAAACAATCCTAGGGATTGTACTAAAGGGTCTTGTACTTGATGATGCAATCACGTACTTTAGTAAGATGTGAAATCTCAATTGTCTTTGATATGGTCACAATTTTGACTACATCAACATCTACTAATTTCACAACATTGTAGCTTGGTGAAAGAGAATCCCATAGGCATTTTACTATTGATTTGTATGTACCAAACCTATTCATCATGTGCGATCCAAATTCTTCAGAATCAAGATCAACATTTACTATGACTATATACTCTGAAGTCATCTCCTCTTTGTGACAAGGTTTTCATATTCAATAAGAACATTAGATCCCAATTGCTCTAAACTACACATAATCTTTATTTCATTTGATTAACAATCTTCTAAAGTTGTGTGCAACTTTATCAAAAGTCTTCCCAGTGTCTCTTCTTTGTGGCCAATGAGCCCCTAACATCTATAGAGCATATTTGAAGATGGAACAACTTCACATGCAAGACTATCCAAATCAACATTAGCCATTTGATTCCAATCACCTATGATTTCTTTCGAGGTATCAACTTCTTGATTCAAAGAAGCAATCAGGTCATGTAACATTTCTTCAACACCTTAGATACATTCAAGAACTTTGACCGCATCTTTGATGGCCTGATTTCCTTAAAAAACAACCTTGCTAAACCAAGTCTTTGTTGCTTCAATTGTGCTTTTTTCCTGAGGTGTCTAAGATGTGGTAACCACATGTTGTGAAGACTGCTAGTGAATGACCTCATTGAGATGAACAACTTCTTTCTTAAGACGATTCTTCTTTGCCCACATCTCATGATTTCTTTTTGATACATTGGCAAGTGCATCTTGAGCATTCTTCAGACAACTCAGTCACAATCATTTACCAAGTTCAATTTTGGTGAACTTGTAATTTGAATGGTTAAGTCCTTCAGTTGGTTTGTCTACCAAAAGTTCAACAATCCCTGCATACTTAGTCTTCTCGGAATCCACCACAATCCTTGAAACAATCTTATCTTTCAAAAACCTTGACTTATTTTTCTTCATAGGAAGATTGTTTGGAGGTATGACAATTTCTATTCTTTTCATAGTGATCTTACCCAACCATGTAGTCAAACTGAAACCTTCATCTGATGGAACATGAACAACAATTACCATAGGCATTAATCTTGATTGTATTTTCGTTGTAATTGTGCATGCTTCACTTTGCACAATTGAATCCAAGGGCGCATGATAAAAAGATTCCATCTTGAACAACTCAAAGCTATTCATTGAGGTATGAAGTTGAGAAACTTGACCTTGTGTGAGAGTTGGGAAATCTTTAAACACATTCCCCAAATTCTCATGTTGCTCAGCAATGAGAATAGGAGGATTCACTGAGGAGATAGGGAGCAGCAACATGTTCATCTCTAAAGTGGGGATGGTAGGTGTAATAACTATGGAGAATGAATCTACATCATTTTCTATATCATCCAAAAAGGGTGTTTATTGAATGGATGAACCTTGAGTGTTTGTTGGCCACAGAGGAAAAATGATCATAATATGTCCTTCCTCTTCATCTTTCTTGTCATACTCTTCTTTAGATTCCTTCTCAGATTCTTGCTCGAATTCTTGAGACTATACAAGTGCTTGAGAGAATTTCTAAACACATTTTGATCCCTAACCACCTTTAAGCTTGAACTTGAGGGATTTAACCAGAATTGAGGAAGATGCACCATCTTTGCTTGAAATTTCTATTCATGTTGTCTTTCCAAGTGGTCCAAAATGATCACAATCTACCTCAAGCTTAGGATATACACTCTTGAGGTGATTGATTTTCAACTGATTGTCAGTATTAGCCAAGATGAATTGAAACCTATCAAAGATAGATGTACTTTCTTTATGTTGCCACTATATGGGAACATGACATTGTTTGTCAAAACCAACTTGCTGATATTATGGATCAAGAATGTTGCCATCATCTTTAACATGAAAATTGGTTGGGATCTCAATCATGTTAAGATGAATGATTTGGTGCAGTGTGAGCTTGCAATAGTCCATCTTCGGGATATCCATCTCTATTCACAAATCGATCCATATGTCCTCTATACAATGAACATGGATGAATGCTCCTTTGATCTTTGAGTGTAGTCCTCGGTAATCAAAATCAAGCCTAGTATTGAACTTCTTCAATGTGATTAGCTGAAATTCTTCTTCCATGGCTTTTGCCTTGTAAATTGAATTGATCATTTATTGACAGATTACAGAGGGCTTGGTTATAGTGATACTGAATCCTGGCCTGTGTTGAGTATTCTGATATGTTTGCACTTTCATGAGCTGACTTGCCAACTCCATCATAATGATTTTATTAGTAGCATATCTTGGTAGGGTATAGGGTTCTCCTTTGAAATAACCAACTCTAAAATAAGTGAAAGTTGGACTACAAAAAGATGACACCATATTGATTTACCCTATTCCAAACTTCATCGTATACTCTCTTGATTACCAATTGTTTATCAAACTGACACCTAAATGTCCAAAAAATGTATCTTAGACTTTCCTATAGTGGTACTTGCTTTGTGTTAATGTGATTTGATTGTAATAGCTCAAAATTTTAACTTGAAATTGATTTTGTTTAGTTGAAAGACTTGAGATGAATCCCATAGATGTAGCAATGTAGACCAATTATGAGTTCATGTAAAATGGCGTTGACATTCCCACATTGAGCAACTGCTTGCATAGGGTCATACTAATAAGCTCTCCCTAGAAGATGGGTTCTTCATTATCAAATATTTGAAACATGAACTTATACATCTATGGCTCAAAATCTCTAGATTCCTTGAGGCCACATACTCTACTAAGGAGAGTAATCAAATCGTTACATCCTAGCTTGAAATTAGATATGTGAATTATTTTGGGTCATCTTGTAAATTTATTACTTTTGACATCAAACCAATATACATTCGCATATGTTTGATAGTCTGAATTATTCTCGTTCCACAAGTCAAAAGATATCTCTTTTGACATATCTACACACTCTGCATTCTGAGGAACTCAGAAGATCTATTCAATAATTTCGAGATCTAGGTTGATGATGATGTTACCATCTACGTCCTTGATTTTTTTGGACTTAGGATTGAAATGCTCAACATATCCTAATATGAATTTTGGTTATAGGGAAACCATAGTGAAAGTAGACACAAAATTAATACTACTTCTTTTTATGTGTCTCATCTCTCTATTTGAAGAAGTTTCAACCCTTTTGAATACATCATCCATGTCAACGTGTCCAATCTTCATGTCAAAAACCTAATCCAATGAAGATGAAACTTGAGATGCAGTTGCATGAGCTAACTTCTTGACATACTGGTACTTCATCTTTCCTTTGGACTTCATAGATTCAGGCATGTCTTGTGTTGCAACATTAAAATCCCAAAGGGTTAATACATCATTAGAAGATATGGACTTCATGAGGATATTGGCAAAGAACAGTGTGTTCGGTATTGATTAAATACTCATGGAATTTATGCAATAAAATGAATGAGATAAGGAAAGGACATGTAGAGGGTGAAAATGGCACTTAGGAAGATTGAGTGTGTCTAGGCAAGGATGAGCTTTATGCAAATGCTTCAAGAATGTAAGTTAGGTGCATGTGGATATATGCAAATGATAACTTTGATATTTAAAGGTTGACCTTTTACCCAATTTGGATTCTCTGGATGCAATTACATGTAAAGTGATTTACATGTAATCATGACTTAATATAAACATGTAATTAGGTTTGGAGGATGGAATCACATGTAAATGTAAATGGAGGTAACTACATGTAAATGCGAATGAAGAATGAGATTACATGTAAATGCATATGAAGGATGGATTTATGTTAATTAAATGAATGTATTTGTATATATTGGAAAATATACACAATGTGCTGTAGCAAGTGTTAGTGGAATATAATGTGATGCACTTGCATGAAAAGAATGAAAGTGGAAAGGTGAAGAATGCCCTTGCATTCTTGGGAAAGAACCTTAGCTTTTTGAAAGAAATAAATCAAAACAACAAGCAAACAACAAAACAAAATAAGCACAAAACAAAAATATACCTTTGGTTTTTTACTCAAACATGACAAATACCAAGTTGCTTTCATATGCAAATTTGAAATTGGAATTTTGTGGAAATTTCAAGCACTTGAAAATGAAATTTTTCATCTTATTTAATGAATATTTGTAAAATACATGGAGTCTCTTTGTAAAATGTACAAGGATGAACCAAAATATGCAATCAAATAACAGAGGATGGAAAACTTCAACTTACTTGGTGATTAAAGAGCAAAATGTGGAAGATTAATAGGTTTGAAAGAATGATTTTCCCCCAACTTTGAATCTTTGCACAACTCTCTTGACGTTTTCAATGTTTGTAAATGATGGCTTTGTACATGCCAATGCCCAAAAACGTGCTCTCAAAACTCTAATGTGCAAGACATTTTTAGCAAAAACCTTGTTTTTTGACCTTTTTTTAGCAAAAATGTGGTCTCTAGATGCAATAATGTGAAATATTTTTTGCAAGGGAATGAAAAAGTGTCGTTTCCATAGCAATAGCATGGATCACAACTAGAAAACACCCCCTATTGAGCCCATAACATGAACTGAAAACAACAAAATCTGGACATTTAAAAAAAATAAAACTTGGCCTTCAAATGCAATGAAAAGTAACATTTTTGCAAGAAAAGGCAACAAATAATGCATGGAAATGCAAAAACGCCTCTTGTTGCATGGATTTGATGCCATTAAATGAGAAAATCTGGACATTCTTGGCAAAAACATTACCTTGAAGACAAAAAACAAGAACATTTTTGCTCTTAGAGGCAAAATCATGGTCTCCAAGTACAAATACATGTGATGGAATGCCCAAATGCATTCTAGGAAGACACTTGCATGTTTTAAAATGTATACATTTTTCTCTTTTATTTATATCATATTCTAGGGATACTTTTACTTATTTTAAACTATGCAATATGGAGTCAAGAGGCAAGTTACACTCTCTAGGACTCATTACATGTTTTTAAAATGCATGTAAATAGGTAGAAGGAGGAAATCACACTCTCTAAGGCCTTTTGCATGTTTTAAAATATGCAATATGTAAAATGTATTGATCAATGTGGACCTTGCAAGCTAAATTGCACTCTCACCATGCATTTACATGTGACACTTAACAAATAAAAGACCAAGTTCATGCAAATCACATTCTTGGAGGTCTATTACATGTTTTTAAAACATGTGTTTAAAATGTCTTTCTAGTGAAAATCACACTCTTTGAGGCTCTTTACATGTAAACATGTAATTGGGTTGGAAGTTGCATTTGCACAACTTTAATGATCAATTAAGCACATGTTTAATTGATTTTTGAGGAAATATCACTTAATTGGGTTTAAAAAAACATTTAGACAATATGATAAATATATGATGTGCAAATATTAATCAAAAAGCAATATTTAACTTAGATGTTTTCAAATAAAACATGAAGTAAGTAAAAAATAAATCAAACTATATAGTTTAATAAAGTCGGTTAAGTGAAAACAAAAAACAGAACAAAAAACAACTCAACATGAAAATATAACATAAACTACTCTATAGTCACTTAAGTGAAAAAATTAATTGATAAAGTAACTTAAAAACATAACATAAAGTAAACTTAATATTTTCCAAAAGTAAATGACAACATTAAAATATAACATGATATTTATTTTTAATTATGCAATTACATTTGGAGAGTCCACCTTTTGGGCACTAAAATGGTCATATGTTTTGACTGCCAAGCCTAATTAAGCCCTACGATATACCACATCGAAGGGAAAACCTAAAGCAAGGGTTTGAACAAAACCAAAAGACGAAAAGCAAGCAAACACACTTTAAAATGAGAAAAATGATGTTGAAGGCTTCATAAATCAAGCATAGGCTTAATAAAATGAAAAACCAAAAATATTTGATGAAAGCCTTTAGTAAAAAAATTCTTTATACCAATTGTTGTCGATTGATTGATTAATGCCATCCAATTAAATAATGAACTATTTCAAAGAAATGCAAAAATAAGTTGAAATTTTTTTAGACTATTACCTACATTTTGTGGTGACAAAATGTAAGACAAGAAGAGTGAAGTTGATAACACACAATGTAAAGAAAATCCAAATAGAACACAAAAATAGGATAACTACTGTATTGGACTTACAGTTATATTTAGCACCTACAGTGAAGGTGATGCAACAAAATATGAAGAATGTTGAAGGTCTACTTGGATTACTTGACATGAGCACTTACATTCAATGGAAGATTTTGCAACATATCTACATGGACAAATAGTCACCATGAAACATTTGAAGAGGTCATGAGAAAAATCAATGGAGTCAACCAAGAAAATCTTCATACAAGTATTAGATAGGCTATTGGTTTCTCTTTGTAAATCACTAAGATTTTGAAAGCTTTGTCATTTTTGAAGAGGGGGGAGAATATGTTACTATGAAAATAAAATGAAAAATGAGAAAGGGGGAGGAAAAATTGAGCAAGTTTAAGAAAGGGTGAGAATAATTAATATTTTTTCTTTGGTCAGAATCATTTTCACATATTGTTTTCCATCAATGTCAAAGGTAGATATTGTTGGCATTAAAATGAGAGTTGGAGGACGTTGTTGGTCTTGTGATGGATTGTGAGATGTAGTCAGAAGTAGTGGAGTATTTGGTCGTCATTGATTACAACATAGTAACTGCATAGGGATTGTTCAATCGGTAGGAATGGATAGTAATCAATGAGCAAAAAAAAACTAAGTATTGCAACTGGTATACATGGGGAGAAACTACAAGGGAGATAGTTTGGTGGCAATCATGATATAGTGTGAATCAAGTGTAGTGGTCATAGATGAAGTTTTAATGTGATGTATGAAGACTATATGTGTGATCACAATACACAATGATGAAAGGTGAGCATGTTCTTCAATTTTTAATGGTGTTGTAGGATATATAGCTCATTTTCTTGATTTATCAATGACATATCATTGATCGATAATCAATATGATCAATGTGGTGAAATTAGAAGGTATGATGACATGTCTTAATCAATAGGGATGTTCTAAGGTGAAATTTATGTGATTAAAACAAGTATAGAGATAGGATTCTAGAAGAAGTTGGAGAAAGTCAAACATGTTTTGATTATTCTTGAAAATATCACATGCAAACCTTAATGTTGATCATGGCAATGGTAGAAAATGTATTAGAAACATTGAGATATGTGAACTTCATATGGTGTGTGTGGGAAGTTCAAAATTTGAATGAATGACAAAGATTAAGCTCCATAATGATTGTCTATTTGTATGATTCCTAGTTAACGGATAGTGGAATGAGGTGATTTTGGTAGAAAATTATTGTGATTATAGAGGTTGAGATCAAAGTTTGAACAATGTATTAGATAACTGAGAGGGGGGGTGGGGAGGTGAATCAGTTATCCTTGGGTCCTATAAACAATTCTGAACACTTTTCACAACTTACACTTATTATCAAAACAATTTAGTAAACAAATTAAACTTTATCAATCAAATTACAACAATAACTAATAGTTTTCACATGTAAGCATGAGATAACAAGTAAAAGATTCACACATAGTAGCACACTAGTATTTTTAACATGGAAACTTGATTAGAGTAAAAACGACTTGGAGCTTGTAACCCAAAAATAATTCACTCTTTTGAAGTGAGCTCAGTTAAGATCTAACCCCGTCAAAGGTTACATACACATTTTCTAGATGTGACCTTGTTAGGGGATTTACAACAAAGATCATCTAGACCTTATCATTCTTCAATGAGTGGCCTATCTAAAGGACTTAGAAACATTCAGTGGAATGCCACCTTAGAAAAGGATTTATAATTAGGACTATTAAATCCACTCAGTTAAGAGATTTTTCTGCTACAATTGTTAGAAAGTAACAATGGAATGTTCTGATAAATATGCAACTAACTTTACTTGTTTGAACCTCCATTTTGCCCAAATATTTTCCTTTACCGATTGGTCTTCATTGTATCACCTAACTTAGTAGTGCCATGAAGGAATACTAATTAATAAATGAAAGCATTCACAATACTAAAACAATTAACACTTATGATAGGACCAAAGTTATCACCAAGAAGGAAAGCAAACCAAGAATGGTTGGCTCCTTATGGTATAACCTACGATGACGTAGATATGTCCCTGATGGATGGGGATGTATGCTCAAATTGTGTTCAAGCTTCCAAAGGATGGGGTTTTTTTACCAAGTAGATATATGGATGAGGGTTTCAACAATGGAGGTATGGATGGATTTCAACATTATGATGGTATTTTGGTAGTTTTTAGGCTCGCAAAATAACATTATAAGTTTGCATGAAGGTGATTGATGGATTGTGAGAGGGAGGAGCTTTATTTATAGGCTAAGGGGTAGAGAGATGGATGGTCAGGAAGCAAGGATGGAAGAATGGTGAGGGAGGGTTAAGATGCATTCAAAGGGGAGCACATGGATTGTTCTTGTTTGGGGCCAATAGGGGAGTGACACTTGTCACAAGGAGGATGAGTGTGAGGGGATGAGATAAGGGTTGGTCAAAGGGAGTAACGAGGGAGGTTGAGTATGTAAGAGGGATGTAAGAGGCACTAATGGCATGTAAAAGCCATAAAGGGGGATGTAAGAGGATAAGGAAGACTTGTTGACTTTGGCTTGGGTTAGTAAGTCTTAACTCTTTCTTAATGTATTGCACATGTTTAGACTTAGTTCAAGAATGGGATTAGGGGGCAAGTGGGTTAGCTTTGATGGGATGGGTTAGTTAGGAGTCTAAGTGAGATTAGTATGGGTGAATGTGTTGGATTAGAGATAAAGGTAGGTCTTAGGGATGTTTTAGGGGTTTGGATAATTTATTAAATGTTTTATTTAATAAATGGGGGATGTGGGATTAAATTAAATAGATTTGAGGATTTATTGAATTTAATAAAGGAATAGGGTTTACGGTTTTAATTGATAAATTGATTTTGGGTTATCATTTGATTTTATCAGTTGGACTATAATTAATTTAATTAATTAATTAACTAGGGGATGACGATTAATTAATTAAATAATAAATATTTAATCAATAATGTCCTAGGAGATGACCAAATATGATTACCTAGTGGTATAATTAGATTTAGGTGTCTACATTCATAAGATGCCCATCAATCCACTTCTATTCATACTTTAGATTTTCATGGTATGCCCTTTTGCATTATTTGTTTATCAATTCATTCAACAACTTGACCAACAATTGATCAACACCTTTAACATTCTTGTCTTTTCATTATTGTTACTAAATTTTACACATGTGTAAAATTTAAGTAGAAAGATAGAGAAACTGCATGAATGCCATTATTTCAATCAAGAATGTCTTGGTATTATTCATCAAAAAATATACAACTGATATTTCCAAAGTTGTAATAAAATGAAAAGTCGAATATACATGTTTTCTCACACAAGCTGTGAGATTAGCTTTCATTGCAAAGAATGATCCTATCCTATTCCAGTAAAAGTACATAAAGAAAAGAAATAAAGTAGCATAAGGATCATAATGAGCTAGTAATTGCCTAGTTATGACTGGCTGTTGCATGCTTGCATTCCGGTTCAGTCGTTGCTCTAGCTCTACAAAGTCTAGAATCTTGCAATAAATAGAGAAGAATGAGTTAGATCATTTAGATCTAAGAAATGCCAGCTCACCTCCCCTCAAATGCGAAAGCATTTCTTTCATGTTGTACTTGCATAAAATTGGAAAAGGTATCAGTAATGAAGTGTTAAAAAAAATACAAAAAGAATGCAATGAACACAAAAACATCATGCCATACAACAGACATAAGCAAAGAGCAAGACAACAACATGGAACTAGATCATAACACTGGTGATATGCAATTGAGGCAAAGGAAGGCTCCATTAAAAGAATCACTGATCGAGGATGTTACAGCAAAATGCTCTCCAAAAACTTACACAACTAGATGGCATGGAAATATTTTGTGGAAACAAGCTCTGGATTTCATCAAGAGAGATAAACCTTAGCAATGGTATCACCTTTAATGATGACATTGATTTGTTAGGGAGGGATGAGTCTCACAAAAAGCAAGAAGTTATGAAGACCAGTAGTAACAGTTCTGTAATTACTGAACTGATACATAGTCAAACAATGTTTTTAACCACAAACAGGAGCAAGGCAAATAAAGAAATGGTAGAGGAAGTGCTAACTGATGGGAGATTTTCAGATTCCCAACTTGTGTGAAGATAATTTTCGAAAACCATAGGAAAAAGTATATAATGGACAGAAGGTCAAGGATTCTAAAATGTGTATGTAAACATTTAAAGACTAGAATGGTAGATCGTATAGTAGTGTTTCAAATGATGTCAATCTTGACACAAGTCTCTGCTTCCTCTCCAAGTTCCAAAGACATGCTTTGTGGTATTGAAACAATGCCTTGAGAATATGAGGGATCAGAGAATATACATTGTTCGCTGCCATCATTGTCTATTTCTGATTCTAGAGATTTCAGTTCTAGAACTTGTGTAGAGTTTGACTCTAATGAGGAACCATTTTCTCACTCTGACTTAGCTTCATGTTTTGACTACTATTATGGTAAGAAAGATGCTACATCTACATGGGATGATTAATATGCCAGATCCTCTAGCACAAAGATTCATCTTTGAGCTTTTTGTTGAAACTAATGGCATTGTTGTCGCACATAAAGTTCAAATGTGGGGAATGAATGACCCTATTTCTTATATTTTATCAGAAGGGTAATCTGCTACCAAATTTGAAATATATGAAGCTGTGTTTAAAATACATGGAAGGGCAAACATCCAAGCAATTCAAGAAGCTTCTGAATCTGGTGTAAAACGGTTTGCATACATATGTGCCACTAATTTATGGCACTGTGAGGACCTGACGGCTATGCTGATAAAGATAGCTTTGGGCGTCTAAATGTTTTAGAAGTAATGTTCTAGTGGCAGCTTCCAAAACTAGTTACTGCAATGGTTGTAGGATATGCAGTTGGTGGTGGGCATGTTTTGCACATGGTTTGTGATTTAATAGTTGCAGTGAATAATGCTTTTTATGGTCAAACTGGTCCCAAGGTAGGAAGCTTTGATGCTGGTTATGGATGTACTACAATGGCTCTTTTGGTTGGGCCTAAAAGAGCTCGAGAGATGTGGTTTCTCTATCAATTTTATAGTGCAAAGGAAGCAATGAAAATGGGCCTAGTCAACGTTGTTGTCCCGCTAAAAAAAACTTGGAACAGGAAAGAACAAAGTGGTGCACCATTAAAACAATGAGGTTTTCAAAACCTAAACAACAAAATGATAAAAGCTTCAAAAAATGAGCTTCATATTTAAAGCATATATTTCAATGTGCAAACAGTGAAAAATACCTTGAAGATGCATTCATGGCGACTATTTAAAACCAACAGACCCTTGATATTATGTTCCAACAAATAATATTAATGGTGGTTTCAGACCAGCGAGATTCAGTAGTGGAAATTCATAGAAGCGTAGAAACAACAAAGTATTTCAAAGAACAACAAAATAAATGCTTCAAAATACCTTTCAATGGCGGCTTCAAAGTTTCTATTGCTTTCATTTCTATATCAAAAGACTAGCAAGCTCTCATGGCAGCATTTTAAAAAAACCAAGAAACACTCGATTTCTAGCTCCAGCAATATTGATGGTGGCCATCAAAGACCAATGAAACCCTCATTGTTTCCCCCTTCCTTATTCCAGATTCATCATATGCGAATGTAAAAATGAAAAGAGTTTTTAGGGTTGCTAAGGCTTTTTTTTCCTTTTCCATTTTCTAATTGTTTTGAAGTCTGCAGGTCATATATGGGATTTTAATCCCTTTCCAATATTTGTGATTGATTTATGAGCGTGGGGGGGGGGGAATTGTTTTAAGTTAGGGGTTTTGTTTTATTTTCTTTTTGCATAATTTTACTATTGTAAAGGAAAATATTTAAATGATATACTTATAAATCATTTGATATTTTCCTATTTTTAATGCAAAAAGAGGTGCATCGTTATATGCAGATGTCATGGGTCTTTAAGAAAGTCAGTTGGAAACATTAGGAGCCTTTTTAGGGGGAAGTTTGGGGGTCGAATTTGACTTCTCCTTAGCAGTTTAAACGTCTTTATGACCAGTTGGAGTGCTTTGAGGTGGTTTCTGATGAGTCATGAGGGTAGTTATGGGTTAGTAAAGTCTTATGAGTAATGAGACTTCATTTTTAGAAGTTTCTAAGCCCTCATTTCTAGGCTTTATTTCTAGATTTGACCCAAGTGTTGGGTGATATTTAGAAAAGTTTGTAACTCACTTTGAGGAGTTCTGATTATGCAAAGGAGTTTTCTGACTATTTTCTACGTCCTTAAATTTATTTGGAAAATTTGTAATTCATTTTTGGAAGTTCAATACAGATAACAATAGTTGTTCCATGCTTGCGGATAAATCTCCTGGCCCTGATGGGTTCCCTACCTTCTTTTTTCAGATGTATTGGCAGGTGGTGATGGAAGATGTGGTGAAGGCGGTTTAGGAATTCTTTGGAGCTAGGAGCATTCTTAAAGAGATTAAGTCCACTTTTCTGGTCCTCATCCCTAAGGTTCTTGGGGCTAACTCTTTTGACAAATTCAGACCTATTAGCTTGTGCAATTCCTTTTATAAGATTATCCCTAAAGTTCTTACCTCTAGGTTGCTCAAGCTCCTCCCTTTGATCATTTTGCAGCAACAAATGGGTTTTATCCCGAGCAAACATATTTTAGATTCGGTCATGATGGTTCATGAAGTGATCCACTCTTTGGAAGCTGGCAAACGAGAAGGGATGCTACTTAAACTGGACCTTTCTAAAGCCTATGATCGAGTTGACTGGACTTTTCTTGATATGGTGCTCAAGGCTTTTGGTTTTGATGTCAAAGTTTGCAAACTAATTTCTCAGCTTGTCACTACTTCCTCTCTTGTTGTGTTGGTTAATGGAGCCCCTTCAGATTTTTTCAAACCCTCAAGAGGGCTGTGGCAGGGGGATCCTCTCTCACCTATTCTCTTCATTATCCTGGCTGAATGTATGGGAAGGCTTATTGAGAGAAAAAAGAAAGAAGGCAAAATCAAAGGGTTAAAACCTTCCTCCAAAAGTGATCCTTTTTTGCATTAGCACTTTGTTGATGATACTATCATGGGGGGAGAGGCTTCTGTGCAGGAGGCAAAAGCCACGAAAGATGTCCTGGATATCTACTCCAGAGGGTTGAGCCAACTAATTAACTAGGATAAGAGCTCCTTATATTTTACTAACACTCCAGAGGATAGATAGAGGAAAATCTCTAGCATTCTGGGTTGTAATGTGGGAAATTTTCCCTCTACCTATCTTGGGCTTCCTTTGGGTCCAACTCCTCCTGACTCCTTCTAGAATGGCATTATGGACAGGTTCAGTAAAAAGCTTGTAGGCTGGAAACGAGCTATCCTCAGTCAAGCTGGCAAATGTCAGCTGGTTAAATCCACCCTTCAGAATTTGACAATGTATGCCTTAAGCCTCTTTGTGATCCCAGTTAAATTCGCAGAGAGGATGGAGAAAATTCAGAGGGATTTCTTATGGTCAGGTGTTGAAGGGAAAAAAAGATACCCTCTTGTTGCCTGGGACAAAGTTTGCCTTCCTAAGCATTATGGAGGTCTTGGCATAAGGAAGCTTTCTCACCTTAATAAGGCTCTTTTGGCAAAGCAATTATGGTGTATCTTCATCAGTACTGGGGAATGGAGAGACACTTTGGTCAAAAAGTACATTAAGAGGCCTTCTATCTAGTTCTCCCTCTTTAGTAAGGACATTCCTAAAGGTTCTACTATCTGGAATGGTTTACTTAAAGCTAGGAACCTGGCAAAGGCCAAAGTTTCTTTGAAATTGGGAAATGGGGAGGATATCCAGTTCTAGTTTGATAATTGGCTTTTTTAGGGCCCCCTAATGAACAATCCGGTCTATGATGTTTGGACGAACCACTGTATCCAACTTTTTGGGCTGAAAGTCAGTAATTACAGGAACGACCAAGGTTGGATAGATCTTTCTATAATCTCTGAAGATCTAAGTCCAATCATGTTAATGTTAAACTCAATGGTTCTTAGCAAGGAGAGCGATGAAATGATCTGAGGGGAAAACTCCAGTGGTAATTACTTTGTTGCTTCGGGGTATATGGCTCTTTGGAGCTCTAAAGAGAGACCTCCTTGGTCGAAAGCTTGGATCCTAGGCCTCACTCCAAAAATCAATATAATTTATTGGCTGGCCTTATAGAACAAAATTCTCACTCAGGACAACCTATTAAAAAGAGGTTAGATTCTGTCGAGCAGATGTAGTTTATGTAAGAACCAGCTAGAAACTGGCAATCACTTGTTCATTCACTGTACCTTCTCTAGGGAGGTCTGGGACTTCCTGACCCAAGACTTAGGGATTAGCTGGTGCATGCCAGATAATCTCCTGGATTTTTTTTGCTAATGGAAATCCTTGTGTCTATTCCTATGTTTTGCAGGATTTAGGTACCTGGATCTTACCCCACTTTTGCTAGAGCATATGGAAGGAGAGAAACAATAGAATCTTTAGAGACAGAGAGGAACCTGCCATTGTACTCGAGAAAAAGATTAACAAAAATATAAAGGAAAACTACCTAGTAAGGAAGGGGGGAGATATTGAAATGGGTGGTAGGAAAATGGAGAAGGAAAAAGAAAGACTATTAAAAAGACAGGAAGCCAAGTGGCTTTTCCCCCCAGAAGGATGGCATAAAGCCAATTTTGACGGGGCCTCGAAGGGAAATCCTGGCTCCTTGGGATGTGGAGGCATTATTAGGAATGAATTCAGGGACGGAGTTGCAGACTTCTCTCTCCCACTTGGATTCCAAACTAATCACTTTGCGGAAGCAAGTGTGGCCTGTCATGTGGTGAAACTGGCTTTTGAAGTTGGAGTTACCAATTTATGGCTTGAAGGGGACTCAAATAATATTATTAAAAGTTTAAATGGAAAATCTCATTATTCTTGGTCAATTGCTAATCTTATTAATGAGACACATGAGACTCTTGCTAAATTTGAAAGAGTCCATGTCACTCATGTTTTTCGGGAAGCTAACTCGGTGGCAGATTCGTTTGCTAATAATGGTGTCCAATTCGACCAAAAAATGACCTGGCAATCGGGAAAGAGTTTTTCGGCGAATGTTAAGAGTTTGATTGAGCTGGATAAGATCCAAGGGAGTACAGAGGAGATCAAACTACTATTATGGATAAGAAAGGCTTATGGGGAAAGGGTACTACTCATAAAGGCTGCATTGGTAAATGCAAGAAGTGGGAATTATTACATTTTATTTGGCACGCTTCATGGGTCTTTTGTTGTATTCGTAATCTGAGCAAAGACAAGAACTATTTCTTCAACCGCCCTCAAAAATGTTAAGAACCCTATCAAGTCGTGAGGTTTCAGAGAGCTGTGTGTATGAGAATTGTGGGAGAGAAAAGTATTGAAATGGTGGGAGAAAGGTGCAGAAAAGAACCGGTGGAAAAAATGGAGAAATGGATAGGCAGGGAGAAAGTTTGGGAGCAGTTGGTTCAGGGTGGGATTTCAAGGTATATCACGAAGCCGCATGGCTACAACCAAAATGTGACTGACAACATGGTCAATTCATGGAAGGATGGTAGAGTCAAGGTGAATGGGATAGCTTCTCTGATTACAGAGGAGGTGATCTCGGCTATGACATAGATTCCAATGGTGGGCTTTAAGTTCTTTAGGGATAAAAAGCTTTCGGCCAGTGCTGTGAAGGACTTTGACGACAATCCTAAGGAGTTGAATGCCCTGAAAAAAAGTGATACATTTTATGATCCAGAGTCTATAACGAATATTTGGAGGTATGTTCTGCACGTTGTCATTGAGTACATTACTCTTGACCCTAGGTTTGATCATGTTTGCACCCACCATTTTGTTCTTCTGAACCATTTTCTTCATGATAGCAAAGTTTCTTTCCCTTTCTATTTGTTGAATTCTATGAGTAAGGCAGTGTCAAGCTTCAAAAAGAAACACTTTACAAACCTTGCTCTGCATGAGGGGCTAGTACTACTCATCTATGAGCACTTCAAGGCTCAGACGATTAGTAACATCCCATCGCAGGCTAGGAATTAGGAAATCGATAGCTCTAGCTATTCCTCTGACTCAGATGATATTCAGAGCATTAGTTCTGAGGAAGGAGGGTTTACCTTTGCAGGTAAAAAAGCTTCGCCAAATGTTAAGAAGACTCCCTCCCCCATCATCCCTAGAAGAATTAGCCCTAGAGATCATGGCCAGAAGAAGATTGAGAAGGAGGAACAAGACACCTGTGATGAAGAGGAGGCGATGGAGTCTAAAGAGGAGGAAAAGGAAAGGTAGGAGGAAAAAATGGATTCCTAGAGTGGAAAGAATCACAAGAGGGTGGGCATGGAGGATGAGAGGTTGCAACAAGACCTGGACTCTTCCTCGATCCCTCTCTCCCCTGTCCATCCCCAGGCCCATTTGGAGGTGCAGACTCAGGATAGTTTTGGTGCTGAGAGTGGGGAGGTGCTGGCCAAAGAAAGGAGTAAAGCATGGAGAAATTTTAATGTGAGGACCTCAAAAATGGGTATTTTCAGGGAAGTGATGAACCCCCAGATCCTGGTGGACAATCGGGAGAAACCGCGTCTTGAAGAGCTCATTAACCCTGCGATAGTGGCTATCTCTGATAATGCCAGGGAAACGGGGATGAACCTCTTGAACAATGCCTGCAACATCATGGTTGATAATTTTAGGTCAATCAAGTGGCTTTTTCATGAGCTAGAGGAGGTTAAGGAGAAGGTGGTTCAAATGGAAGGAGCTAGGAATCTTAAGGGCC
Source organism: Cupressus sempervirens (assembly GCA_028749045.1). NCBI lineage: Eukaryota > Viridiplantae > Streptophyta > Pinopsida > Cupressales > Cupressaceae > Cupressus > Cupressus sempervirens. The sequence continues at coordinate 360,923,638 of CM053793.1, read as the reverse complement.
TGGAGAAAGGGACATATTATGATGATAGGCATAGCCTAGCAGAAAGGAGGATCCATAATCTGGAAAATTATAATCACAATCTATCGAGCAAGATGATCTCACTGCTCAACTCGATCAATAACAACATTTTATCTTTAACTGAGTGGCTTAAAGATAAAGATATGCAAGGGGATGTGGAAGGAAAAGATAGGGGTAAAGCCAAATCCGATGAAGACAATAGCACTAGTATCACCTTTTCTACTCTGGACCAGGAAGATCTCAAGACTCACCAGCAGGAGGCCGAGGAGAACAAGATGGCTCAGGAGGCTGCACAGGTCATGCAAGAGCTGGAAAGAAAGATCGAGGAGCAGTTCCTGTTATTTTCCTTATTTGTTGGCTTTTGGCTGTTCTGTTTTGTCTTTTTGGTTTGGCCTTTTCCTTGGCCTTTGTTTATTTGGTTGGGCCTTGTGCTAATTCAGCCTTTAGACTTGTTTCTTTTGTGGCTAGGCTTCTAACACTTATTTTCAGCCTGATTTGTATTAACTCTTGGGTTTCAGGATCCTTGTAAAACCTGTTTATCTAATCAAAAACAACAGTTGTGATTATGCTACTTTGTGTCAATTTTTGAGCCTTCTTTCTTTCTGCAATTCTGTGTGTGTCAAAATTATTTGATAGAATAATTTGTGAACTATAATTGTTCCTAGTTGTTTTGTCTCATTCCAACACCTAGTTGTAGGAAAGTAAGTCTATTTGCAGGTTATAATTTGTGTTTTCAAAAGTGAAATTGGTTAAAGAGAGGCATCTATATTCCTCCTTTTGCTAATTCATTCTTCAAACCTTATTATAAATTACTTATGCAGATATTTACAAAAAGAAGTGTTTTGCTTGTACTTCAAGTAGCTATATAATTCTTCCTTGTCAAGTATGTCTGAATTTTCATTATTCACTTTTGGTGTATCACCCATTTCTTAGTTTAGACTGTAGGTTTTAGGTTTATTTTTAGTAATTTCTCCCCTTTTCCCACAAGTTTAGATTAGGTCCATGGAATTGTCACTGAATACACAATAGGAGTTGGCCTAGAAACCGAAGGTTTCACTTCACTGCATGTCTCACCAGGAAGTGATTCCCATGTTAAGTCAGAATTGCTGAACTTTTTTAGTTCAGTACTAGGTGCAAATTTTGATACTTAACAATTATATAGAATACTTTTTCCACTTAATCACATTCATTATGGTTTCCAAGGTTTCCTCTCATCCACTTGATCAAATACCAACTCATATTCATTAAACCTGCTGCTAGGTAAAACATTTTATGGACCTTTCCAACTGTATCGTCACCTTAGAATTTGAACTTTTCTTGGATCTCAAAACACATCTTAAGTCTTCACCAATTGATTTTACCTTTCCAATCTCATTTGTTAATCTTGTTAACTAACTTTGTCCTTATCTTAGAATCTTCTAGAATAGTCCAAATCTTCACTCTATGTCATCCCTTAATCAATCTTTCACAAACTATTGTTCTTTATTGAATTGTATTCTTGCTTCGTTGAACATCTCCATCACTTGGTTAACATTATGCTCGATTAACACTATTCTTACTTAGTAACCATCCTTTCTCGATAAAATATTCTACTTGGTTAGCTCTAGTTCCCAACTTACTTAACCTTCCTACTTCTTCTTTTACCGACCAAACTAACTTGCTTGTGCATCATCTTAACATTTTATCAAATCATGTAAAACAATCAAACTAATATTGTCTTGCCATAGACCAATTCATCTATTACCCAATTATGTTCACATACTTAACATCACTTCTTTAATACATCTTCTATGAATGTGTTCACCCACCTTCTTTGTATGCATGAGAGAAACTTCCATAGAGTAGTATTGTTGAAGAGTATAAACCCTCAAAGAACTATTATAATTGACTTTAATCTTTGACCTGATACAATTGTCAACAATACATCATCTCTCAAAACATCTTTTATGTATAAAGGGCATGCCCTTTAAAACCAGTGAGAAGAGTCATTTTGTTTGGGTTTTTATTCATATTGAACAACACACGTCCAACCTAATTTAAATATATATCTAACTGGAATGGACATTATTTAAGTTGAGGAATGGACTACGTCTCATCAATGTGAATTAGTGCCTTAAGACATTAAACAATATAATCATAAACCAACCAATCCTATATAATGTTGAGTGAATGAGATAAGACTTAAAAAATATCAATCAAAACAATATTAATTTCATAGACAATCACATGCACATTGTATGCAATAGAGAGACCAATCCATAACAATTTAATTTAGAATTGTAGGGACATAGTGACCATTACAAAAGTAGGACAGTATATTAAATGTTTTCGAATTTACATCAAACCCTAGTTCTTCTCATAGTAGCAAAAGTGGTAAGAGGAAATTTGTTATCGTGATTGTAATAATTTCTTAAATATTAGAATAAAACAAACAATAGAGACATATATTTACAAGAACATCAATTACAAAACCTTTCCTACACTCTTACAATGTATATTATTTTATTTAGGGTTTATATTTATGACATCTAGTGCCCTATAACAGTTTAAGACCTTAAAATTGGGTCTTTCGTGAGGAGGAAAGGGGTGAGGAGATTGTGGGAGAGATTCTCGGAAAGCTCATTACTAAGAATGTTATGGCAGCGAAAGTGAGAGTGCCATAGGAACCCCTGAGCAGGAAAGAGGAGGATATTGTTGACGGATAGAATATTCTCCCAAATTTCCATAATTTTGACAACTTGGAGGTCGTTGCTAGAAGAAATACGTGTTGGAACTCTCCTACTGGCCCCACTATCAAACTGAATTTTGATGGAGCAACACATCAGGGGCTTGCAGCAGCAGCTGGTGTGTTGTGGTACAAAAAAGGTGATGTGCTAGTTGCCTACTCAGGAAAACTAGGTCAAGGAACTAACAATGTGGTGGAAGCGACCGCCTTAATATGGAGGCTAAAAATTTTGGTAGAAATGAAGATCACAAGAATTACAATTGAAGGGGACTCTAAACTCATCATTGATTCGGTTCAGGGTTGGGCTCAACTTGGTTGGACACTAAGGCACATATTGGGGGACATATGGCATTATCTTATGAAACTGGATCATTATGATTTACACCACACTTATAGGGAAGGCAATGTGGTGGTAGACGCCTTGGCCAGGAGTAGTTTTGATTTTGTGAATATTAAAAGTTCGAGGAGTGTGGAAACACTTCCCAAGAATGCGCATTCCCTCGTTGGCAAGGAAAAGACCTCGTTAAATTAGGTTAGATGACTCTTCAACTTTGGAAAATGGACATTTTTGGCAGGGTTGCTATTATTATGATAGCTAAGGTTGCCATAATGTTGACAAGACATCTTGCTAAGAGAAATTATACTGATTGCATCATGAAGAGGCATGAAAAAGGTGAATTAGTAAACAATATGAGCATTAAAATTATTGTCATTATTGTGTGGTGTTATGGCATGATTAAGGGAAAAGTTCACATTAATACCAGGGCTAGATCATTATGGTATTACGTGTGGAATCCACACACTCCCTGTAATGATACCACTAACTGGCTTGTACATTATATTCATAGGCTTGTGAAGAACAAAAAAAAAAGCTTTTATCCACCGGTTGTTCTATTTTTAGGCCTGCCTTGGCAATTTTTTGGGTAAAAATGAGAATTAATAAGTCAGTGGAAGGAGATTTCGTTGAGGAGAAAGTTGTCGTGGGTGGGGACCTAAATAGATTGGAGCACACTAAGTTGGAGGACTTCTCCAAGAGGCAAGCCACTTGGATTTTTCTTAAGGAGGGTTTGTCCCCTATATGTAGGCTATGGTGGAGTACAATGAAAACTATTCACAACAATTCGTTGCAACTTGGAAGGATAGGCAGGTGACCATTAATGACATTTCTTTTCAGGTGAATGAAGAATCTATTGCTATGGCGATGAGTTTAGAGATGAAGGGTAGGAAATGGCAAAAAATCATGAAGGTGGTGGATGAGGTGAGCCTATCCAGTTTCTTTAGAGAGAATGAGGCTCTTGACCAATATCAAGTAGACTTTCAGAGCCTTGAGATAATGTTTGTTTGATGATAATGAAGTACTTAACAGTGGAGGGTAGGCACGATGTGTATTAATTTGATCATTTCCCTCTACTTAACCATTTTCACAATAGGGAATTTGTTAGTATTCCTTTCTTCCTATTGCATGCCCTTGAGGACATTGTCATAAATGTTAGAGAAAAGAAGGGAAAAAGGGGCAAATTTCACCATTCTCCACCAAGGGCTCATGTTCTGCCTCTTCCAATTTCACCTAGCACTCTACCCTCCTCATGTGATTGCCATTGATAACATCCTCCCCTCTAGGTCCCCCTACATTTGGAATTTACTAGTGGAAGCCAAGGCCGCACTCCTCAGCCCTCTCCTAGCCAAACCCCTACTAAGGGAAGGAAAAACAAAATTTTGACCCTTGAACTGGAGCCCAACAAAAGAATTAAAATGGACAAGAGGGTGGAGGTTGAAATTGGTGACCTAGATGAGGAAATTTGTGGTAGTAGAAGAAGGTCATGAAGAATTGCTAAGACTTGGGGTTGATACAAACAAATGGCCAGTCACTCTCAAGAAGAGGAGGAGGAAGATACCAACTTTGATGAGTGTGACGAGAATTCAAGGGATGGTATGTATAAAGGGAAATAGGAGACGAATAAAGATGTGGAGAAATGGGATAATACCCTTGATGGTACTTGGACTTTGAGGTAGACAACACTATTAAGGACCCCTCCCCCGACCCCACACATATCTTTGCCACCATCACTTTGCCTTCTGCTGTCAACTAGGAGCACCCCAATATGAGCAATACCTTCCCTGAGACTATTTCCTCCCCAGTTGGTAAAGAGGGCTAAGAGAACCTGAAAGGTCATGCTAACATTTCTGAAGTGCAGGTTAAGCGGAACACACTAGAGAATTGTAGCAAGACCTTAAGCTAGAAACCAAGGAGAATGAACCTGTAACCCACAAAGAACACAAGGAGTTGATGGATAGGTGCATGGCGGTGGAAGAGGGATTCAACCTTTTCTCAAAGTTCACCCTCAAAGTGACGCATTCAATGGCTATCACACTTCAACTGTTGGCTAATAACTCGGAGGAGGAGAACCTTGGAAAGGAGGACACAAAGCTTCTTTATAGTTTCCTCACTACTGACTGGGCCAAAGTTCTCATGACTAGGAAAGGAAAGAAAAATGAGGCTAGTTAATGGCTTTCTAGTTTTAGTTATTTTTTGGTACTCTTTTGGTCTTTCCCCATCCACTATTGATGGTTTTGTTTCTTATGTTGAACTTGTTTTAGGGTTGTAGGTGGTACGATGTGATGACCACCTACACACAGTTTGTTAATTTGTTAAACTCTGTTGGTTTTAAAAGTAGGAATACTATAACGTTATATGCTGGTATACTATTTATGATGTTTTTGATATGAACCATTAGAGGGATTGTTTGTTTGCTAGCTGGTCTTGTGCTGGTTGTTAGCAGGTTTTTGATGGTTGTCACACCACTGTTGTAAAGGGCCAACCCCCTAGTTTTTGGCTGCTTTTTTATAAAAAATAGTTTAAGACCTTAGAAAACTCAAAATAATAATGTATATTATTTTATTTAGAGTTTATATTTATAACATCTGGTGCCTTATAATAGTTTAAGACCTTAGAAAACTCAAAGTAATCTTGGCAACCAATCCTTAAAAGAAATGGTCTACTAATTTATAATGAATCCACACTACTCAAGCGAGAATCACAATAACAAAATCTTTAATCGTGTGGGGTCTACCTTCTATTGTTAATATGTCTTAAATTACATTTGAATAGCACAAAAAATGCATGCAAAGAATCTCTTCATTCATTATGCCTCTATAGATGCTATTAAATGCACATAGACATGTCCTATATTGAGTGCATTGGACTATGGAATAGTAACAAAAAACAAGTGCCGCATAGCGGCATGTACTTGCCATGTGAATAGCTTTATATTAAAATATATTGTAAATGATAAGAAATGTTAGAAAATGTAGATATATTGCAATCTATATTTAGTTTTATTTTAAATTATTATATATAATATAGAACTATTGTATAATAATTAAATTGTAGTACTTATTTATAACATGTATGTATTATAATTTTGATATAACAAATATATTAGCAATGAGAACTTTTAAATTATATTATAAATAAATTGTATTGTAAATTATATGATTATATTAGAAAATGTAATATATATTTAATTATATTAAAATATATTACCTAAATTTAATACTATTACATTATAATTATCATAGTATAGTTAAAATTGTAATAAACGTATATATTATAATTTAGATATAATACATATTTTAGCATATGTAATTTTAGATCTTATAATATCGTTCAAAATATTATAATAATATATAATTCAAATCTATACATACATATGATAAAATTAGTATATGAATTGCCCATACATTTACTTATGTAATAATATAGTTTATAATAAGTATTTTAACAAATGCAATTGTGAGATGTTATAATATAGTTCAAAAAAGTATAATAATAGTACATAATTCAAATCTATACATATGAATTGTCCATATGTTTATTTATATAATTGATAGCTTTATTTATTATAACTATATGATATCACTATAATTATTATAGTACACTAGATTTATAATATAATTAATTGTTATTAAGGATTGATATAAATGGTTCTCGAAAATTTAGCTGAAAAATATCTGATATGGAGAAGCCTTGAAAATGGCTCCTATAATGCAAAATCAATCCAACCAATCATATTTCAGAAAAACAAAATGTATAATAAAAAATAATAAAAAATAAGTATCAAAGCTTTAGAAATATTCAAATTATAAAAAGTAGTTATTGTTGATTGGATGTAAATACAAAGTGAATGCAATAGTTACATTGCCTATAGCAAGTACAATAATAATTATGGCAATGGTCATTTTCATTCATTCCACTTTTAAATGTGTGCCCTTTGATTGAATTATATTTTTTAGTCACTTAACAAAGTCAAATTGATGGTTGTAAGGATATATTGCTAATTACTTGCATTGTGGAATTATAGGAGGGTAGCTAGTGTTTATCATGATATTTTAATAATATTTTTAAATTAAAAAGTTACTATATTTTTTATTTATCTATATTTTGAGATTTTTTGGACCATGTCACATTATTAACAAAATGGAAAGCTTTTGTGCTATGTTAGACTTTTTTTTATTATAGGGACAATTTGCACCGTTAAAAAAAACTAACAATTTTATTATTTTTTCTTAGGTAGATAAGTTCCTAAGATATATTCAGTAGAGTTATAAACATGAAAGAAGATCTTTTGAACACGGGCAACATATTAATAGTTTCATTGGTTATATTGCTCTTGTGAATGATTTTTTGAATCTTTATTCCTATGTGAATAAAAAAGCTAGAAGATGGGTTAGCACATGCCCTATATTCTATATTAATGCAACATAAAACATAACCATAGAAATGAGGGTCAAAGCAGCCGAGTGTGTGGGATAAAATCATACTACCAAAATGAACATAAAATATTTTGGTTTTGTCTAGAAACTTGCCATTTTGCCTTGAAAATCTACAATCTTATTTGTTTAATATTTTTTTTTTGATGCTATAAAAAGTAGCAAATATATTGGTGGCGCTAAGGAGATTCATAGAGATTTAGGCTAAAATGTGGAAGCATTCTATCTCACCTTGTTTTTTCTTTTACCACATCAAAAATTAAGTTCACAATAAAAGTAAAAGAGAATAAATGGGTGTTATATATGAATTATTGTGTGATATCAAAGTTTTTCTGGAATTTTGATTGTGTCAAATTTTTTTAGCATCAATGTTTCGAATCACACGCAGTGATCCATCATCAGGATTACATTAGTTCTATTACTAATAATTGATGTATGTTAACATGCACCTTTGTGTTAATTTGTATTTTATGTGGTGTTTTGCATTAGTTGATAAAAGGAAGTTGATTTTTTGTGAATGCTTGATAATTATAGACTGATGTATCTATAAAAGTAGAATAATTTATACTTTAACATACTATTCTATTCATAATGATCTTCTCTTTGTTATGCAAATGACTCAAGATAATGTACATAAACTGACAACCTTAGACAAGTAAATTAAAAAATTTGACACCCATGTCTATTGGTAACAATCATATCTTGAGAATCTTAACTTTATTTTTTTTCCTAAGAAGGGAACATAATCTCACCAATATCTTTAGAAAACAAGATTTCAAAAATGTAATTTTGTCTAAAGTAGCTACAAAAATAGTGAGGGCCTTATATTATTCATACAATACGTAAAATATATGCATATGTTCCATATAACTTATTTGATCTAGTGAATGTTGAAAGTCTTCTATTATATTCTAAGACATTTAAAAAAAGGATACAAACTTAGAATGAAAAATATTATAATGTTTCTATTCTATTCTAATACATTTTAAAAATGATACAAAATCAAAATGAAAAAATGCTATAGTATTCATTATTACACTTCACCAAATATTTTTTTGAAACAAAATAAAACTTCATCATAGAATGCCTATTATATGAAGATATTAGTATTCAATATGAAAATAGCTTAAAGATAGATAGCCCAAATAAACTATTTAAAAAATAATACTTCTCAAATTTAATGACTTTTTAAGCAAGATTCATAACCAAAAAAAAATACATAAGAATTTTTTTTTTTTTTTTACTACTTTCAAACTCTTAAAAAGATAATTTCCCAAATACCAATAAAATACACATTTCCTAAATCTAGAAATATCTTTTCTTTTATACCATTGATTACCTAGTGGTAAAATATCCTCTCTTTCTCATGCATAATTTATTTGAAGGAGATAAGATGAGACTTGATTTTTAACATGCATACCAAAAGATTAGAAATGAAAAGAAATTCGAATATAGTGCAGTTGCTCTTTGATCCTTTAGACTTGCTCTTCAGTCCCGTAGACTGCTCTTGTCTCACAAAGACATTAAAAAACATTCATTCATTCATTGTCTTCATTAGTCTCGAAATATCCTCTTTTACACCTATATGCATATAAATGTCCCCTGAACATATCTTCTAACATTTGATTTGGATAGTACCTAATCGGTGCTGAATATATCTACAATTCAGTGTTCCCTCCCAAAGCACCTACGAAACTTTCTGAATACCACAACCCCAAAACTGCTCGACATGAACTTAGTAGCGAGATTTGGGAACAGGAGAGCATGTTCATCGTTGAGCAATGTATGGAGCTACGCCAATATCTTACGAGATGAGGCCGACTGGATTTATTCCGGAGAATGGTGGGGCTCGCAGGATGGAGGCTTCGGCAATGATGAGGGGCAGACTGTATTCCGCAAGCAATCCCTCAAAGGAAACGGGCTTGTCACTGTTACTGCTCATCCTGCTTCTTTTCCAGTGAGTCAATATTACTTCATTGCGTTTATCTCTTCACTTAACATTGACGGTATTATATGCTGTTGTGCATTCTTCCGGTAATCAGTTTCACAGTTGTTCCCCGATGTTCTGCTGATTTTTATAATGAAAAAAATTTGAAACTTTTATTCTTGTTTAATGACGGGATAGCTATATGCTTTATTCTTGTTGTAACTATGCGAACAAACTTATTACATCATTTATTTTATACCGAACTGTGCTCTGTTGTCAAATGTTTTGAAACCATACAAATTCAAGTATTTTTTTTATTATAATGATTGTTTATCAAAACAGAGATTACATTACGAGGAGCAGCATCTCCGATAGTATCAACAAGGATCACTAAGCAGAATGTGATGAGATGAAGTATACGTGATTACAACTGATACATATAGTAAGACCAATTAGTCAAACCAGTTATACCACACCCCAATGGCGCCGCTGTTGCTGCATCTTTCTCTGTCAGAATCCTACGTGTCAAGAAGAGGTTCATTTAGATTAGGATCAACCTCTTTGCACATGGACTGGTCCGTATTCTTCATCTTGCTGGTAACTTTATCTTCAGCTGCTATCGGAATCTTCTCCTCCTCCATGGGAAATCAAGTTCATGCTGGTTCGTACTATTGCCTTCTTGTGGGAACACGTAAAATATGGTAATACCCTCCTTAAGCAGTATCATAAACCAGTCCTATAGAGAGATAGATGAGATCACAATTGAACTCAGTAAGATGCTTCCCGAGTCCTGAAAAACCTCTTTGTTCCTCTTTCTTCAAATAAACCATAAATCTCATTTGTAAAAACAAACAAAACTTATTCAATTCAAAATTAAAAGCATCGACATAGCCAGCTAGGTTTTTACGCCGGTAGAAATCACATTCATTGGTCCACTTTTCACGCAAACCAAAAAAGAGAGACCAAATTTCATTTGCATATTTACAGTCAAACAAGAGATGTTTAAAAGTTTCAGAGACTGCAAAAACATCACAAGTCCAGCAAATATACCACAAGAATTTAAAACATGTCCAATTGTAAGATTTTAAAGTACAGAATACCATAAAAAACAAGTTTTATTTGGTTCAACAGAGTTATGCCAGATGTCAATGAGTCTACTAGAACAATTGGAATCAGACCAATCAAGGTTCCAAGAGTTGCTAAGCCAACTATAAACTTCCCCTGAGCCAGTTAACAGTATATACAATTTGCTGACTGTCATGTCATGGAGTTTAGATCTTATTGAGAAGCTCCAAATCACTAAGATGTTAAGTAGATGAGACTCCCAAAGGGATTTGAATACAAAGTGCCATCAAGGGTTAAGAGCACTTAGCCTCAAGTTTGATCCCTGACAATAATGGAGTTAGTGCAGGCTTTTATTTAGCCATGTGAAATTTGGAGAGCATATCAAGTACATGCTTGGGTTGTCTAAGGAAGATACTGAAAGATAACCGAATAATCTCAATTCCCAAGAAGTAATGCAAAATACCCAAGTTTGACATAAAAAATCTATGATGTTGAGCAGATTTCATTGCTTTGCCAGTGGATGAGTGAATCCTAATGATCAATAAGTCATCAAGATTCAACATAGAGAACCAGAACATGAGTTTTATCTTGTTGCAACGTGTATACTTCAAAATCAGAATGGCATTGAGTGAAACCAATTGTTAGAAGGAATCCATCTCGGCATACCAAGCTTGAGGAACCTCTTGAGACCATAAAGAGACTTCTGAAGTTGACACACAAGTGAGGAATCCTCCATGTAGATTTCCTCTCGAAGGTCACCACGAAGAAAAACACTCTTTACATCCATGTGATGAATGTCCCAACAATGTGCTGCAACTATAACTAGTACAGGTCGGATGGAATTTATATTAGCAATTGGTGCAAAAGTCGTAGAGTAGTCAATGCAAGAAACCTGGGAGGATCCTTTGGCTACCAAGCGAGCCTTCAGCTTATTAGTAGACCCATTTGCTACAAATTTAGCTTGATAGGTCCACTTGTATCAAACAAGTTTTATTCCCTTAAGAAGAGGGACAAGATCCCATGTGTGATTTCTTCCCAAGGAATTGAACTGTTCCTGCATTGCAACATCCCACTCAAATATATGTGAAGCTTCTCAAAAAGAGTCTGCATCAGAAGCAGAAGCAATGAAGAGATGTGGAGCCTTATGAAATCGTGACCTTGTTCTTCTAGTATATGATGTATAACCAACCCAACCACTCGCTGAATCTGACATTTGTCTAGCCCAAAGAGGTATTCATACTATAGAGTTTGGAGGAGAATCATCAACCTCTAAATGATGACTAGGAGAGGATTGTGAATCCTCATTGTTATTGTTGCCATCTAAAGTGGAGGAAGAAGACTCCTCACCAAGATTAGGAGAATTAAGATTTTTTGAAGAACTGTCATCATCATGCAAAGTTTTTAATGTAACGGTGGATGGAGAAGTGTTATGCGAAGAACTAGAAGGACTTTCCTCAAATCAAACACTCTTCTCAATGAATAGCTCATGAGCTGTGAGATGAAGTCTATAGCCTTTGACATCATCTAGATATCTAACAAATATGAAGGTTTGCTTTGTGGATCCATAGCCTTGCATTTTTCAGCTCAAATGTGAGTCTGTGCAAGAGAACCAAACACTCTATAAAGTTCTTAATTGTGGGTTTCCAACCAGTCCAAGCTTGAAAAGGAGCTACCATCTCATAACTTTGTGAGAAAATCAGTTCTAGATATAACAAACGCATTTATGGCCTCTGCCAAATACTGAGTTACCAAACATTTGGAGCGAACCATACAATTATGAATTGGCCATCTTCTTCAAGGATCTTTTCTTTCATTTTGTGACACCATTTTGTTGAGGACTATATGAAACAATGTGCTCCATGTTGATACCTTTTGAAGTACAAAACTGTTCAAATTGATTGTTAACATAGTCATCCCCATTATTTGTATGCAAAACCTTGATTAATTTCCTATATTGTTTCTTTTCAAAATCTTTGAAATCTAGAAAATTCTTCAAGAACTTAGAGTTTTGTTTGAGAAAGCTAACCCTGTGTGTGTGTAGAAATTCATCAATAAATATCAAGACATATCTATCCTTTTCGAAAGATGATTGAGGAAATGGTCTTACCAACTCCAATAGTTGCTCTCCATGCTTTGATTTTTATTGTATATCTCCTCAAGATGGTTACCAAGAATGTATCCTTGGCAAGCTCCATTAGTGAATCAAATATAAGGCAACCTTGAAACATGTTTTTTGGACTGAGCTGTTGCAAGTAATGGTAGTTCAACTTGCCAAATTGTTGATGCCACAAAAGTGAGTAAGATTGTCAAAAGAGTAAAAAATAAAGTGAAAAATTGATATAATCCGGGTTAGTGAAAAGCTAATCTGAAAAATTGTTATAGTATAGTGGTGAGTATTCCCACCTGTCATGCGGGTGACTCGGGTTCGTTCCCCGACAACGACGCCAAAATGTAGAATGACAATACTACTCAAGTTCACAGAATAATAAAGATATGTATACAAAGCAAAACATAGATTGTAACTTAATACCACAATACCAAATTCGTGAGGAAATGATTTACTTTATTCATACCAAAACATCATGAGTGCATTGACAATATTCCAAGTACTTGTAGAAGGGTCGGTTGGTTGGGAAAACCAGCCGACGCATTCCCTCACCTCCCAAGTATCCAGCTGCTCAAGCTTTAACAAGCGCCAAGTACAATATTACTTTATCCTCTACTACACTTTTCTCATAACAATAGTAGACCCACTATGCATTTTATTGTTTACTTTTGTATACGGTGTGAACTCATCTTGAATGCTAGAATTGTTACAAGCTAGGGTTGCCATTGCACCAAAAGATCGACTTATCAATGCCTGATACAACCACTAGACTTATAGAATCCATAGGAGGCAGTTAAGCCATGTCATGAACCTCGCGAGGGATGCTGGACCACTCCCAACAATCCCCCTCCCAATGTCACTCGTTGCAACCTGCGTGGATTTGAACTTGTGACCAAGCTTTGATACCACTTGTTACAAGCTAGGGTTGCCGTTGCATCAAAAGATTGACTTGTCAATGCCTGATACAACCACTAGACTTATAGAATCCATAGGAGGTAGTTAAGCCATGTCATGAACCCTGCAAGGGACGCTGGTCCACTGCCAACAAGAACCTATGTGTGTGTTCCGATAAATAGATAGTAGAATAGCGCGTAAAGATGTTACACAAAAGATATTCTTAAATGTTCCTTAAACCACATAAATAAACCTTCTCCCATGCACTTCAATAGGGGTTTCATCATCAATTAGTACAGTAGGCATTGAACATGGCTCTAAAGAGTTTAATTCATCTTTTCAAGAAACAATATGGTGTGAAGCAACTGAGTTAGTGACCAAGAATTTGGTTGTGAAACAATAACGAAGGTCTTACCCTTTGCTGTCCCCTTTCTCTTGTATGTGTTCTCTTGGTTACATGAAAATAGGACTCCACACGATGAACCGTAACACTCTTTTGGAAGAATCCTAAACTCAATAAAATATTCTTAAAATTTCCAGCCTCTTTTTTAAAGAGACATTGTTGTAGGAGGTTGAAGAAAAGTTGGAAATACATTTTAAAAGGCAGCAGCTTTAATGTGGGCAGTGTTTGATAAATGTTACACTCAAAAGAATTTGACTTGTCATTTTGAAAACATTGCAGTGCTTGTTGAAATGTAATTAGGTTCATTTAGGACTCTAAAGTCCTATGACATCTTTTGGGAAAATAATTGGAAGATTTTTCTGCAGCTTTCTATGTAGGCCCACTTGACGTCTACTTAACCTGCAAGCTGGAAATTGAAATAGTATAAAAGTCATTTTTTTCCAAAATTAATGACTTGTAAACTTTTAATGTGATTTGTGATGCTGACATGACTCGTCCTCTGCCTTCATGTGAAATGCTTTTGACCCAAAGCTATGAACTGGTGAGGCTACAAATGTGGAACCTCTTCCCCACTCTTCAGTTTTTCAAACCTGTGAGCTCAATGACCCAGCAAAGGCACAAGGCATGCTAGCAAAGTGGCCCAGCAGGTGTTTGATCCTTGGTCACCGTTTCACCAACAAAGTGTTTAAATTGTGGCATACACATCCAAAAACAAGAAATTTTAATTTTGTTAATGCTCTTGAAATTTATTTATATATCTTAGTGAGCATACAAATTTGGATATCATAAATTTATAATAGTGACTTCATTATTCAATGTGAACATTTTTGGTTTACTAGAAGGATTGCCTAGTGTTTGATAGAATATATGAAAATGAAAAAAATTGTAATGATTGTGTGGTAAAATTATGGTTGTTATGACTGTTCTAAGCGTTGTGTTCAAAACTACTTTCTCAAATATTTCATGCACAATGTTGAACAAAATGTCTACAAGTCAAATTTATGAAAGTTGCAATTTGGAATTTTTTTCATAATAGTGGTTATTATTCTGGTAGATTGATGTTATTGTAGTTGTATTAAACAAATGCGATGAACACACCGAGGATGGGGACGCATCCCCCCGTTTTTGTCCCACGCATTGAGGACGGGGACGCACCAAGGACGTGGGGACTCCTTTCCCCGATGCCCAATGACGCCACCAGATTCCACCATCTTCGTTGACGATGGGGGAATGTCCTGTGTTAACTATTTGATGATTTGACTATTTATGTTCAATGTTCGATGTTCCAATTCAATGCAATGTTCAAGTATTTACTCTTTTACATCTTTATATATTATACTGCAATATTACAAAATAATTGGAAAATATTTGCTTGTTATTAATAAAGACCGAGAGGTCAATTTATACAAGAGATTGAACAATGTTTCCATAGGAAATAGTCGCAAAGAACAAAAACATTCTATTCTAGAAACATAAAACTAAATATTAAAAACATGCTAATATTTACATGAGGTTGCAATAGATAACCATTAGATACTAAATAGAGATATTAGAAACTATCTATTATCGAAATACCCTCCCTTAATGGTTAATCTATCTAGAGCATGAGGCTGTCAAAAAACGTAAAGGCAGATTTTGTTTGCTCAAGGTGCTCTGCACTATTTGTTGTGGGCCACGAACTAGATTGCTTAGATAGGGCAGCTAAGCGCTTTCGACATTCAACTTTTATGTGCCCAAACTTGTAGCAATAGTTGCATTGGATGTTTTTCTTTCGGGAGCCTTTTGAATCTGGAGCAGATCATGTCTGCTGAGAAGATTGCTGATGGTACTTTGGATAATGCTCCAAAACTTTGCAGATGAGCATAATGCTCTAAAGAAAACCGCAAAAAGCCATGATTTTTGAGGTGAAAAATCAATCAAAACCCAACATGATTTTTGAGGTGGAAAATCAATCAAAACCCAATATCTTTTTTGAGGTGAAAAATAAATCAAAACCTAACATGATTTTTGAGGTAAAAAATCAATCAAAATCCAACATGAATTTTGAGGTGAAAAATCAACCAAAACCTGACAATACAAAGTTTCATTTTTAAGGAAAAGCAGTAAAATCCAACATATAATTTCTTAGGAAAAAATTACAAACCCACAAAGGAATCCCACACAACTTTGCGAATTACAGAGTCATAAAATTATAAAGGAAAATTTTTAGAAACTCAAACAAATTTTTTTAGAGAAAAATTTATTAAACCCATCATAATTTTTTTTTGTGAGGGAGAAAATTATGAAAAACCACTAGAATTTTTAAGGCAAAACACGAGACTTTGCATGGTAAAGCAACACATCCAAACAACATGCAAGTACGTGCAACAAACATGCAAGTACATGTAACCCTCAAAAAGGAGAGACTCAGAAAAACTGAAGGGCGACCTAGAAGAGAGCTCGAAAAATCCAGAAAGAATATGTAGTCGGTTTTTGGATTGGCTGGCTTAAAAATTGAGGCACAAAAATCAAGGCACCCATAAAAATCTGATGACAACCCAGTTGAGCTTTCGAAAAACCCAACAAGAATTTGGAATCAAATTTTTTCCAAACCCGAAAATTAGGGTTTTGAACAAAATAAGCCTTACAACACAAAAACCACAAAAAATGGCAAAAATGTGCAGAAAAAATAGATGGATCTGGACAAAAATGGGTTGCAAAACCAAACCAGAAGTTGGTGGATTCTAATCTCTCAGAATGGAAACCCTAGTTGGATTACAGAGAGAGTTGGAGCAAATATGCATGTAAATAATTTCGAAAATAAAAGGCAGATAATTTCAACCAAGAAATTATAATTATTTTTGAAATAATTTAGAGTATTGGCAATGATACCATATTATGAAGTAATTGGAAAATATTTTCTTGCTATTAACAAAGACCGAGAGGTCAATTTATAGAAGAGATTAAACGATGTTTTGTAGGAAACAATCATAAAGAATAGAAACATTCTATTCTAGAAACACAAAACTAAATATTAGAAACATTTTAATATTTACACGAGATTACAATAGATAACCAATAGATACTAAATAGAGATAATAGAAACCATCTATTATCGTAATATGCAATACATATTTTCATAACTAGCATTTTAAGTACCATATGTATGGTATGCACAACTCCCTTGGTCCCCTTGCCATCCCCAGATTAGGACCCCTCTATCCCCTCGTCCTAGAAACTTGTGCCCTCGTTCCCCCGTCCCCTAGGGCGTTGTAACTATGATTATATTATATAGTTACAAAGATAATATTCTTAAAAGAAACAATTGTATACTAAAAACGAAAATAGAAACTACTAAATAAACTAAAGACTAACTAAGATGACCATTAAAGAAATATTATAATATTATAATATTCTAATACGCTCCCTTAATGGTCATTGTCTAAATTTTGTCTTTTGGTCACAAGTTCTTCAAAATATTTTGCTACTGCTGAGGTCCTCCTTGGATTTGCAAAATGTTAATGACCAAGAAGTAAAAACTGTCTAAAAAACAATAGAGTAGGGTGCCCTTTTCTTTAAAAAGCTTTGCAAAAAGAGACAAAAGCCAACCACTGAGATGAGTCTGCCACTAATCTTCCCAGAATCAACAAAATATCTGATCTAAAATCATCACAAAAATCCAACCTGATGTTGGGGAATGAAGCTGCACTTCCTTGGAGATAGAGACAAATATTGAGAATAGCTAGCATGATTTTGAGGAAAACTCGGCAAACCCTCTAAACTACGCAGATGAGTATGATGCTCCAAAACAAATTGCAAAAAGCCACAATTTTTTAGGAGAAAAATACAAAAAACTGGACATGAATTTTGAGGTGAAAAATTGATCAAAACCAAGTAATAGAATCTAAGACACAAATCAAAGAATACAATGCTTCAGTTTTGAGGAAAATCGGTGAAAATTGATAGATAATTTTTGAGGAAAAAATTATAAACACAAAAGAGATTGTTTTAAGGGAAAAAATTATGAAAATCCATTACAAATTTTTAATGGAAAAAATTATTAAAACCCATTAGATTTTTCTTGAAGGGAAAGAATTATGAAAACTCATAAGATTTTTTTTTAAGGTAAAAAATTATGAAAATCCATCTAAGAAACCATCATGTGGCAAAACACAAGGCTTTATAGAGTAAACCAACACATGCAAGTACATGCAAGTAACAAAATGCACATGCAAGCAACATGCAAGGACATGCAACTCACATCCAAATACATGCAACCTTCAAAATTAGAGACTTTTGCCCAAACCAAGAAATTGCGTAGTTAAAATCTTGACCAGGCTTGCGTTTTTCAGCAAAAGTCTTCGAAGGCAAATCATGAATCTCATAAAATACACCTAACAATTTTTGTTTCAAAAAATCAAAAAAATATTAGGAAAAAATTTTAGATAAAAAGAGACTCGAATTTTTCTTAAAACATTTGCCATATTTTATGAAATCCCATCAACCTTCTCTGATACCATTTTTTGGTATATCGACGTCGTTGTAGTTGTATGAAACAAAGTAGATGAAAACTTTTTATATAGATTTACAAAGACGATGTTTCTAAAAGAACCAGTTGTGAACTAGAAATGAAAATAGAAACTACTTATAAAACTAAAGACTAATTAAGATGAACAATAAAGAAATATTAGAATATTCTAATAGTTATAACTGATTACAATGACTTCACAAACTGTACATATAATGCCTTGCTTATATAGGCAAGGTTGATAAATAGGATTAGAAAATATTGTGACGTGTCTTAATCCTATACAATGTTACAACTAAGTTGACAATTATTAAATGCTTATGAGTCAAGAATTAAATGCCAAAAGATAAGTTCTAATTGAGAATTAAGAATTTAAAAAATATTCCTAGCACCTAGGTAAACATGTGAATAGGACTGACTAGTGAACTAGTGTAATGTCCCCTAATTGGGACTATGAAATGTAACCATCAATTCACAATGCCTTGATACTGCTGTAACATTCCTCTAGGAGATTTCTTAAGCATTTGTCTATGTTCTTATGATTCAAACTGCAATAGCCTCCTTTCTATAATATTTATAATCAACCCCTTTGTTGGGTATGAATGGTAAATATGATTGAATATAATATGTTGAAATACGTAACATCACTTTCCTTCGTAATTATGCCTCTTATATTGGCCTCAAGCTGATTTGTCATCTGGTCTGAGTTTGTTGGTCAACTCTTCTTGGGTATAAGTCAGATTTTTTTCCTAGAAATGATTCTTCTTGGATGTGTGCACTAAATATTCTAGTTATCAGAGCCCAAAGCTGCTAAAGGTTAAGGTATTGATGTATAAGCAATGTTTGCTATAAAGTCATTTCTGAATCGGATGTAGTATCTTCTATGAACTGATCTTAAGACTGTCATTAAGTGTCTATAATCTTTCCTTCACAATATATTACAAACTTTTATTTGGTTCACCTTCGATCTCCCTCTGTTATCTTCCTTGATATGGTGTATGTGTTTTATTTTTGATTGTTTATTTCCTTGATTGGCGCCTTATCTCCTTTTCTGATTAAATATGTGAAATCGGTATGTGATGCTCCCGCTTGTAATCAAGGTGTATATATATATATATATATATATATCCTTTTCCCTGATTGAAGAGTGCTACAAAAGACATGTCTTGTACCCTTCGACAGAGGACTTAGTGATACTGATATTAATTTTTTTTTTATCAACTTTTTTTCATAATTAATTGTTTATTAGCATCCATTGACGATGATAACTTCCCAAAATCGATTTCCATTGAAGATTTGTCCCATCTGGATTTTGACTGAAAATCATACTCTATCCACATTGGCCTTCCTTTAGTGATAATGACACTCTTCATAAAACACTGGTTTTATTCTTACATGGACTTGGAAAAGTGTAAGAACGATACTATGAATCCATGCGGCTCTTACTATTCATAAACTATGATCGCTGCCTTTATATTAATTAATATACTTTGTTTGATTCTATTTAGACATCATAAGAATCTATATTCATACAACATATTTGATTTATATTATTAGTATTAAGAATTAATTATATTTATTTGTTAACTTTTTAATTAATTAACCTTTATATCTTTGTTATAGTCCCTGCCTATACTAATGTTTTCATTAGACCCTTGTAATTAGTTGATATGACAAATAGAATTCCAAATTCTAAAGTTTTGGTGGTAATATTTTTAAAATCATTTTGCGTGATTTAATTTTTTTTTCTTATCGGTTGGAAGCATTTTTGCTGGGGGTAATTTTTATTTTTGAATACAAAAATAGGAAGAAAAAAGTACAATCAGATCATATGGAGTGCCACCGATGTGACAGCAATGCTAATATTTACTTAAGCATTTAAATTGATATAATGTTTGCCTATAAATAAATTAATAATAATATATATGGTCCGGGTCTCTAACTCCAAAGCATATTTAGAAGGGACAAATAAGAATTAGTCAATTTAATTACACGCTGAAACAGGATGAGAAACTACCGGTGCCATCAAATACTTGTATTATGATATTTATTTATTTTATATCATTTTACTACCTTTTCACTTGGATCCAGTGGGTCCCCATATCTTTAAATCATGTGTTTTACTCTTTTGGTTGCTGAAAGCATCTATCTTATGAGAGCAACAAAATTATTTATGTGGATTTTTGTTTGATTAGAGAATTTTTAATGTTTGTGATGACTTTGTTATAAGTCTTATTTATTTGTTTTGGTTCAGTAATTTATTTATTGTTAATATTTTATTATTATTAATTGAATGGTGAAGTGTAGCAATAAAAAATGGTATTGTCCATAATTATTACATAGTTAAATTTAGAAATGATTTTATATTTTTCTATTGTTGATTGTAGAAATATTATCTTTATTTTTATGTATTAATTTAAAAAAAAAAATGCTTAGAAATTGTCAAATTATACATTATAAGATTATAAATTGAACATCTAAAATCTTATAAGATTTCAAATGGAACATCTAGAATCTTGTATATAAATATAATCCCAAGTCACTAATTGTCGTTTAGATTATTGAAACCACTTTATTATAACAATATAAAAGTTTGGGTACATATATCAACAAGTATACAACCTTCAGCCAAGCATACAACTTGTTGGCCTGATTTTTCACCCATCAAAAATTTGTGAAATCTTGTAAAAATCAGGAAGAACTGTGTTAAAGATTGCTTAGGGTTTCTGAGAATATTTGTCCATCCTATGAACAAAACCCTAGCACTAGTGATGTCATGTATTTTGTTGAAATATTCATAAGTTGACATGTAATGGGGATACATAAAAAAATCATGCTTAATAGTTTATATCCGCAAGTTTTAAGCCCATTATCTTTTCATTTTTCATGCTCTTCTTTATATCTTAAGTTGCGACCTTGTGAAAAGCTCCCAAGCACAACTTCGCTTCTTTTTAACTGCTAACCATGTTGATGTGTGCGAAGGAGCGAAACTGTCATCTTTAGGTCTGCATAGCTTCACAACAGTTATAGCAAACTGTGTGGTTTATGTTGCAAAGCAGCGAACGAAGAAAATAAGGAGATCGCATGGTCGCAGGGCTGACTGGATAGTTAGAATATTAGGCTGCGATGTTGCGAGACAATGAAAATGTTAAGGAAAATGTTGAGCCCAGCTTTGCATGGTTTCAAAAACAATTAAGAGATCAAGTGGCGATGTTACGAACAATGAAGAAAAGTTAAGAATAGCAGCTAGCGCAACATTGCAAGCATGAAAAAGGTTAGGCTCCAAACCACAGGGAAGCAGCGAACAAAAGAAAAGGAGGCCATGCAGCTAAATTTTAACTCATTACAGTTTCGTAGGTGGTTGAAAGAAAACTTAGGTTAAGGTGGTGAGGCTGCGAAAGTTTATGATCGCGCCTTCGCAAGGTTAAGAACAAAGTTAAGTATTCTAGGTGCGATGCTATAAAAACATGAAATGGTTGAGTCCAAATCCTCATCGCAAGGTCGTAGGAGGTTGGACAGTTGAGAAAGTTTAAGTTGCATAGCAACGAAGGCAGAGAAAATGGTCAAAATGACGTTTGATCGCAACATTCCAGGGATGAGCTTGCGGTTAAGGCTAAAGGCCGCAACAGTGTGAAAGTGTTAGATTTGACTGCATTGCTGGGTCATAGCATATAATGTGTAGTCTGAAAATGAGTTGCAACTGAGCAAAAAGGCTTATATCGCTGGGTTGCAGCAGTTAACTCATGATCAATGAAATGAGTTCTGACGGAGTGAAAGAGACTTAGTCGCAGGGTTGCTTGAGTTAGAGTGTGGTCACGAGTTAAGCTTGTGAAGATGCGAGAAGCCGCCATGTGGATGAACCTGATGATGTGGCAGTTCGATGTTAGAGTGAGTTGGCATAGAGGCAATTTCTGATTGGTTAAAAGTACTGACAAAGATCGCAGAGTTGCTATTTTATGTGAGTTGTTGATCTTAAGGAGAATCTATGGTTGTTGCTATGTTGTGAAAAGTTGCTCGATCTTTAGTTATAGTGACATCATGACAGGCCGACATGTGTCTTATGGCATGTAGTCATTACACGGAGCAAGTGAAAGGGTGGCGGATATAGCAAATCAAAAGATGCCACATGGCAGGCTACTGAAGCTTGGTTTTGACTCGAGTGCAAAATAGGAGAAATGGAGTTACGATCTTATGCTCATCGTAGGATTGTAAGAAGAAAGATGCATTGCTATGATGGTACGAAAGATT
This sequence comes from Cupressus sempervirens, assembly GCA_028749045.1. NCBI lineage: Eukaryota > Viridiplantae > Streptophyta > Pinopsida > Cupressales > Cupressaceae > Cupressus > Cupressus sempervirens. The sequence continues at coordinate 360,900,974 of CM053793.1, read as the reverse complement.
TCGTAAGATCGCAGGCCTCCAATTTCAATGTTGAGATGCTACGCTTCTTGGTGAGATCGTATAGTCATATGCTCGTGTGATCATGAGATCATAATGGCGAAAAGGGAGGTTTTCGACCATACAAAAGGCTATGATTGTGAGATCGCAAAGGGCAAGTCAAGAGATTTACAAAGATACAAAGCAGTGCTGGTCGTAAGATCGTGATGTTAAAAGTTAAAGCTGGCAATGCTATGATGAAGAAAGGCAAACAGATCATCATGTGGTCGGGGGTTTTAAACAATGGTTAAGGTGATTTCTAAAGTTATGACAGAAGCAAGTTGACTACGATCGTGTGATCGTAAGGCAAAAGAAGGCGAGACAAGATGTTACGATAAGGGTTTGCTAACTGCGGGCATGAGATCGTAAGGTTGGAAAAGACAAAGCCCAATGTTACGATTGCAGTGTGATTGTGAGATCGCAAAGGCTAACTAATGAGCTTCCGAAGTTACGATTAAATAATAATCGTATGATCATATAGATTAATGCTAAGGCTTCCAAAGCTAAGATAAAAGGGGAGATGAGTTGCTAGTGTAAGATCGTAAGGATAGTATGAAGGGTTTTCAAAGCAATGAAGTGTGCTGCAATCATGAGATCGTAAGACTTGAAATGATGAAACTCGATGCTATGCAAGGTAATTATCGTATGGTCATCAGATAAGAAAAGACAAAGCTTGATTATGCAATGTGGTTGTTATCGTAATATTGTAAAGACCAATTTTCAGTTTTTCAACAAAACAAGGCACAAGTCGGCACCAAACAGAGGGATGAGTTAATGCACAAGCAACACAGTTTTGATGGTAATCAGATTTCAAGGAAAAGTAAGGCAGTGGAAAATTAGATAAGATCAGATTCACTGGAACAACCACCAAGAAATAAGTAAATATTTTGAAGGCAGTTGCAGATATTAAGGCTATACTGGCGGAGGTAGTTGAAGAATTTCATGATTAAAGGTAGTAGAAGACAAAGCGAATTAAGTTGAGGACTCTTGCAATAAGTACCTACTACCAGCTTTGCAACCACTTCTTTTGTTTTATCTGAATGTAGAGAATGATTGTAGTGTAACTTTGTAGAAATATCTTTGTCTATGTTTTCCAATTAGTTTCTGACATGTGTCCTCTCATTTGTAGCTTGTTGCAATCCTTCTCTATATAAGGATTTCCCAGTTGAGGAGGAAAGGGTTCCAGTTTTTGGGTCAAGAGTCTCCCTAGTTGCTGTGAGACCATAGTTGGTTCCAGTTTTCTGTTAAAAATCCTTTCATTACTATGATACCGCAAGGATGGTTCTAGTTTGAAGGTTTTCCATGATTGTGATACCACTGTTCTCAGTATTTTCTCTATTATGAACAACAGTTGTATTTTCATTTAAGCATTAGTTATATAGTCGTTTGTTGTGTATTCTCTGAGTTTTTGCATACACTTGATGTATTGATTTCAAGGAATTTAATACGGAGCTTTATTGAAAGTTTCATTTTGAAATTTGTCTCCATCTTCATGGGTTTGTAATTTTTTGTTGATATATGCATATGGTGCATATTGTCCAGTTACAACTTGGCTTTGAAGTTGTATGCCATTGCATGTTTTGCTGTTGGGTCAAGGGCTCAAGTAAATTGCTTGATAGGCATTGACAGAATTGCAGGGGTCATGGGAGGATCTGATAAGTATGAGTTTCATTTCGAAGATAGATGTCTGTTTGCAAGGTGAATGGATAGATTAGATATTTGAGTATATGAGTATATTTGGGTATCCATGTGTGTGTTCTGACTTAGTTAATGCCCAATGGATAAGGGACTGATCAGCTTGGAGATTACATGTCCTCGCTGTTGCATACCTGGGTTATGCTGATTCAAATCTTTAATCAAATATCTTTTCCCTTTATGTTAAAGAGTTGAAAAGAGTTACCCTTAGTTTATCGAATTCATGTGTTATGTCATTAGCTATTTCATATCCATGATTGTTTGCATAAGCATTGAAGATTTAGGGGTTTTTATCTGTTATATAGATTCAGTTATATGCTTGATACTGGTACCATATAATGAATTTGAGGTCCACCCACCTAGGTCTTGTAGAGCCTGAACGAGGAGAGTAAATAACCCTATAGTTGGCCCTGGAGTTTGAATAGGTGCATTGAACATGGGAATTAGTTGCCCCTAGGTGTATGTGTTCTTATCACTAGGTTATTCAAAAGCTGTTAATTCAAAAGCCAACACAACCCATGGTAAAATGTATTATCTAAGTGTATTAGTCTTAAACAATAGACAAGGACTAGCTTTGCTAGAGCTCTTGTTATATTGGTAATAATATATTATTATCAATATTCTTAATTATTATTATATTAATAATATCATTATACTAACACATTATATTATTATTTTCATTTGTTCATTTACTTATTATTTTCATTTGTTCATTTACTTATTATTGTGATTTATTACTCAATCCTATTTCAAATAGGGGACATCACATTGAGTTAGGCAAACCACCTTATTCATGCCAATGCCTTTCCTCAAGTGCAACTTAGGGAGTAGTCAACAAATGTGAATGATGCATGATGATGATTATGATTATGCGTCTAGACCACTAGGCCATATTAGGTATTTGTTGACAACAAGTTGGCATACACAAAGGAAAGCAAAAAATCCAATGGGACAAAACTCCTCATAAAAAAGCCAAACAAGATGGAAATAAATAGGAACAAATGATGGATGGAGAATAAAAATATCCGTTACAAGTATATAATCAATTGTCCCTCTATAGGAAAGTGAAAGAGAGACATGTCAGTCCCCCCTACAAGGGGCAATGTTTTGTTGAAATGGTAAATGTTTGGGGCGAAGATAAATGCAACAATGGTTCCCATTTTGGATAAAATTTGGTAGAAAAAATGGTCCAAATGTATGATCGCTAGAATCACTCACATGTCACCGAGTTCTTGGTAGATGACACCACAATGAAATTAGGTACACATGCCTAATCAAAACAATTGGTGAGAAATTAGGATCAAGGGCTAATTGATGTTGGACAAGATTTGAAGACATATAATGTGACGAGCTATGACAAGGCTATCATTGTTGATACTGTTGACTAAATTTTTTGTAAGTTACTGATACCACGACTAAAAAAAATGTAACATTAGGCAACGTCTCATGAGATTTCTCTCTCCTCTTAGCAATAGGGGAGGCTCCCTTCTTATTGTAGATGGCTTCAACAAGGACTTAACTAAAAATGACGAAATTGGGTGGTTCTCTCATTCTTTATCTCTTTCTCCACTAAAAAACTCATGAATAATACTAATCCTTAACAAAAAGGAATTAGTGCTACAATAATATAGGTGACCTTGGGATTGATATAAGAACAATCACCAGAGGGCCACGATGTAGGATAGGGCCAATGACAGGCGGCCATCATATATGCCTCTAGGTGACTACAAGTTGGGGATCACGGTGTTGGATAGGGCCTATGACAGGGTTGGGGTCTTGATGGAGCAGATGAAGACATGTTAGCTTGAGTCAAGCTTCAACATTATCATGGATGGGTGGACAAACATTAGTGCTCATCCACTCATCAACATTATGGTCACATGCACCGATGGCCCTTACTTTTTGAGGATAGTTGATTGTTCAAGGCATCATAAAGATGCTAATTTTTAGTTTCGTGTGCTTAGGGATGCCATTGAGGAGGTTGGGAAAAAATGTGGTCTAAGTTGTGACAGATGCCACACGTGTGCAAAGTTGCAGGGAGGCTTGTTGAGGCAGCCTATAGGCATATTTGGTGGACTCCGTGTTGTATGCATGCCATGAACAATGCACTCAAAGACATGGGGAAAATTGACTGGATTAGACAAGTTGTTAATGATGGGAGAGGTGCAGATTTTTAATTTGTGATCACCATACATCACATGCACTTTTTAGGGGCTTCGCAAAGAAGCAATTCCTCAAACCAATTGAGACCAGATATGCCTCATATTACAATCTCTTGGAGAGAATGACCAAGTTATGATACAAGAATGGAATCGATGGCTTGAGTCCAGAACATAGATGGGGAAAAGGGTGAAGGAGATAATGAAGAGTGATCAATTTTGGAGTGATGCAAAATATAGTCTCCATCATTACCCTAGTGTTCCAGGTGATTAGATATGGAGATGCGGAGATAACTAACCTTGGAGAGTTTTATGAGTGCATTGATTCCATACTTGGGCAAATGAGGGCTGCTGTGCGGGAGAGGGAGCCCACTCGAGCATTCTATACAGAGCACATTCAGCCTATCATTCACCGCAAGTGGGAGAAGGTGAACACTCCTTTGCACATGGCTACCTATGCATTGAACTTGAAGTGTTACTTGCCTAAGCCTGGTAGAGTCACCCCACTTTAGGATGATGAGGTGAAGGTTGGGTTCTTTCAGTGCATTGCCAAGATATATGATAGTAACACTGCTAGTGAATGATAGTGACACTGCTAGTGAGATTTGCACTGGGTGGTCGGAATTCGCTAGTCTTACAGGTAATTCTTAATTCTTGATTCAGTTTTCTAAGTTCTTTATAATTATAAGTTCTTTATAACTTATAAATTATTTTAATATTATGTTGTAAATTTGTAACTTGTAGGATACTCGAATATTGCAAAGGTGGATCTCAAAACTATGACACAGAATAATCCCATTTTGTGGTGGAAATGTCATGGATCATAGAAGTCAAAGATCACCTCACCAATCATCCGATTCCTTTCTCAGCTTTGTAGTTCCACCCCTTTATAATCTTAACTTTAAGAGTTTTACTTTACTGATATATCATTTATGATTCATTGTTTTATCATCTCACAATTGAATGAACATTTGTTTGTAACTTTCAACTTTGTTATCTCAGGTTTCTAGCTCCTTGGCTGCAAAGAGGAACTGGTCTACCCATAGTTTCATCCACTCTATTAAGAGGATCAAACTGACCTCTAAGAGAGCAAAGAAGTTTGTTGTTGTGCATGGTTTCTTGCGGATCAAAGATCGCAAGACATGCGAGTACAAGTAGAGCCTAGCAGCACGATGGGATGTAGATCCATAGGATCCATCTTAGATTGATGAGGATGACGATGCAATAGAAGCCGATGTAGGGCTAGTCGGTGTTCCTTTGGAGAATCTTACCCATGAGGAGTCTAGTAGTTCTAGTGATGAGGATTTTGGTTTAGGGAATGATTAGAGAGCTCTCGTCCTTACATTCTCATTATTGACATTTTGTAGTTTGTACTCAGTCTAATACGACCTTGATACATTATTTCATTTCACTATTTCATTCTACTCTGCTCATTGTAATCATGAGCATTTTAATGATATATCATATTTGAACAATGCATTTTGAATCTTCCATTTTTGTTGTTTAATAGTCAATGGTTGACTTACATTGTACTATGTATGATTTGTATTTTTCATTTATCATTATGTTTAATGTTATTAATGTTACAACTTACTATGAGTATGTTTAATGTTACTAAGTTCAATAATCATTGATTATGAAGTTTCAAGTTTTAAGTTTGAACTTATGGTTTGTGAATTGGGTTTCAATTTTCTATATTCAACTATATTTGGTATGTTATATTGAAGTATCATTTCATAATTAGCATTTTAAGTCATATATGTATACTATGCAAGCTCCCCCAATCCGCCCACCCCCTAGCCACCGCAACCTCGTTGTCCCCAAACTGAGTCCCTTTTTTTCCCACACTCGAATCTTGTCCAGACATCGCCTGAGCCGCCACACCCCGTGTCTGTGTAACACTGCTTTTTAAATAGAATTTAATAATATGTTATAATAAACACAAAAAAAGCACATAAATAATATAATATAGAATAATATAAATTAACTAAATTAATGAAAAGTCAAGTGATATGTAACAAAGAGATTTGACTCCTTCAAATTAATATGTAAAAGGAAGGAGATTTCATTTTAAAGAGGAAGGGAGAAGAGGAGAAGTTGAAGAGGATTAATGGAAGAAGAAAGGAATGAGAAGGAAACAAGGGAGTGACTTTTTCAAAGGGTTATAATGATGAAAGGATGTGACGCTTCAAAAGGGTTGTAATAATGAATGGTTGTGACTCTTTCAAAATGTCACATTGTGAAGTGTTGTGACTTTTGGATAGGATTATAATTATGATGTGTTGTAACTTTTTAAAGGATTGTGACTATGCAAGTTTCTGACTTTTCAGAAGGACAAATGGCAAAGAAAGAGAATTATATCAAAAGAAGAAAATATAATAAGAAAACAAAAGAGAAAAATTACATACCTCTTGGCATATATTCAATGTCAAAAACAAGGAAACTCTAAAAGGTGGCAAATGCATCATAAAGGTATCTTATATATTCAAAGTTTTCTTTACATTATTATATGATGCGTTAATTAATACATGATTGGCTATATAAATATATTTACATATGTGTGTGTATGAGTAGATTATCATCAATCCAAAAAGAGTAATAACTAGATGAATATTCAAAATTTGATATTGTGCTCATTAAATGAATATAAAGACTTAATGGATCAAGTCTCATAGTGCTATTATAGGAACGACACTCATCTCTATATGAATGGTTATGTGCCAGTGTTGGGATTGGGGTCATCTCTATATGAATGGACAAACCGGGATTAATGAAAACCTTTGTTGTCATGTAAACTATGTTTCGGGAATACCTAATTTTGTGTTAGGAAGTGTTAGTTACCAAAGGCATTATGTTGCGATGGTTGAGTTGCAACCCTCTAGACAATATATGTATGATTGTCATGAATGAGAAAAGATATCATAATATCATATCAGATCATAGTTGTTTTGAGTCTAAGTTGTGCTGTGGTGAGATGTTGAAGAGAACCAGTAATGGAACAATAATTTGGTTTCCAAAAACATTGTGTTGCATTTACTTAAGTGTTATGCTTTTCCGTTACTTGTGTAGCACGAATTGAAACTAGTTTACTTGTGATGGTAAACATTTGGCGTTATTGCTGACCGAATTTGGGTAGTGACAAAGGTATACAATGGATAAATGAGATTACCTATTAACGAGAGTATCATAACCAACGAATATGGAGTTACGTAGCTTTTTGAAGGGGAACATGCACTGACTAGACTTTTAACTTCCTATTTTGGGCAGCCATTGAGACTTTTGTACAAAGGGAGTCTGCACGGGAAGAAGTTGCTGAGGATACTGTGTGGGACATGTTGAACGTAAGCCCCATTGCAAATAGGCTGTTGCACCACCTACCTTGTCTGTTAACACAAGCATCCCTTGCTCATAGGAATCGAAGTGAAGAAATCGAGCAGGAACAATGTCGATAGCAGATCTTGCGAAGTTTTGTCGAGAATAACCACCTGGAGGAAGAACATGATGGAACCCGGTGAAGGACCATTCCATGACTTTTAAACTTTTGAGAAGGGAGAATAAAAAAGACATTGTAAACTTGTAATGATGAGGTCATACAATTGATCGACATTATACGGAAAAATGAATGAGTAGAAGTGTCCTTGTCTAAATTATGTGTTGTTTCAATTCCATGAATGAAAAGTATGCATGCCAAACCTATTAAAAAAAGATAGAAGTAGAAAAGAACAAATAGACGAAAGCGAGGCTATCTAGAAGGCCTTATCACTACGGCAACAAGCGGAATGTAGAAGACAGTTCAAGACACTTGCTGAAGGGTCGGCCAAAGGGAACTAAGTGGGTAGGGCTGGAGGTGAAGAAGCCCAAGAGGAAACGTGTAGAAGGTAGGAACACCATTAGGAGTATGGTAGACACCGTTAGGTTGGCAAGAGTGATTTAATAGAAAAGACAAGGAGCCTATTAGGGAATCTAACCTTTACACCTAGGAGTGAGGTAAGGGAAGGCTGGAGGGAAGGGGGAGAAGAGGCGAGGGAAGTCGATGACACCAAGGGAGCAAGGAGTGTCGGAGGAACATCGCACAGTGATCAAAACAACCTGTCGAGATCCAACCCAACTAGTTTGGGAACACAATCAATAGGAGGCAACAATAGTCAAAACAACCCGTTAGGCTCCAATCAAACCGGTTCCGACAAACAACCAGAGGAGGTAGAAACATGTCTAAAAAACAGAAACTACCGAAATTCATCGGCGACATGAAGGAGGATCCCGTGGGACACTGGTGAACCTGTGAAACTGTGTGGATGAAAAATAGAGTTACAAATAAAGATGAGTGGGTCCAACAATTCCTAGCGACCCTATTAGGAGTTTTCATTGGTACTCTAAAATGGACAAGTCAAAGATAAATACATTTGACAATCTGAGGAAGAAATTCTAGATTGAATTCAGATTGCTTTGGGATGATAATGAAACAATTGCAAAAATATATAGCTCAAAGATAGGAAAGAAAGAGATGGTAAGAGCTTATAATTGAAGGCTTAAGGAATTGCTTGAGAAGATGGAAACTTAGTTGGTTGACGAATTAAAGATGAAATAGTTTGTTGAGGGATTAAATGCCTCCCTCAAGAAAAAAATGAAAATTATGCCACCTACGTTGTATGTAGATGCTTACGACAGAGCCATGAACCTCGAGAGTGAAGATAAGACATCAACGAAGAAAAGAAGCAAGTCCTCATTTGGAAGTGATTAATCATCCGGAGAGAGAAGTAGTGAGGATGAATACAATAAGAAGGTGCAAGCTCTCAAGAAAGATACGGAACAAATGATGAGGGAATTAAAAAATGATGAAGGGGAGTAGTAGACGAAATGATGGAGTGATGTGTTGCACAGAGTGCAAGGAGTGTAGGGACACAAAGGGATCATGTCCAAAGAAATCATTTTGTTACATCTACCAAGTGATGAATCATTCCACTAAGGAATGTCCATACAATATGAAGACAAGGAACCAACATGTGCTCTTCACACAGGAATAACAGTCTACCTCCTGGGCAACCAACCTTAACCAATAGAAATAATGCATCATCCGATGAGTTCCTAAACAACTGGCATGGAGGGAGAGGAGGTAAAGATAACATAATCCAAGTACATTACAATTTGAAGGGATGATCGATGATCTAGTGTCGGGTGTGCAACCAGTGGGGCCACTTCACCCAAGACTGCCAAAAGAGTGACACACCACAACAGTTGTGTCAGTAGCGCGGCCTTAGAGATCATGAAGATGCTAACTATTTAAAGCTTGGCATAAACCTCCTTAACATCAAAGAAGAAAAGGTATTTGCCGTTACCCAAAACCAAAAGAAACAAACGGTTTATCCTGATCCTCGTACCGAGAAGAAGCGAGTATGAGAGGCAAAGGAAGTAATAGAGAAATCCATGAAAGTAAGAAAGGATACACACGAGAGAGCAAGCACTTGCAAGTGGACAGAAGCAAAAAACAATATACTATGACAGATGTAGCAAATGGAGCTACTGGTCAACATTCATGACCTCCACCATACTGTGCCTCAATTAAGGATGACATTATTAATTACTTGTACCGTACAACCTAGCAACACTTTTGAACCCAACATAGTGCAACAAGCATACCTCCCGAGTGGGTCGACAATGGACCCTATGCTATTGGCGGTGAATTGCCCAGCACCCAACAATTGTCGAAATGGGCATTTTGGGAACCATTCTTACAGACACCATAGTCGACGACGGGTCAGGGGTAAATATCCTTCCGGAGGAGATGAGGAAACTCAGGAAGCCTACTCTATGACCCCCAAACTTCAATTTGTTGGGTGCAGACCAACAGGGAATAAAATCCCTTGGGAGACTAATGGCCCAACAAGTGACGATCAAAACACAACCGTTCATGTTGGACTTTGTCATGATCCTGCTTAAAAAGAAAGGCTATGATGCCATTTTGGGTAGGGGATGGTTAGTTACAACAAAGGTAAATGATAATTGGAAGAAGAATACCCTCTCAATGGAAAGTGGTAGAAGAAATTTTGTCATTGACCTTCGTAGATAGATGGTAAGTGAAGAAATTGCATCATCTTTAGAGTCTGACTCTGACGAATAGGATGGCGGAATGGATGAAGGTAGGAACTGAATGGAACCCAATAAGGAAGGTGTACTAGAACTAGAGGAATGTTCAGAGGATGACGTAAGCTTGATGAACAAACTCTTCTATTGGTAGATGGAAGACTACAAGCTCTTCCATAGTTACATGTTAGGGTGGAAGAGATAGAACAATGGTTGGAAAAGGATGTGTTATGGCCAGAGTATGGGGAATACAAAGAAGGAGAGGTTTGCGTGAATGAGAGTCCAACCCACAAATTTGATGTGGAAGGACCAATCAAGTATGAAGAACCGTCCATACGAATTACCAACCTCGGGGATGAGGAAAACTTGTGCAACAAATTGGTTGGGGACAACTCAGATCTAGTGTTGAGAGTCACAACATTTTTACTATTCATGGAATATAAGGACGTGTTTTCCTGGACACACAAGGACCTTAAGGGGTATACCTCTAGAGTTGTGCATGCATTGCATCCCCTTGGTACTTAGAGTTGTAAATTTACGGAAAAGGTCGTACAAGGTGAACAAAAACTATGCAGCCAGGGTAAATTAAGAAATTCAACACATGCTTGAGGCAGGGATCATCTTTAAAGTACAAACAAGTGAATGGGTATCACCCATGGTAATATCATTAAAGGAGGATGCAAACCAGATCAGAATTTTTGTCGACTTCAGATGCCTAAGTGCTGTCACCATAGAGGATATCTTCCCTATTCCATTTACAGACACAATAATTCAGGAAGTTTCCAGACATGAGATGTATTCGTTAATGGATGGTTTCTCTAGAGATAACCATATATCGATTGCAGAGGAAGATAAGTTAAAAACCACATTTGTGGTGGAGGACGAGGTGTATGCATATAACCGGATGCCCTTCGGTTTATGCAATGCTCTCGCTACGTTTCAGAGAATAATTCTTCACATTGTTGATAAAAAGTCAGTGGGGAACTTCTGAGCTTTCCTCGATGATTGCTCTTATTATGATAATAGATAGTTTCTATTATCTCTGTTTAGCATCTAATGATTATCTATTGTAATCTTTTGTAAATATTAGAATGTTTCTAATATTTAGTTTTCTGTTTCTAGAATAGAATGTTTCCATTCTTTATGATTGTTTCTTAAAGAAACATCGTTTAGTCTCTTGTATAAATTGATCTCTTGATCACTATTAATAACAACCAAACATTTTCCAATTACTTCGTAATATGGTGTCAGAGCCAATACTCCAAATCTTTTCCAAAATAATTATAATTTCTTGGTTGAAATTATCTGCCTTTTATTTTCGAAATTATTTACATGCATATTTCCTTCTAACTCTCTATAATCCAAATAGGGTTTTTATTCTGAGATTTGAATCCACCGACTTTTGGTTCGGTTCTGCAACCCATTTCCGTCCAAATCCGTCTTTTTTTTTGCACATTTCTACCACTTTTTTTAGTAGGGCTGTTTTTGTTCAAAACCCTACTCTTTTGTACTAGATCAATTTTTTTTTATAGATTCTCGGTGAGTTTTTTGAGATCTCAATTGGGTTGTTTGTTTTTTTTGGGTGCCTCAATTTTCATGCGTCAATTTTCGAGCAGCTCTCTTCTGGATCATTGTTCAAATTTTCTTGGTCTCTACTTTTTGAAGGTTGCATGTATTTGCATGTTGTTTCCATGTGCTGCTTTACCATGTAAAGTCTCATGTTTTGGCTCCTTTAAAAATTCTGGTGGGTTTTCATAATTTTTTCCCTCAAGAAAAAATAATTTTTTTGATGCGTTTTCATATTTTTTCCCTAAATTTTTTTGAATGGGTTTCTATAAATGTTCCCTTAAAAATTCCTGATTTTGTAATTCGCAAAGTTGTGTGAGATTCCTTTGTGGGTTTGTAATTTTTTACTCAAAAATTATCTGTTAGGTTTTACCATTTTTCCTAGAAATGACGCTTTGTATTGATAGATTTTGATTGATTTTTCACCTCAAAAATCATGTTGGTTTTTGATTGATTTTTCACCTCAAAAATCATGTTGAGTTTTGATTGATTTTTCACTCCAAAATCATGTTTGATTCTTTCTATTTTTTCCTAAGAGTTATGGCTTTTTGTTGTTTGTTTTGGAGCATTATGCTCAGCTGTAAAGTTTTGGAACGTTATCCAAAGTACCATCAACAGTCTTCTTAGCTGACATCCTCTATTCCAGATTCAGAGAGCTCCCAAAAGAAAAACATTCAATGCAACTATTGCCACAAGTTTGGTCACATGAAGGTTGAATGTCGGAAGCACTTAGCTGCCCTATCTAAGCAATTTGGTTTGCAACCCATAGCAAACAGTGCAGAGCACTCTGAGCAGACAAAATCTGCCTTTAACACTTTTTGACAGCCTCGTGGTCTGGATAGATTAACCATTAAGGAGGGTATTACGATAATAGATAGTTTTTATTATCTCTGTTTAGTATATAATGATTATCTATTGTAATATTTTATAAATATTAGAATGTTTCTAATATTTAGTTTTTTGTCTCTAGAATATAATGTTTCTGTTCTTTACGATTGTTTCTTAAGGAAACATTGTTTAGTCTTTTGTATAAATTGATCTCTTGATCACTGTTAATAACAAACAAATATTTTCCAATTACTTTGTAATAGGTCTATCTTCATTGGGGTAGACAACACACTTGGCGGTGCTAGGAGAATGCATGGAAAGGTGCCGACAGGAAAGGTTAGCACTCAATCTGAACAACTTTATGGTCCCACATGGTAAGCTCTTAGGTCGCATCGTAAGTAAGACAAGATTAAAGACCAACCCTGACAATGTACGGGTAATAGTCGAGATGGAGGTTCCCATAGAGGAAACCGAGGTAAAATCATTCTTGGGGCACACTGGCTATTATAGGTAGTTTATAAAGAATTTTGCCCAAATATCCAACTCCTTGATAGGCTGACAGGGAAAGTGGAATAGAGCAAGAGATGTCCTTTGGTGAATTAAAGATTGGATTGTTGGGGGCACCAATCCTAGTGTATAGCAACTGGACAAGGAATTCCATGTACATGTGGGCGCTTCCAACTTTGCAATAGGTGCAACTCTGGCACAAATGGGTAACCACGACTTGGACCACCTTGTCTATTATGCTAGTAGACTCTCGTCGAGAGTCGAGAAGAACTATAGCATGACGGAGCGGGAAGCCCTTGGAATGGTCTACCTTGTGTAGAAGTTCAAGCACTATTTGTTGGCAACACTGTTAACGTTTTACGTGGACCACTAGGCACTAATGTACTTGTTGAATGAACAAATCATATCAGGGAGGCTGAATAGATGGTTGCTGCTACTTTACGAATTCACCTTCACCATTACTGTGCAGCCTAGAAAGAGCCATGTCATTGCAAATCAACTCTCTCACATGAAGCCGGGAGTCGCTGAAAGGAATTAATGATGACTTCCCAGACGCACACCTATTTCATATTGCTATTCTTTCGAAGTGGTATAAAAGCATTGGAGAATATCTGTCAACCTCACAATTTCCAAGAGAGATGCTGTCGAGTGAGCAACGGAAGTTAGTATTGAGTAGAATGTTTTAGTTGATCAATGGACTGACCAAGTATTGAGAAGGTTTGAGGAGGAAGTGCAAAGTGTCCTAAGGGACGCCCGTGAAGGTCCGACAAGGGGGCATATGGGACCAGATATGATGACATAGAAAGTACTCTTGGCAAGTCTATGGTGGCCTACCTTGTACAATTACTCCAAGGAGTGGGTGATGAGTTGTGATACTTGTCAGTGAGTGGGGAAACCCTTGAAAAGAGATTTTATGCCACTCAATCCATCACAAGCACAAGAATTGTTTGAGCGTTGGGGCTTAGATTTTGTTGGACCTCTAAAGAAAAGTAAGGCTCGAAGATGTCAATATGTTGTAACAACAACTAAGCATCTGACAAAGTGGGTGGAGGCACGGGCATTGCTTGATAACTCGACCGTAAGTATAGCAAAGTTTATTTATGAATAGATCATTACACAATATAGTATTCCAATCTAGTTGACCATTAATAGGGGAGGTTACTTCGTCAACCATGTCATTCAACTATATGTGACAAAATTTAAAATCTTCCATTCCTTGTCAAGTCCATACTACCCACGAGCTAATGGCCAAGTGTAGACAACAAACACGATCTTGGTGTCAATAATATACAAATCGTACAGGGTAGAGCAAATTGATTAGGAGGAAAATCTACTGTCAGCTCTATGGGCATATGACACAACTTACAAAGTAACAACAAGACATACTCCATTTTTGTTGATGTTCAGAGAAGTTGTAGTTCTAGTAGAGTTTATGGTCCTCAACCTCCAAATAGAGATTGAAAAAAAACTTGGAGATATGGAGAGCCTTCGAGAAAGACTACTTTTTGTTTAAGTTGTGCTACCTTCATGACCCACTGCGCCATAGTGAAAAGGTTGGGAAAGTCAAGCTGAAGCATAGAAGCTGTACGAAGAAAAGAGAGTGAAAAGCCCTAATAGTTTTTCATCTATACATAACAAGGTAAGAAACGGTTATGGATTCAGCAGGGACACAAAGTTGGAAGACTAAGTTGCAGGCGAGTGGCTCAAGCTCAAGTAGCAACATGACAAAGAATGCATAGGTTCTACCTTCTGGTGTTCGTATTGTAGGGTGCATTGATTCTGGGAAGAAGAAAGTAAGACCGAAAGTAGCAATGACGCTTGCACTTTCTTCCAAGGATTATGTGATGTTGCATACTATACCATTTGAAGGTTTGAATGGGATAGAGTGCAAGAAATGGTGGCACAAGATGCTAGAGAACGATCCTATCAAAGACAATTTGAAGAGAGCGCAGATGGAGTGGGCCATTCAAATGCTCATTTTTTGTATTGACTTTCAGTGTCCCTTGCGTACAATGATTGAGACATATGATGAGTACTTGAAAATTAACATTGTCTCCTACTTGGGTTGTGACGTAAAGACTTCATTCATAGTCACTGAATTCACAAGGGTATTTGACATACTTGGAAAGGGGCAAAGATTGGTTTGAAGGTGAAGAAAATGAATTTGGAGGCAAAAGACTTTTACATATCATTGGTATGTAGGGACAACTTGTCACAGGTAGAAAAGGATTCTCTTAGGGAGTCTTCAAAATGAAGAGGGGTGAAGAATTCCTTCCTCAGAGAAGGGCATTGGTGATGCTTCATGGATGTGCTCAAGAGTAGGCTCATAGGAGCAAGCCGTGCTTATGACATTTCCTTTCCATTGATTTCAATCATGAACCACTTAATGGGTGGTAAGGTGTATGACTAGGCAGGATTATTGTATGCATGTATATATGAATCTATGACCTTGCAACACAAAACCTTTTGCATGCCACCTTAGGCTAGTGGATTGTTTCTAGATACAACACATTGATAGGTTCCCTTGTACGTTCGGTCCAGGGAGGTCAAACTAAGACCCTTGGCACTAGGCAAGCCTCTTGTCATGCGATGACGCCACTTAGACACACCTGGAGGAAAAAAGGTGGTCTTAAGGCGTAAGTGGTCTATTGGGTGGATATTTTGCAACTGACAGTTTTGAGTAAAAATCTAGTCGCAAAATAGGATGACCAGCCATGTGTGAGATAGAGTCTCTCCTACCTTAAAGGGAAGGCTCCCCCTTCTCACCGTTCCTTGGATCAACTCAAGGTAAGCAAGAAGTCGAGAGATTTTATAAAATGGGTGTTACCAATATCCTTTCTTCTTATCTTTCAAGAAAGAATCCATTTACGAAGACCCTTGGCACTAGGCAAGCCTCTTGTCATGTGATGACGCCACTTAGACACACTTGGAGAACAAAAGGTGGTCTTAAGGCGTAAGTGGTCTGTTGGGTGGATATTTTGCAACTGACAGTTTTGGTTAAAAATCTAGTCGCAAAATAGGATGGCCAGCCACGTGTGAGATAGAGTCTCTCCTACTTTAAAGGGAAGGCTCCTCCTTCTCACCGTTCCTTGGATCAACTCAAGGTAAGCAAGAAGTCGAGAGATTTTATAAAATGGGTGTTACCAATATCATTTCTTCTTATCTTTCAAGAAAGAATCCACTTACTTGTGGAGCGAGTAATGGGCAGGGTGAATCTCTAACTACACTTCTATCAAGAGTTGGAAATAGCGGTACCGATAAACCTTCACTAACTCAAAGGCTCGCTGAAAATGTACCGGTTTGGCTCTAAGTCCGGTCGTACTTTTATATGGAAAAGCTTTACAATTAGGGTACAAAGACTCCTAAAAGTAAAAATAGCTTAACTATTTTGCGAACTAAGAAAAAAATATAAGCTATAGACAAAGCTTCTAGCTATATATTTCTACAATTGTTCCTAGTCAAAGTGCTAGCTCCAATTGCTTCTTAACTCTTTTCTATTCAATTCACAAGATACAATTACCAATAACACAAGATAATATGAATCAAAGATAGCTTGGCTGAATTAGAGACAAAGCTTACAAATCACACAAATAACAATCTCACTTAATCAAAGTTAAGTCTCAAATGCTCCTTTGTATTCACTCTCTCAAAATAGTGCTTACATAAACAAAGTTTTGCTGGCACAATTTCTCCAGAGCTCTCTTGGATAAAGATAATGATAATTTTACAATGAGGGGGCACTCGTTTATATAGGCACAAGAGTTGAGAAAAAGGTGAAGGAAAAAGCGGGAGCAACTCAACCAACTTTGACCTAGTCTAACTACAAAAGAAAATGAAGGGTTACATGCAACTGCGCATGCAACTCGCATTACATCCTTACATGTACATGTAACTTGCATTACATGTAATTACACTTTTCCATGTAATGCATCTTTTACAACTACTAACATGAGATAAAAACAAAAACAACAATCTTAAAGATTGTTTCTCAGTGCTTTGAATTTGACAATGATGTCATGCACTATAGGAAGATCAACAATTTCTATAGTCTTCAATATGGCTTCAACTCTCACTGCATTTTCATATGCTGATTGCACAACTTTGGAACTTGCTGCTGTAGTAGTTAACAAGTGTTTTGTCAAGGATTTATACAAGACAAACTTGTTTATTGTGTACGAACCAAAATCTTCAGAATCTACATCAGCATTGATCTCAATTGTATATTTTGAATTTACTCTCTCTACTGCAATAAGATTACCAGATTCATCAGTAACATGACATCCCAT
Source organism: Cupressus sempervirens (assembly GCA_028749045.1). NCBI lineage: Eukaryota > Viridiplantae > Streptophyta > Pinopsida > Cupressales > Cupressaceae > Cupressus > Cupressus sempervirens. The sequence continues at coordinate 360,883,816 of CM053793.1, read as the reverse complement.
TTGTTCCAAATCACAAGTAACACTTGCTTCAACTATTTGACAATCTTCAAAGACCACCTGCAACTTCATGATCAACTTCTTCAATGTTTCCTCTTTGTAACCAATGAGCCCTTGAAATCTGAGATATCCAAATTAAATTTTACCATTTCATCCCAATCATCAAGAATTTCCTTCAAGTTATCTACTTCTTGAGTCAAAGAAGAAATTAAATTTCTCTCCATTTCATTTATCTCTTTGACACGCCTAAGAACTGCAAATGTTTCCATGATGGCTCGAACTCCTTCAGAAATGATTTCCTGTATCCAAGACTTGGCGGCTTCAATCAGCCTTCTCTCTTTAGACGTTTGAGACATAACAACAACACTCTGAGAAGATTGTTTCTAGATAACCTCATTTAGACGAGAGAGCCCCTGTTTCAGCTGATTCCTTTTTTCCCAAAGCTCATGATTGCTCTTTGATACATTAGCTAATGCATCTTGAGCATCTTGCAAGCAACTCAAATGTGATTGCTTTCCGGTTTCAACCTTAGTAAACTTGTAGTCAGAACGAATAAGTTCCTCAATAGGTTTATCTACCAAGGGCTCAACAACCTCAACAAAGTTGGTTTTATCATAATCAACCAAAATTCTGGAAACAATCTTATCTTTCAAAGATTTAGATATGGTCTTCTTGACAGGAAGATTGTCCGGAGGAACAACCACTTTCCTTCTCTTTGTTGTTATTCTACTCAACCATGCTGGCAGGCTGAAACTTTCATCTGCAGAAGCAGGCACAGTGGAGACCATTGGCATTGATCCAGATTGTATATTCGTAGTGATTGAACAAGATTCAGTCTGTATTGTTGAAGGCATAGGAACATGTTGAGAAGACTCCATCATGAAAAACTCAAATCCTGTCAAAGATGTATCAAGTTGGGAAACTTGACCACTAGTAAGAGTCGAAAAATCTTCAAACACATTTGCTAAATGATCGTATTGTTCATTTGTAGGAATGTGAGGAGCAGCAGAGGAAATAAGAAGAGCCATGGTATTAACTCCCAAAACTGGAATGGAAGGAGTGAAAACAGTGGAGAATGAATCCACATCATCATCAACCTCATGCATAAAAGGTTCTTCATGTATAGAAGACGTATAGGTTTCTGCAAGCTTTGGAGGAGATATGATCATGATTTTCCCTTCTTCATTTGAATCTCCTTTATCAGATTCTGTTACCAATTCTTTTTTTGATTCTTCCACTGATTCTTGAATTGGTTCAAGAACTTGAGATGATTTAGTTCATTTTCTGCCTTTCAATTTGAATTTGAGGGAACCCTTAGCATCAGAAGATGGGGCACCATCTTTCCTTGTGATTTCTAGTTGTGATTTCCTACGAGGAGGACCAAAACTTCCACAATCTAAGCCCATCTTAGGATTTACTCTTTTAAGACCTTTACTTTTCAACCATTTGTTGGTGTTTACCAAGATGGATTGAACTCTGTCCATGATAGACACACCTTCCTTTCGTTGCCATTGAATAGGAAAAGGGCACTTCTTATCAAAGTCGACTTGATGAAACTACGGATCAAGGATGTTGCCATCATCTTCAACTTGGAAATCTAAAGGGATTTCCAACATGTTAAGATCAATTATCTACTGCAGGGTTAATTTGTAGTAATCCATCTTCATGATGTTAAGTGCTGTCCTCATATCAATCCAGATGTCCTCAATGCGATGAACATGAGTGTAGGCTCTTTTCATCTGAGAATTCATCTCTCAATAGTCAAAATCAAATCTAGCCTTGAACTTCTTCAAGGTGATCAACTGCAACTCTACTTCCATGTTCTTTGCTTAAGGCACATAAATGATTGAATAATTGCCAATAGCTAAAGGCTTAGCTGAAGTAATGCCAAAACCAGGTCTATGCAAAGCATGCTGATCACTCTGTACATCCATAAGCTGTCAAACTAGCTCCATTAGGATGATTCAATCTGTGGCATACTTAGGTAAGGTATACGGCTCACCTTTGAAATATCCAACTCTCAAGTACGTGAAAGTGGGAAATTGAATAAAAATACAGCCATATTGGTTCACCTTCTCCCATGTTGCATCAAATACTCTTTTGACAGAGAACTGCTTATCGAACAAACACCTGAAATGCCCGAAGAAGGCATCTTGAACTCTTCTGTAGTGGAATTTACTATTTGCCAAAGTGATTTGGTCATAGTACTCCCAAATAAGAACCTGAAGATGATCTCCTTTGGTAGAAAAACCAGAGAAAGATTCCATGGCAGCAGCAATGTAAACTAGAGAAAAATTCATGTAAAAGGGTACTGATGTTCCCACATTGCATATTTGCTGGCAAAGTGTAGTATTGATGAGTTCTCCTCAAAAGATGTGTTCTTTGTTCTCCATAATTTGGAACATGAACTTATACATCCATGGCTCAAAATCAATGAAATCTTTAAGGCCACAAATCCTGCTGAGAAGGATGATAAGATCCTTATATTCTTGTTTAAAGTTTGACCGATGAATGGTCTTTGGCCATCTAGAGAAGTTGCTTCTCTTATTGTTTAACCAGTAAAGGCTGACATACTTCTGATAATTACCCTTTTGCTCATTCCAACAGGCCAATGATGACCTTTAGTCAAATCAACACATTCTAATTTATGCAGAACCTTGAAGATTTGTTCTATAACCTTATGATCAATGTTAATGATAACCTTGCCATCAACATCTTTGATAGTTTTCGTCTTGGGAGTAAACCGCTGTGTACATCCATAAATGAAGTCAGGTTCTATAGCCACCATGGGAATTGTAGATACTAAGTGAATATTGCTTCTCTTAATGCGCTTCATTTCATGACTAGTTGGAGTTTCAACTCTTTGTAGAAAATTAGTCACATCCACATAACCAATCTTTGTGTCGAACACGTTATCCAAAATAGATATGACTAAATAAGGAGCTGCATGAGTCAATCTGTAGTAGTCCATTTTCATGATGTCAAGTTCTGTCCTCATATCATTCTAGATGTCCTCAATGTGATGAACATGAGTGTAGGCTCTTTTCATCTGAGAATTCATCTCTTGGTAGTCAAAATTGAATCTAGCCTTGAACTTCTTCAAGGTGATCAATTGCAACTCTGCTTCCATGTTCTTTGCTTTAGGCACAAAAATGATTGAATAATTGCCAATAGTTAAAGGCGTAGTTGAAGTAATGCCAAAACTACGTCTATGCAAAGCATGCTGATCACTCTCCACATCCATGAGCTGTCTAGCTAGCTCCATCAGGATGATTCGATTTGTGGCATATCTAGGTAAAGTATATGGTTCACCTTTGAAATATCCAACTCTCAAGTATGTGAAAGTGGAAAATTGAATAAAAATACAGCCGTATTGGTTCACCTTCTCCCATGCTGCATTAGATACTCTTTTGACAGAGAACTGCTTATCGAACAAACACCAGAAATACCCAAAGAAGGCATCTTGAACTCTTCTGTAGTGAAATTTACTATTTGCCAAAGTGTTTTGGTCATAATAATCCCAAATAAGAATTTGAAGACGATCTGCTTTGGTAGAAAGACCAGAGAAAGATCCCATGGCAGCAGCAATGTAAACTAGATAAAAATTCATATAGAAGGGTACTGATGTTCCCACATTGCATATTTGCTGGCAAAGTGCAGTATTGATGAGTTCCCCCCAAAATATGTGTTCTTTATTCTTCATAATTTGGAACATAAACTTATACATCCATGACTCAAAATCAGTGGAATCTTTAAGGCCACAAATTCTGCTGAGAAGGATGATAAGATCCTTATATTCTTGTTTGAAGTTTGACCGATGAACGGTCTTTGGCCATCTAGAGAAGTTGGTTCTCTTATTGTCTAACCAATAAAGGTTGACATACTTTTGATAATTACTCTTTTGCTCATTCCAACAGGCCAATGATGATCCTTTAGTCAAATCAGCACATTCTAATTTATGTGGAACCTTGAAGATTTGTTTAATAACCTCAAGATCAAGGCTAATGATAACCTTACCATCAACGTCTTTGATAGTCTTCATCTTGGGAGTAAATCACTGTGCACATCCATAAATGAAGTCAGGTTCTATAGCCGCCATAGGAAACGTAGATACCAAGTGAATATTGTTTCTCTTAATGCGCTTCATTTCATGACTAACCGGAGCTTCAACTCTTTGTAGACAATCAGCCACATCCACATGACCAATCTTTTTGTCCAACACGTTATCCAAAATAGATGAATGAAGGAGCTGCATGAGTCAATTCTTTATTATATTGATATTTCATTTTGCCTTTGCATTTGGATGGCGAGGACATGTCTTGTGCTTGCGTTGCAACACAAAAATCCCAAAACACAAATAAATCATCAGAAGAAATCTCCATACAAGTGAATTTTGGATCAGTAGTGAAGATGGATTGGAGACTTCACAAATCCAACAAAGTGACTTTAAAGATAAAGCATATGCATATGCAGTGAAGTGCAAAATGAAATGAACGGAAAGCGGAATGAAATGGTATAAAAGTGAGAAAATGGAAGATGAAATGAAATGGAATGGAATGAGAATGCGTGAAGGTGAAATGCATGGGAATGCGTACAAATGAAAATTTCTGATTTCAAAAGTGACTTAGCATTTCCAAGGCATTATTGCAGGAAAAATGAAGACATGTAACAGGAGATGGAAGATGGAATGAGATGTGAATGTGGGTGGAGGATGCACTTCACATGTATGTGCGAATGAAAGAAGAGATAGAAACCATGGAAAGATGCGAAAATATGTATTTGCTCATGGAGGCACAAATGCATATGGAGGGATGGAAATGGAAAATGGAAGTGAGATAATGAGTTTTATAGTCACTTTTGGTGAAAAGGAGAAGTCAAAGTACATAGGAGATGAAAATGACATCTTTTTGACTTTTAATCAAAATCGGACCTTTTGGATGCAATTACACGTAAAACATTTCTTGTAATTATCTCGTGCGAGTGGATGGGAAAAGTGAGATGGATGAAAATGGAAATGGAAAATGAGATTACATGCACGTGTGTATGGTGAATGAGATGAAAAACATGTAATCACATTTGTCAGATGGAAAGTGAAGTGTTGTGATAGGGAAACAAAAAGTGGAATGTGACAATGCTTTCGCATGTAATGAAGCAAAAACAAGTTCTTGGGAAAGAACTTTCAATTTCTCCAAGTGGACAAAAACCGACAAGCAAGCACAAAACGCAAAACACAAAAGAAACAAGGTACCTTTGGAAAGTGACTCAAACATACCAAGATGCAATGCACTTCAACACTCAAATTCGAAATTGGGACTTGGGAAAGAGCTAAAAACATGAAAATGAACAAAAACTTCATTTTTAAAGGAAAAATGCACTTTCCATGGCAAAGATTTTCACAAATGGCAACCATCACGTAATTTCATGCATAAAATCAACAAGATAAGCATGAATTTAAAGCAAGAAAGAAAGAGTCCACTTAGATGTGCCAAAAATGAAGAGAAAAGATACTTCAATGTTTGAAAAATTCTTCCAACTTAACAAATTCGAATGGGAGAGGGCAGCAAACAAGGAGAAGTTGTTAGGAGATGCCAAAACGTGCCCTACTCATGCTCCATATTCCAACGTTTTTGGGTGTTCATGCTTGTGGGATGTTTTTGGCAAAAACGTTTTTCTCCATGATGATAGATCAAAACATTTTGATCATTAAACACCAAAAAATGAACCACAATGTAATGAAACCTCCAAAATATGCCAAATCAATTTACTTGGGAGGAAAAGATGCATTAAAAATGGATTTATTTGCTGATTTCTCCAAAAAGTGCCCTATCATGGAGCTTTCAAAAACATTTTTGAGGTTAATGAATCCATTCTAAAAGCAAGAGAAATCATTGCCAACCAAAAACGCCTCCAATGGAACAAGTCTCATGCAAATCCATTGAGAGAATCTCAAGTTATGATCAAAATCGGGTGTTTGGAGGGTAAAAGCATGTTCTTCAAAAACGGACTTTTGGAGGGTAAATGGATATATTAAAACATGTCTTGATCAAAACGGACCTTTTGAGGTCACTTATATATTTTAAAACATGCATCTCTCCAAAATCACACTTTTTGGGTGCCATTACATGTTTTAAAATGTGCTCATAGGCAAAAAACGGACCTTTTGGGGGAGGAAGCATATATTAAAATGCAACTCACCTTTTAGATGTTTAAACATAAAAACTTCACTTTTCATGCCATAGCATCAAAAAGGTCCACTTATGATGAACTTTTGATGTAATGACATCAAAAAGGTCTACCAAAGTAAACTTTACATGTAGTGACATTTAAAAAGTTCACTTTTGATGAATTTTTCATGTTATTGCATATAAAATGGCCACTTATGAAGACTTTAAGTCATTTAAATCACTTAAAATTATAAAAATGTTGCAAAGTGGGTCATAAACAATATTTATTTATCATATTTTGAAATATAACATATAAACTTCATTTAAAAGTAACATTTAAATAAACTTTTGATTTTTAAAACAAAAAAATATATTGAAACTATATAGTTATATAGTTTTACTTTTAAGTGAAAAATTAAATTTAGTTTTACTTTTAAATGAAAAATTAAAAAGTAACTCAACTTAAAATTATAACATAAAGTGCACTATAGTCACTTTAAGTTAAAAATTTAAAGTTAAAGTTACAAAAAGTGAATATAAGTTATATTTTTCAAAAAGTGAAAATCAAATTGAAAATATAATATCATATTTTTGATTCGTGTTATTGTACCTAAAATGTCCACTTTTGAGGCACTAAAAAGGGCATAACTCTTGACAGACAACTCCGATTGACCTCTAGGTTAGACCGAATCGAAAGAAAAAATGAAAAACATGACATGAGCAAAATCAAAGTACTAGAAACAAGCAAACACAAACTCAAAAGCAAAGAAAGGATGATGAAGGCTTAAAATCAAGTAAAGGCTCGTCAGAAAGCAAAACGAAAAAGACTTGACGAAGGCCTTCAATAAAACAATTTGATATATGAATTGAAATGGATCGATCGATCAATATTAAGCAATTGAATATCAAATTCAAGTTTAGAGAAACGTGAAACTAGCTTGAAAAAGTTTCATGGTGTTACCAACATTTTGTGGCGATAAAATGCATGACAACATGGTCCAGGTAGGAGGTTGACTCAGTATCTGACCACGAAGACACAAATAGTGGATGCTAGGCCACATCAAACAATGTGAGTGCCATTGAGTAGGGGGGTAACACTTAGGTAGGTAGGGAGGATGAGGTGGAGATAGTTATCGAGCCACGACCTATCCTTTCTGCTACAACACATTTGACCCCCACTATCAAGACTACTCCTATCCTTGCTTTTGGATAGTTTAGGGCACCCATTGATATGATGCTGACTATAGTGATGACAGAGAGCTCCCATGGTGGTAACCGAGATAGAGAGAGCCATCGTGGTGATACTGAAGATGATGCAAATGGTAGTAGTTGTGGTTCCTGTGTGAGAGGGAGTCATGGAGTCTCACTCTTCACCAGCTAGAGCTGTGCCCAAGGAGATTGAGGTTATGAAGATCCCTGAGATAGAGGTTAGCGAACCACGTGAGCCACAAGACAGGTTAGAGGTGGTAGGGTTGGATAGTGACAATAGATGCCGCATTGTTGGTTGAGCCAGCAAGGGATAGTTTCATGGGTATGGTTGAGCCTATAGGAGACAGTTCTGTAGGAATGGTACCTAGGCAGAGACATCCATTGGTGGGGCATGCGAGTACCTATTGATGCAGTGGGTCCAGATCACACAAGTCTCATGAGGGTCTTCTATTCCCTATGAGAGAACCTCCTTCAGAGGTCATGGATTTGGATGGTACCAGAGGAGGAGAGATAACACCTACTGTAGTAGTTGATGCAGTGGAGGGAAGATGTCATACAAGAGACATGCAAGAGGTTGTGGTATAGGAGGAGCCAACCATAGAGTCATTGAAGGACATACCCAACGAAGATGTGGAGGCATACTTAGAAGACGTGGTAGCTAGAAGCCGTTGGGTTGTGGTCTCTACACAAGCTAGATCCTTGGAGGATGCTGTTAGAGAGACATGTACTGCCATTAATGCGAGTTGGATGTCCCACTGCCTTCAACACTTGTTTAGAGGCATGTGGATGATCAATGACAGACTCCAAAAATGTTGTACGAATGGATTGTTAAGGAGTCTGTGGTTGAGAGAAGAGTTGAGAGCTTACTTGCGAGATAGTGTAGGTGTATAGGGACACCTACTATGCTTGATGATGAAGTGAGGCATATAGGGTAGCAACAAAGCAATCTCGAGAGGAGATGACTACCCAACTAGCCATCCAATAGTTAGATTGGGAGAAAGATCGAGCAACACGCATGACTCAGTTGGAGGCAGCTACAAAGGATTACGTGCATGTTGGAGATGCAGTTGGCCGAGGCTAAAAAGGAGTGTGATGGAAAGGAGGCCAAGCTAAGGGATATTGTAGTGATGTTAAAAGAGATAGTGGAGGCAGTAGTTGTTTTAAAGGTACAGACCTAATAGGTCTACCAGTTGCAGGCAATGTTGAACCCTTCAGCGTCTTAACCAGCTCCAGGAATGCTCCCTCAGCCCTCTTCATCGTCATCTTAGTTTGCATTCTCTTATGTATATAGTGCAAAACATTGTCTCCATTTTGTTTGCTATCACCAAGAGACAACATTCTTTTTTTGGGGGGATGATGTTGTCAAGTAAATTAAGTTTCAAGAATAGCTAATTGTGTGTTAGGAAGTGTTAGTTACTGAAGGCATTATGTCACGACAATCGAGTCGCAACCCTTCAGGCAATGTATGTAAGCTTGTTATGAATGAGAAAATATATTAGTATATCATGTTAGATCATAGTTGTTCTGAGTCTGAGTTGTATTGCAATGAGATGTATTGAAGAAAAACATTAATGGAATAACAATCTGGTTTCTTGAAACATTGTGTTGCATTTACTTCTTTGTTATGCTTTTCCATTACTTCTATAACATGTATTGAACTAGTTTACCTGTGACGGTAAACAACCCATAGTGCCAGTGTAGGGTCTGCACAAATCTCTATATGAATTACTACGTGTCAGTGTAGGGTTTGGGTTTGTCTCTATTCAATTGGCTAAGATGGGATAAATGGAACCTCATAGTGCTAGTACAAAAGGTTAGTACAATCCTCATATGAATATCTAATAGTGCCACTGCAAGAGAGTATATAACCCTGTATGAATGGCTAGATGAGTGCCATATTACTTTGATGATGTCATCATATGCATATGTGATTGGCCTTGGACACAGGATGTCCGTCCAAGAAGAAACCTTAAGGGATGCACACCAGAGAAGATGGTGGAATAACTAAGTGTTAGAAAATCCGATCTGGAGACTTTCTTAAGGTTTGGGTTAGAATTGGGTTGGAATATTGTAATTTGACTTGTTATTGTTTTATTCTGATATTTCTTTTGCAGGTAGTATTCATCCCAAGATAACTCCAGTGGCAGGGACATTACACAATTATTGTTCTAGTTGTGGGAGGATATATCTTTATAGATGTTTTGCAGAGAATTGTAATGGACATTAAGCTTTTCAGGAGTTCGGGTATTATGATCTATTTAATAAGGACGAGATTCATTTAATTAATAGTGCTATTGTTAATTTTATCTTTAGTCTGAGATTCTGAGGCTATATAAAAAGAGCCATTGGTTGGCAGTTCATCCCGAAATCTTAATAAAACAACATTCTGAAGTCATAGGAAATCTTAAATTCTTATCGTTATCACAGGGACAGGAAAGTGTTTGTGATGTGCAGCCTGTAAAATAACGTAACAAATTAGACTTATGTATGTTAAGATTCATATCAATATAAATAAGATACTTTTACAGCTCTTAAATATCATTTATGATCAATTTTCCTTTGAGTTCAAAATCAGTAGATTGTCTCCTAATTCAATCATCGACACACAAAATCTTGTAGCTTCTAGTAACATTTCTTATCTTGCGCTTTCATATATGGCAGTTAATCAATTTATTCTAATCAATGTTTTGCAGTAGACAACAGAACAGTGGCCTGTCCTGGAAGCAAAACTTCAGAAAAAGTATGAAAGGCTGCATGGGGTTCGTGGAACCAATGACCGGATAAGGATCCTAGACTACCAATGGCGGGTTCTTCGCTTTAACAATCAGACTCGTGAAAGTGTTGCAAAAGTAGTGTTTGTTCACACCGACTCACAACCAAATCATGTGTTTTTAATGCAACAGCCACACTGTTTAGCTTTTCCATGTGAGTCTTAACTTTTCATAAAACTCTTTATGTTTCACTTGGAGTTCTTGACAGTACTTAGAAATTTTTACTAAGCTTAAAATTTCTTTCTTTCTTTTGAAGTTAATAAGTATTTTAGAAACTAATACGGTGCTTTTAGTACTAAGTGTACAATTGTTTTGATCTATTCCGTTTCTTAAAGAACATTTCTGCATATGTGTTGAACTCTGTAATACATTATCTCAAACATCGATTTATGTTGTCAAAGCATGGTAGAGGTCATGTAATAAAATAGTTGGGTGCTAAAAACTCAGAATTGCTTAAGGTAATAAGCCTGCATGAAGTACAAAGAAGTTTACTATCTTTCTACAGTGGTTGGTTAACTGTTCTGCTGGTGAGGTTGCTGACAGTGAATGACTAGTAGAGACTGGTCATACATTCACTCTTGAGCACAAGTATTAGATAACAAATATAACAGACAAGAGACAGCTGCAAAGGGTCTGCTCAATGTAGTGTCTCATAGAGTAGAATGAGGATACATTCAGGTGTGTGTACATGTGTACCCATACTTGCACACACATGCAAGGTAAGTAAACCCACCCATCATTGAGTTACCAATGGCAAGTATTAGTATACAAATTACATAAATATACACTTATACATAGATATATTCATAAAAAACACAATGAAGTGGCCAACCAACGGAATAGCAAATCTAACTGTCACCAAGTTACCAATTGCAAAGATTAGTGTAAGGGTAAATATGTTAAATAATAATGACATTGCCGTAGAATCTAAGGCTTATTTTAAGTTGGGGTCCTTACATGCATTTTCTACCAACTGAACTTCATTTTAGATTTTTTCCTAGCATTTTCTATGTAGCAATGCTGGTAACTCTAAAGTTTCTTATCTTCTAATTAGTTGGTCTTGTAGATGTTACATTTTAAGCAGATTGGAGTTGTCCTTATTTACTGATTGTGATTTTCTTTCTAAAACCTTTTATGGAAGCCATGTTATTGTTCCTAGGTCCAAGTTTAGTGCATATTACTAGTGCACACAGCAGGGTAAATCACAGGGACTAATTCACATATATAACCAAAACAACATTGTGGGAAGGAATAAGTTGTAAGAATACAATTACACACTGCAAAACACGTGCAAGGATAATCTGTTATTATTTTAATCAGTTAGAGTATAGGGCTCATTGATTACCAAGGTGAGGGTGATGCCTACCCTGTATGAATCCCTTGTATGGTTTTTATATGATATGCCATAATACAATCTCTTATGACGATGCATAAATTTAAGTTGGGATCCTTGTTCTGAACTTTGAGCTCCAGCACATAGAACCAGCTGAACTGGAAGCTTACAACAATAAATTATCGTGGCAATTACATCCTATCAGCCGTTACATAATTCATTGGACACGATTGTATTGAGACTCAGAATATATCATGACTTTAGTTTGATATTACTCATTAAATTAGGATACTCCTGCTCCTAACATAAGCATAATTTATTGGTGTCCCAATATAAGGTCCTGATTGGACTAATAACAAACTATGAAGCCTGCCTGTTAATGGGCAGCCCAGGGTTAATCCTACTAGCAGGCCAAGGGATGAAGTGGGATCGATGAAACCAGATGATGGATGGATTAAAATAAATTAATGATGGGGCTTCAGAAGGCAACCCAGGGCCATCAGAGGCTGGCAGTGTGGCAAGGGATGCATAAGGTAACATATTGGTGGTTGAGTGGAAGAAGCTTTTAGATGGCACCAACCGCAAGGTGGAAGCTCAAGCTGCCCTTCTAGGAGTTCAAATGGCCAAACATATTAATGTAGAATGACTCCATCCTGAAGGAGATTTTAAGATTATTGTGAATGATATTGCAAATGTTCGACCCCATGCATGGAAAATTGATAAGTTCATTATGATCTTATGGTAGATATTGATGAACTTCTGTAATTTCAAAATATCCCACATATTCAGGGAGGAAACTTCCTTGCTGACACATTATCCAAGATGGCAGCTGACACGACACCTTGACATGTAGGCATATGAAGGGCTTGCTGACTCATTGCCCAAGCTGGTGGTGGTTTTGGCATTTTACTTGTTCTTTACAGGTGTTTTGGAATGATGAAACCTCATTTATGATGCAATGATGGCAAAGGAGGTTGATGTGATACAGAGTACAATTAGATACAAAGTGATTCTATATAATCACATTTGATAATCTTGGAGGCAAAGGAAGAGCCGAGAAGCTTGCCATTAAAGATGGAGGTCAATTTTTGCCTGCAAACTACAAAGCAACAAATCCCCTTTTGTGGCGAGGAATTAGATGAAAGGTTGAAAATTGTTTTTTCCATTGATTGTCTATTCTTCATGACTATAGTGAGCAGTTTGTTGGGGATTGACTATCTTCTTGCCAAATACAAATACAAAATCAATACATATATTTCCTCCATTTTTTGTGCATGGGGTTTTGAGTTGAGTGTAGTTGAAGAAGTGAGAAGAGTGATGAAACGTTGTGTACACGTAGAATGGCAGCAAGCACTGGATGCCCTTGTGAATATTGTTGAACTAGGCTGGGGTTTTGTCTCTACTTTGGGGGATTGGGTTCACATGCTTGGCTAGCTGTGTCATGTACATCTGCTTTTGTTGTGGCACTCATTGGAAGATAGGGAACAAAGGAAGAGAGAAGCAAGGAGGATGTGGGATGTAATTTGTGACTACAACAATGGTTGGGAGTCAGTGCTACAATCTAGCTTGAAGAGGAGTGCTAAGTGTTCTATTCATTCTCATGAGAGATGGGTTCATGCGAACCACTACTCATGAAACATGGGTCAATGAGTTGGACTCGAAAGCTACACAATTGAATATTGATAGCAATATCACAATTTGACTCGTCATGGAAAAAATCTCTCCTACTTATCAACTAATGAGCTTAAGGGGCTTTCCAATGAATGGTTCATAAGGCACAACACGCGGTGAATGTTTTGCAAATAGGGTTGCAAGTAAAGTGGGTTTAACTATGGAGGTAACTCCGTAGTTAAGCGGGCTCAAGCTAGAGTAGTAGTTGGATGGGTGATCTCTTGGGAAGTTTTTGCCTCTGTGAGCATCACCTAGATCCAATGAGTGTTAAGTGTTATATTCATTCTCATGAGAGATGGGTTCATGTGAACCACTACTCATGAAACATGAGTCAATGAGTTTGACTAAAAAACTACATAGTTGAATCTTGATAGCAATATCACAAAATAACTAATTTCAGGATTTTTGCTTTTTCACCCCTATTTTCTTGTAATTGCTTTTCTGGCCCCTATTTTCTTATGACACTCAATTTTCTTGTAGCTCCTACTTTTCTACAAGTGCCTTTTTTTTCTTAAAATATTTCCCCTTTACTTTTTAATCTTCAATTTGTTATAAAATGTAGGGCAACCTTTTAATTTAAATATTTCCTGCAAACTATAGATTATGCATTAATACAATTAAATAATTAGATGTAACTTTATACAAGACTTCATTAATGCATAATAAATTATATCAATGATAAATAAATGATAATGTCAATATCGAGCAATTTACCATCATTATACCACTCAATTGCAACTCCAAATATAGCCATAATGACTTACTATAAATACTGAGTGTGCCCACAATTGCCTTAGAACACCCCAAAATGAACTATAATTGACATTATTTAGGTCAAACGGCCTTAAAGTCCCTCGATGTCCTGGTTAGCCTATGCAACCAAGGGAAAATAGGCAAATGACAAACTCATACAATTTGTGCTAGAAAAGGGGACATTACAGTTTGGTGTTGCTTAAAGAAAACCGAAGGAGGTATATGCTTAAGAAACCTTAAAAAACATGGCATAGCCCTTGTTGTTAAATGGATACACAAAGCCTTGAGAGGGAATGAGCCATGGAAGATTTTGCTTAGGAACAATTTCTAGTTGGCTGCCATAAAACAAGCCAAATCATGGAAACTTCAAAAACTTTGTAGCCTCTTGTTGGTAGCTTTCCTAAGTCCCCTGCTGGACCTAATGTCTTATAATTATGGTGGAATTGATTTCAGAAAAGTAAAACCCCTAGCTCAGCAACAAGGCTGTTTAGAAAAGTCTTGGTTAAAGAAAGATATCGAGTCCCTCAATGATATTTTAGGAAATGGGCAGTTGAGATCTTGGGGACTCCTTAAGCTCTGAATTTGATTTACCTCTGCCTCATAGGAAGAGATACTCGATTATCAGGGAGTCTTGTTAAACCTTGCAGTTTTTCATTCATTGTGATTCTGACAGCAATACTTTTGACTCTTTCAAGTGGGTGATGAATTTGATCTAGACAAAGTTACTGTAATTTCTCAGAATGATTTTTTTTGCAATAGAATACATCAATTCTCCAAATAAATTGAATAATTGCACAAAATTGTGCCAATATTGGCATATTGTGATGGGTAAGTTGTGTTGTTGTTCTTGCCATCAAGGTTCAAATTTTAATGGAGATGAGGTCCCCCATCTGTGGCCTCACCGGTTCATAGCTCCGGGTCAAAGCATTTACTGCTCTTTAATTTTTTTTTATTGCATAAAATTGTGATTTTGTTTGAACTGCAAATGGAATACAAGATATTACTATTCAGCTGGTTATACATAATGGAGTATACTTGGATTTACAAACAATATCTTCCACATTGGGAAGCGCAGAAGGTGATCTCGATCTATTAGATTGAATGGAGCTTGATGATGCCCAGGTTGACCCTTAGCTTTTGTCTTCCCAATGCTATTGGTGATGTGCTGCTCTGAATCCAAATTAGTCTTTTCTGCAGTAAGTTATCCAGTCTGTCTGGCAGTCTCAGAGGATCTGTGTTGGCCTGAATGTGCTCTGGTATTGACTTTGATTCTTCATAACATCAACAACAAGTGTCCTACAATGGAATGATTTAGACTCAAAGTGACAGCAAAAATAAGTTCAGCCATAAACAACTACAGTTTTGTCAAATATCTTCAATGTTATGGTCTTTTTAGGCAGTTTTTTAATTATAAACAGCTACATCTCAATATTTATACTAGCCTTTTTGTAACTATAAATGACTCCTTTTCACAAGCAATAGGTGTCATGAGTCACTTGCCTAGGAACTTGTGATTACTGGTGATTACATGCATGTTCACATGATTGTAGAAAGGTACCAAGAGTGCATAGAAAAGTGATGGAACCCACATTTTTAATTTACACTTTTGTACCCATAAAAACATTGATTTAAAACATTATGATTTATCACAAGCAATCATAAGCTGCAAACTTTTAAGAATTTTTACAACCAAAAAATCACTATTTTATAATTAAATTATTGTCAATGATTTATTACTTGTACTTTTCTTCCATAATTGTGGAAAATCAGTATTAAAACTCCAAACCTGTATAATCACGAGTTCTAACATTTTCTGACTTTTTCCTTTACAATCTCGCTTCGACATTGTAGGGTTTTCCTACATTTTTAGTACAAAAGGAGTGGGAAGGCGATATCTTCCAACAATCATGACTATGTTATAGCTCGTCAATGCTCATCTTAGCTCCTAAATAAGTTGGGGCATGCCCAAAATGACAAGTCTTAGGTATCAAATCTGTAGAAAATGGGTAATGTTAGAATGCAGTTTTCCTTGTATTGTGTTAAATTAGTTCTTTTCTATTGTATGGGTAGGCGAGAGGACCAAATAGTTTAGCACCCTAACTTCGCACCTTTCAAAATCTTATGTCACAATTTGAAATCACTTTCGAGTTTTTACAACAGCTTCCTTCGCAAATTCCCTGCTTATAACTAACGTTTTAGGTCCACATCATTAATTATGCCACGTCAATTGAACCCTACAAAAAGTTTGTTATATAGTTGTGTTTTATTTGTGTGTTGATGAGGCATCACATGATTTGTTTCTTTTTAGAGCTAAAAGTTATATTTTAATCGAAAGTCAGTGCCCATGATCAACACTAACAACTATAAAGTCACAAGTACTAGTGCCATATTATAAAAAATATTTGGCATTCAATAAACAAATGCAATAATGACGATTGGAATCTTTTTAACGGGTCCTTCCCAAAATGTATTTGTTATACAATAATCTATTTATAGAATGTTGTTATTATTGTTCAAATATAAATATTTAATATAGTGTCATTCACGGCCATCTGACTAGCTGTAGTTTTTTAACTTGAAATGTCATTAATACACAAAAATCTATACTGTTTCTCATTTCATATAAAAAATGCAAGTAATAGCGTTTTAATTACAGACATAGTTTTGCTTTGAGATTGATACTTGTACTTCTAGGACAAAGAAGTATTAATGCCAGTACATATTTATTGAAAAATGTAAGAGTTGGGGACTTAGAGATGCCAATATTTTATTATATAATTTTCCAAACTTGTAACTTAAAAATTGTGAAATATATAGCTGTATAATAAAAGTGAAATTTTGAATAGATTTTAGATTTTACTTTAGATAAGTGGAAAAGAGTGATTGTTTGGTATTTCTTGGACAATCAATATCATGGCATAATGTCTTAATTGTCACCTCAAATAGTTAAAATTCAAAACATCGAACTTTCAAGTTTAAACACACAAATAATAATATTAAATATAGTGCCAACTTGCAAAACTCTTGCCTCGAGTTTATGCTCCATATTCAAATATTCATACACATGCATAAATAGAAAAAAATGTAGCTACACATTGTCATATTACGTGATTTAGTGAATGAAGTTCCACTTTTGCATTGGCTATGTTGTCGAATTTTGAAGTCCTTAGTTATTGTGCTCTCAAGATACTTGTCAGTCCCAAACTTAGGTTCCTTTATCGGTAGTAGTATTGGGAGTCAGTTCATCCTCCAAAGGTACAGCTATTCCATTAGGTAGAATTTGGTTCCCTTTTGTTGAATGATCCATGTATATGAGAGAGAAGGTGAAGTAAATTATTGCTATCAACAAATTTTCTTTGCTTTCTTCGATTCTTATCAGTTACTCTTCAATGCAAATGAAGCCATTAGTACTTTGATTCCTCCCACAAGATGAAGAGATGGATACATGTGGGAGCAATCTTATATCAAATGATTGCAATCAGGTATTTTACCTCCATGTTTCCACTATCACTCTTTAAAATCTTTCTTTGTATGCATATAATGTATGACTTCAGCAAAAGAAAAATAATTTGATCCACATGAAAACCTATTTCAATGAGTCTTGATATTATCGACAGCCTAAAATCCCTTACTCACCTCTCTATCCTCATATGAAGACATCTTCTAGTTATATATTGTGCCACTAAGGATTAATGGCATAGTTAGTATTGTAGATGGAAGACTTAGCGAAAAGTTGCAGAGTAAGCAAGCACTTCGAATTTTTTTTCCTTCCCAAGTTTGGTGCCAACTACTCATAGGAAAAACTTGTAGAGCTCTTTGGTTAGGTTTTCCAAAATCTAGGCATGTCCAATGGGAAAAAGTTGGCTGCACATGGCAGGAAAAAGGCACTTTTCATTTTGTTTTGGCTGTGCTCTCTTACTTCTCTAGGTAAAAGTTTCTCTTGTAACCTTTTGCTAGTTGGTTTGCAGCAATTTCACACCAATGAGTGAATTTATGAAGCAGATTTTAAAGGAAAATGGAATTTTTAGATAGGTTTGTCATCTTCTTTTTCTTATTTTTAAAAATCTCTATACTTATTTTTATGCTGCATCTAGCTAAAAAAAAATCATCAATGCTAATACTCGGTTCACTAAATAGATTTAGATTTAAACAAGATTCGTAACCCTTTTTGACATCTTTTTTGATATTTTCCCATTGTTTTGACTGTTTTTTCATAAGTTCCCTTTTTTTTGAACAAAATGTTTAGAATCTTAGATTAAATTGAATTTTTTGCTAATTTCAGCTAATCGACATTGATTAATATTAATTTAGTTTGATTTTAGATGAATTCGATTGAGCCATTTTTGCAAAGTAAGATCTTAGATTAGGCGATCACTAAATTTGGATTAAAGAAAAAAATATTCCCAAGACAACATTTAGGGCTCGTGAGGGTCATTATGAGTTTCTGGTGACACCTTCTAGTTTGACTAATGCACCATCCACATTTCAAAGTTTGATGAACTCCACATTCAAGAATTCGGTGAGGAAGTTCACACTCTTATTCATTGATGATTTATTAATTTATAGCAAGACATGGGAGGAACATTTACATCATTTTGGTATAGTATTGCAAGTTCTTTAGGATAACCAACTATATGCTAAGCCATTTAAGTGAGCTTTTGGTCTCAAGGAAATAGAGTACTTGGGACACATAGCAAAGGTGGGTCCTAACAAAATTAGGACTATTATGGATTGGGTTGTACCTAGAACCATTAAGCACTTAAGGGGTTTCTCTGGGCTAATTGGGTACTATAGAAGATTTGTGAAGAACTATGGTCGTAAAGCAACACCACACTCAACTCTATCAATGGAATGAATTTTAGCTATGTTAGCTAAATTTTTTGAAAGTCATTAGAACTACAACTTGCCAAACCATGGTTTAGGCAACATCTCATGAGATTTCTTTCTCCTCTGAACAATAGGGCAGATTCCCTTCTTATTGTAGGGAGCTTCAACAAGGACTTAACTGAAAATGACAAAATAGGGCGGTTCTCATATTCTATTCCTCTTTTTTCAGGGATTCAATAAACAACTCGCAAAAAATACTAATACTTTAAATGAAAAGGACTTGTTGCTACAATAATATCAGTGACCTTGGGATTGATGTAAGAACATCACCAGAGTTAGCAATTTATTTTTTATGTTCTGTGGAATAAACAGGATATTAAAGTATCTTGCAATTATCTTGAATTAGGATTCAAGTAGAATAACCAACAAGGCACAAAGTCTCGTACCGGATACTCTCAATCTTAATAAAATAAATATTGACAATTGAAGCCCAAAGTCTTCAACTCTAAGTAGTTGTAGCCACTACTGAGTATAACAATTTGTTCTCCTATAGTAAAAAGTCTTCAAAATCTCAAATCGACTTTGAATGCAATAGGCAACTCAAAGTTTGCTCAATTGAATTCAAATCCCTCTCGTGCAAAGCTCCGAAACCCACAATCAATATCTAGAAAATGTCATCACATAACACCACAAGTTTGAAAGAAAGTTTCCCCATTTATTGAAAGCAATTCAATTTACACTTGAGTTCAAAGTCTTAGAGTGCAAATACAAGCTCTAACTGGGGAGCGTAGCTTGTTTGTTCTTAGAAACAACAATAAATGTATAATCCAGAATCTCCAAGTGCCTTAGTATCCACAAGGCTACAGAGTCAAGCATCAAAGAAACAAAATCACAATAAGGATGACGTGACTAAAGCAAAGAAAACCTAGTTAGAAGAAAACAAATTTGCGCAAACAAACTTATTGAAAATAAAGAAAACCTCCCCAATTGAAAACTAGCCAACAATGCAACTTTTCAGGTGAAACCATTTAGTAGCTCAACAAATAACTACCTATTTTTTGCAGCTTACAATACCTTGCATGTTCACTGGCATCTTTGTATGGATGGAACACAAACAACTAGAGCAATAATGCTAATGCCTGATGCACACCTCCTAGAAGAGATGAGAAAATCCTCCTCCTTGAGATGAATCACACATACTGCTCCTCTAAGATAGGCCCATGAATTCAAACCATTCCTCTTGAATTGCAAACGCATGTTTAGCCTCTTCCTCAATTATATCTTCATGCTCAGGTACAATTGGAATGCCTATCTTTCTGTTAGCTCTCAACCGGGTAAGATCTAATGGGATACCCCCTTGATTAGACGATTTCTGAGTTCTCCTTACCAGCTGCAACTTGTTTGACTAGTGCACTAATCACTAACCTCAGGCTAATCGGAAAACCTTGCTTATGTGATTCTGGTAATGACATGAGTGAATTGCATACCTTAGCATGTTCACAAACTTGAGACATGGGAAAGTCTTCATTGTTTATGAAAAGTTCTTTTTCGAGCTTTGGGGTAGGACATTCATGCAAAGTTTATTCAAGTTCATGACCTTGAAATACAAGTTCATCATTCTCATCTTGACTAGGACCTTCATGCATGTCCATCTTTTCCTATTTGGTGACATGAATGTCTTCATTCACTTGAACATTAGAAGAATAATTTTCATCTTTCCACATTTCATCAATGGTTTTCGGAGATTGCATAAACCAGAAATAAGAGTTGCCAACTATGTTTGCTTCCTTTTTCTGGAACAAAATAGCAAGATCACTATCCTCAGATTTAGAGTGCGTTACCGCTGCCTCAGTTGCAAGCTTCTTTGGTGATGAAACAAAGAAGAGGTCTCCTTTGTACACCCTCGTGAGGAACAAAGAACATGCCTTGAGCTATTTTCTTTTTGAGGGCAAGTAACTCATTTGCCAACTTTTGCATTGTAGGCTCTATCCTTGTGATGGAAGAAAATGAATCAAAAGAAAAAGATTTTCTTAAATTCCACTTGCTTCAATTCTTATCTGCCCAACAAGAATAAGATCATCTGCAATAGCAATTGCCAATGTTAGTGTAGCTGCAAGGGTAGCTAGGGCTGCTCCTCTCAACATGAAACTGATTAAAAAATTTGAGTATTGACGAATAAATACTTCAAATTTACAGCTGCAGGCTGAGCAACAATTGGAATTCTCTATATCAACTTGCGAAAATAGCTTCAAACTCACTTATAGGCACACGAGATTCCTTCTTCAATTGTGTGAGTTGAGCCAATAGTGCATGAGCATCTTGAGGAAGCTTGAACCTTTCTTCAAATTTGGCTATGAAAGTAGCCTAGTTTGTGATAAACTATAGCGCAAGATTTTAAAACCATTAAGCAACCATGCCCTAGAGAGTTTCCACAAACAACTTCATAGACACGTCTTCATGTTCAACACCATGAAAACCACATGCAATGTAGAAAACAATTATGTGTTCATAAGGATGTTGTTGTCCATCACTGAACAACTTGGGAAGATTCTTTTGCAAGCCATCAGGAAGAGCATGAAGAGGCAAAGCTAAATTCAACGGACCAAAGGCATTTCCCCAAGGACTTGGGAAGTCATTTACATGTCTTTGGTAAAAGCTAAAAAAACTAAACGAAATAAATTACAATAAATCAATACAATGAATAGGACATGAGTATGCTTCAAATGAATGCGTGAGGCTTTTGAATGTGTGTTGTGTCCCAATAGAGTTGCCAAAAACTATTGGCTAATTTTTTTGTAAGCCACTAGAACTACAACTTGCAAAACTATGATTTTAGGCATCATCTTAAGAGATTTCTCTCTCCTCTTAGCTATAGGGGAGGCTCCCTTCTTAGCGTAGGTGGCTTCAACAAAGAAATAATGGAAAATGACAAAATAGGGTGGTTCTTGCAATCTATTCCTCTAAACAAAAATGATGTGTTGCTACGATAATACTGATGGTCCTGGGATTGAGGTAAGAACAACACTAGAGGCAACAATTTACTTTTTATGTTTTGTAGGATAAGTATAGGCATAGCTCAACTTATTGTTTTCAACAACTTATGGCCAAGGGCCAAAAAAAGATATTAACAAAAAATAAGTCGGGAATTTCTCAAGAAAATATCAAGAACTTAAAAAATTGCTTTATTCAATTGGAAATGCATTTTTTTGCAAAATTCAGTAAGGAGATGCATATGATGAGTCAGTTATAGAGTAAACAAACCAAACAAGCTGATCTAGGTATATATAAATGCTAATAGGATACAAAATTGTATCCTAATGTGGAACGTTGATGGCTTGGAGCCATGGTTTGACAATCTCAACTCTAAAGCAAACTAAATATAGCAAATTGTCTTTGTATAAATATAAGAAAATACAAGTGTCAAGTGCAATATCAAAATAGGCAATATCTTCTTGTTCCCCTTCCCAACAACTCTAGTAAAATCTACTAGAGTGGGAGGGAGTCTAGCCCTAGAAGACTATTGTGGTTGTGGCTTTAACTAGATCTCCATCCTAGATATAGATGTTGCTGACATTGGAAATGCCTTCTCATCATTTGTATCCTCCTCACTCTCAGTGCCCCCATCCTCCTCATCAATATCATCCAATTTTGTTGCGAATGCATCCTCCTCCATAGCCTACCTCTCTAAATCACAAATCTCATCATCTATGAACAATGGATGTTGCTTATGTGACGTTGAATCACAATAGGGATCTATGTCATCCAAATCAAGTGGATCAACTTCTGCTAACTCTACCTTTCTTATGCGCAACTTAAGGTTATAATGCACATAAACAAGGTCATTAAGGCGTCTCTGTGCTAACTTGTTCCTTCTTTTTGTGTGAATGGCCTTGAATAAGCTCCAATTACACTCACAATTGGATGAGCTACGTGGTTGACATAAGATTCAAAGGGAAAGGTTTTGTAGATTTGGAATATTTCCACTTTAATTTTGCCACCAAGAATTTGTAAAATAAATAGTAAAGATTTATGAAGCAAGATGAAAACATATTTTAGTAACTTAGTTTGTATCTATGTATCGTGCATGTGAAAGATACCAAAGAACCAAATATTGTATCTAGAGTTTGAGTGTTTCTTCCTCTTCTTTCCAAGTCTGAGGAGAATAGCTTCCCCCTTGCATTCTGACACACTAACATCTTGGCCATAATGAGGTCTCTCACCTCAACCTTAGGTACCATCCTTTGCATGAAATCAATGAAGCCCTCGATGATTTCTCCATTGAGATCCCCATAGGATGGAGAGAAGTGAAAACAAGGGTTGAGGAAGTACCTCACCACATGGATGGGTTGGTGGAGCTGATTGTTCCACCCATCAATAATTTTCCATATGGGGTCAAATTTTAGGTTTTCTCCTTTTTAATTTTTTACAGCCTCTTTGGCCCTATCCATGGCCTTATAAAGATACTGCATTGTGTTTGCTCCTTTGTCTCCTACAATTGAAAATTAGAAAAATATATCATTAGTTAGAGAGTAGAGTAGAAATTAATATTGAAAGACTTGATTATTGAATACAACAAAATTAAATATTCAACTTTTGAAGCTTCCAAGTTACCTTCATAATTTTTGTAGCAGCATCAAAAAAGTGGTTGTTGAAGACAATGTATGCAACACTCTATCCATCCGACTTCTTTGAATAGCTTGAGTCTAGCCATTGTGGACTCACAGCTTCAAAGGATTCAAAGAGCTAATAACACTTTGTAACATTAAGAAAATTAGTGTAAACTTTGTGGCAGCAGGTCTAACCAACTCATTCACATGGGTGAATTCTCTTATCAAGCAAAGAACACAGGGGTGATTGTAGATATATTTTGTTACCTTCCTTGCATCCTCTACAAATTGTCCCACCCAATCCAATTTTCCTATCCTCCAAAAGAAGGTCAAGGACATGCACTGCACAAGGAGACCAATAAGGTGTGCTATACTTATCTCCAAGGATCCTACCCGTTGCCACATATGCCGCTGCATTGTTGGTTATTATTTGCACCACATTAGCAACCCCCATCTCCATCACAACTTGCTCTAACATTAGAGCTAAAGTTTCATCTGTCTTTATCTTGTTTGAGGCATCTAAGGATTTTGAAAAGACCACTTGATCCTTGCAAGAAACCAAAAAATTGTTAATGACATGACTTCTTCCATCCATCCATCCATTTGTAATTATAGTGGAGCCAAATTGTTTGCATTCTAATCTATGGTCTACTACCTCATCTTTGGCCCTAGAAACTTCTTTGTGCAACCTACAATTACGAAATAAAATTAACATTAAGCATGCAATTTTGATTAAAAAAATATATATATTGAACAAAAATAAGTTAATTGTAAAATAGTAAAACATCTAAAAAATAAATTAAATCAATTGATTCCATGGGCCACTGTGAGAGCCCACTATGCCCTCAAGTGCTTCTTCTTCATCAGGATCGGCTGGGATGCCTACTCACAACCCAAATTATGTTATTATGAAATGATCATTGATTTAGCAAAATCGAAATTCCAAACAAATGATGGTAATTGTAAAATAATAAATGATTCTTAAAAAGGAGATAGTGTGGGTCTTGAGATACCTTGTATTTAGAAGTGACTGCCCTCATGGCCAATTTTGCTCTTTCCCTTTGCAAATTTTTCTCTTCTTGGGCAGAGAGCAAGGCATTCATTTCTCTCTTTATGTCATCCGTGGTGAATAGACAAATCCTTGCATCACACCTTATATCCCTCCAAGGTGGTATTTCAAACGAGATATGCCTCCACTAATAATTTTTTCACGTTTTATGCATGTCACAATATTATAGTTGGGTCCCCTAAAAACATATTTCGATGCCTTGTATCTAGTCCCTTTAGGGCACGTTCCTACATATCTTGATGGACATGCATCTACTGGGGCATTAATACACCCAATTGCAAAGGCAATTGTATTTGTCACTTTGATAAAGAATCAACCTACACATGTCACGTACACAATGAGGGCACAAATTTAGAAATTTAATAAAGAAATTTAGAAACAAACTAAGTTTAAAACTTTAAATAAGTTAACAAAAAACAAAAAAAAATGCATTAGGTTATGAGTTTTTTGAGGAAACTATGAAAAATTTGTTAAAAAATGGTGTCAGATCTGATTATACAAAAATTCTGCAGAACAAGGACTTCAACTATTTATTTGAGGAAGATCAAGTGAAGAGAACAGCGGAGTTGATTATCAAAATTCAGAGAAGAAGAGACAAGTTAACCAAAACTTTGCAACTGACTAGTTTGGCTCCTGACTCGGGAGGGTGATTGCATGGGTCCCATAGACTACTTTAGTCTCGTGGACGTCATTAAAATCTATCATATCATATCATTCATTACCTTTTAAAAGGATTTAGAGTAGATTGGAAATGATATGAGAGAGTTTGTAATAACTTTGTATAAACTTGGATGCATTTAATTGTAATGCTTCACCCGAAGATCCTTGGAACACACGTCAATCAACATACAAGGATCACAAAGATTGCAACAGAATACTAAACAAACATCCAAACACCAACGGATCTCCAAATGCTACTACTAACCAAGAATGACAAAAATACTAAAGACACAAAACACATTCGAATCCGAAACATCCCAAATTCAAAAGGTTAACTACTAGGGTTCAAGAACTCCACAATTGGTATCCCAAACACCTCTCAAAAACTTTCGGTCAAGATGAGTACTTGCCGGTCGCTCGAGCAAGTTTCTTCACAAATTCGTGTGACATTTTTATACAACATGGGCGATACTTGCCTGTATCATACGGTGTTTCTCAAGAAGTCATGCGATACTTTCAAGGACCGGGCGATAAAGTTTCTAAGGTCGTGCGATACTCTTCCAGTAACGTACGATGTTTCTCCAACAGGCATGCAATACTTTCCAATATTGCATGACATTTTCCTTTAAGGTGTGCGATACTTTCCAGTATCACATGATACTTCTTTGAGCGTGGGATACTTTATAAGTATTGCCCAGTGCTGAAACATTGTCGCCCAGGAAATGCAAGAATGCTTCAACGAACATTCGGGGGGGCAAAAAGAGAGTTAGAACCTCCACACCGGGGAGTATCGGATCCACAGATCGAGGCTTGAACACTCGAACACAAGAAAGGCATACGAAAAGCAACTAACCATCTGAAACATAGTAGTAAAGGAAATGTACTGAAAGCAACATCGCAATGTACAAAAACAACTACACTATTGTGCGATTCCTCCCAACCATAATAGCATTATGAGACCTTGAGGGTCCTAGCGATCCCTCGTGCGGAACATCCCAAACTACCAACTAGATAGTCAGAGCTGTTTTATGAGGGCATTACTACTAAAATGTAACATCATAAGCACAAGAAAATCTAACATGCTAATCCAATAAGCAATAGATACTCCAACTAAGTAAATCACATCATCTAATCATATGCTAAACATCATAATATAGGAATGCGTCAAATAAACTAACATTATCTAAACATGATTTCCAAGCATTCCAATGAAAGCATAAATCACAAAGAAACATACTCTGGAATCTTGAATATACCAGGTGAAACATTGAGCACCGATTGCACGGGAATAATAGACAGTCTTTGTATGTCGGTCCCTAGCAGTTGTATAGGTAGTTACACCTCCCAAACATGTGGAACCCATTGGTCCACTCCTGCTGTGGTGATGGAGATAATGATCCAACCACAAACACACATAAAGTAAACATCCATAGCTAACACTCACGCCAGACAGTAAATATGATTGAAACAAAGAACATGAGACAATGCAAGTACTATAGGTCCTGGTTAGACACTCAATGGGTAACTATGAAGGGACTCACTACATGGAGAGTCGCTTGGCATTGAATAGCCCAAGCTCGGTATCGTGTGGACTCAACTTCCCAACGAAAGGCTCTCACACTATATCCATTTTATTATCTTAGTTTTATTAACTAGTACTTTATTTAATTATCACTTGATAAAAACTTCTTCACGCCAACCCTCTGGGCAATAGTCACCAAGCTACGAGATATAAGCCCTCTCCATGTGGTGCTATCCTACCCTACCCATGCTCATCCAACGATGAGTGCCCATAGGCATGCATATTTCCAACCCAACCCCAAATGAACATAACTCAACTAAAATACAATGGAAGATCAAGACTCGCAAGTCAATCAACAAACGTACGTGCATGTACTCGTGTGTGGCGCACCACCATCACGAAGATCATAAAACAAGGGCTGGTTGAGAACACAAGCAAAAATAACACTCAACCGAATACAAGTTGAGGAGGACAAATGCGACATGCATCCCAATGCAACATAAAACTGTAATAGTGGTCTGACTGACATCCTGTAGATGATCTAGGTCCATGACCAACGTCATGCCAAGAAAATACGAGAAAATTGGGCGGCACACAAATCGAGGCAAAAACTTCAAAACTCAAAAACTTTGAAATTAAAACCATTTGGTCTTTGGGCACAAAAGCCACGAAAATCCAATAAAATTTAGGTTTGGACATCGTATGCAAAAATGGCCAGCATAACGATGCAAAACCCCAAACCCTCATTCCGAAAATCAGGAAAACATTCATACCCGCCCAACCGGTCAGAATTAGCAATCAGAAACGGAGGGGAAAACTATTTCTTAGCCTCCTAACGAACAATTACCAGAAATGAAAGCAGAAATCGAGCTAAAACACAAAAACTGGAGAGCCTTACTTGATAGCCAAAACGGCTAAAACAGAAATCAGCTAGATAAAATAAATATCCTACGGAAGCTGTCGAAAGTCGTGACAAACCAAGGTCTCCCCAAGCTGATCCAACGAGACCAATCTCGCAAAGATCCCACGCTCGTAGCTCTCACAACAAATAGAAACACAATCCTCCAAAAGAGGATTTTAGAAAAAGCTCTCAAATTTGTAATTTCCAAAAGTGAGAAGTGAGGAATTAATTTCCTCTTTTGATACTTATTCACTTTTGGAGTGAATAATCGATTAGGGTAAATAACTAGGAAACCTAGTTAAATCCCGAATCAACCCAAACAAAGACAGGCTATCCCAAGTAATTAGAATTCATCTATGGCAAAGATGCCAGAAATTAAAATCAATGAAAATAAAGCCCGAAAACCCAAGATCACAGAAATTTCTTTAACAACTTTTGTGACAACGCGAACCTCTAAATGTACAGACATGTTCACAGGTCTAATCGCATAATGCAAATGAGTTCGGATTTATCAAATCACCGGAAGGTTTAATTAAAACACTTAAATAAGATACATCGACCATACAGGGATGACATTGGTAAAATATGAACAGTTGAGTCACTAACTCCATGTACCACTGCCAGGGATATAATTCCTGCACACTAAAACGCATGATTAAGTGCAATTGCATACAATAACATAGTCGAAGCGATAAAAGCATCAAATAACTTAATTTAACCATTTATTCGATTATACTGAAATAATCGATTTACATCACTCACGTTCGTATAAAACATAACAAAGCAAGAATGAAGTGAATATCCATAGCATTAAATCCAACTTATAACCAAATCAGAGATATGTCCAAATAATGAATAACCAGATATTATCATAAATCCTACTATCATCTCAAAATAACATCATCATGCAAATATGATCAACTAAACAACATAGTAATCTAACTTCTATGATACTGAAATCAAAGTATAACATATGACCATCAGGTCATCTAAAATGTAAAGATAACATGAGTAACAAGTATCTCTCGAATCAAAATATGACAATGTACAAACTGCAAACACGAGAGACACTACATTAATAGAAGACAAAATGGTTTTAAAACAAAAAACAAAGAAGCTTGAAAACTTTTTTGTGAATCTGAATTTGCTTAAAAAATCTCTTCAAATTGTCTTCAAATCTACAACAAATCGATAAAAAGGTTGCAAATGGTAGTCTTTCTCCTCTCAAACTTTTCTACCCTCTCCAAAATCACTTTGCGAAAGCAACAAATGCAAAATGATAGCTCGTCGGCCATCTTGGTTTTAGTGGTGGGAGTGAGAAGTAATGTGGATTCCCTGAAAAGTTTTTAGTTATCATCGAGAAGTAAGTAAAATATCTGCGATAAATTTGAACTTATTGGCAAGAATTTGCAGGTGATAGCCTTATGTAGAATATTGCCTTGCAAAACTTCTCGCTAGAAGTTAACATATCGCTAAGATATCTGCGATAAGGGGAACTATGAGTATAGGAACCCAAAGTCTCTTGTGTTTATCCTGAATTAGGATTCCAGTAAGACACAAAGTCTCTTATCAAATACTCTCAAACTTGATAAAAGTTACTTATAGCTGAAGCCCAAAGTCTTTAGCTCTAAGTAATTGCAACCACTACCAACTATAACAAGTTGTTCTCCTGCAACATGAACTCTGATTTCAAAGGTTCAAATTAGCTCAGAATGCATCAGGTAACTCAAAGTCAGCACAATTGAATTCAAATCCCTCTTGAGAAATGTTACATCCCAATTTTTGGTTCAATTTAAAAATGTTTATATAGTTGTCGAGGTTTCATGTGAAGCCAGTTGATAGGTAAAATTAGTTATGATCATGTGAAATGATAAGATGGTTAATTGTGATATTTTCATATGAAGATAAAATGTTTGATTTAATTTCTATGATGTTATTATATTGTTATCTTGAAATCTTGGAAAGTTGGTTATTCATCATAAGTTCATTGGAAGTGATATGTGGTTAGCCGTTATGATGGTTTCTCAATAATAACTTGTTATAGTAATTGTGATTATATTGAGGAATATGATATTATCATAGAGAATTTCTTTCCTTGTAGAAGCACGTTGAAGAGGGGGAAGCATTGCCAAAAAAAAATTGGGCACAAGGGCACCACCTACCATCGAGCAAATAAGCCTAACTCACCACGACCAAGGAAAATGGCTAGGCAACCAAGGACATACTAAGGGACAACCATGAGCTAACTAGTCATTATGTAACACTCAAGGATTAAGGAAAACACTAAGCATTAATTTAATAGGAATAAGTTGTTACCTTTTGTCTAAGAAAACACCATGATAACTGGATACCTATACTTGTGCGTACATATGTATGTATATGTGTGTAAATCAATATAATGGTATAAAAGAAATAAATGATTAAAGTTTACGCACATATATGTATATGTGTATGTACATATAAAGGTGGCATAGATACCATGATGCTGATATATTTAAAAAAAACATTGGCAAGGAGAACCATTATCATTATTATTTTCCCATGGCAAAAGCTCATTGTTCTTTTTGAGCGACTATCTATCTCACTCATCGGGCTTATATTTTTCAAATATTTGAATCCATGGAGTTCTAATTATTTTTGTATTGATGGAATTATAGTTCTTTTTGGAACCGATGCCTGGCTATATGTCTGTCACCTCAGACTTTCTTGTAACTAAGCATGCACTTAGCAGATTGTTTTATATCTTTCTTGCCACTTTTATGAGGTTTTTAATAAAGATATGTAGTTGACCTGAAAAACCCCAACTTTTTCCCTTATAAGTTGAGCTCGACAACTTCAATTTGGACCTAAGGTACCTCGAATTGAGAGGAATTCCAAGGGCTATTCACCTAAGGCAAAAACAAGACCAAAAACTATTTACAACATAAAGACAAACAAAGGAAGGATGTGAAAGTTCACAAAAATCAAGTGTTTATAGTACAAGAAGGAAAACTCTTACCAACAAACAGTTGGGGATTATCTCGACATAGAACCTTCAAAAGAACACATAGATAAGACTACATGAAGAAAAATTTGGGGATAATGACTTGTCATGATGCCTCATCAATGCATTGAAACAAAGAGGACTTGCCTATGAATGAATCCATGGGAAAATTGCGTAGGGTTGCCTCAATTTTGTTGAGGAGAACAAATAATTATAATTAATAAATTATTAATATTACATATGATAGTTAAATTTTTATTTAACTGAATTAAACATAAAATAAGTTTAAAATTAAGGTTTACTATTTAAATTTATATTATAAACCAGTATTTTTATCATTTTATCAATTTAAAATTAATTATATATTTATATATTAATATTTTAAAATTTGAAATAAAAAAAGATTTGTTAAATTTATGGTAAATTAAGAGCATTTACATAGAATTATTAGAAATCAAAATCAAAACAAACAAAATTATATTATTTTTTTAGATTATGGTAAAAACAGGTTTTTAAGTGGCCCCGAAACCCTTTGACAAAAACAGAAAAGATAAAGCATTAAAGTCTACCAGGTTTTACAAGGACCTGAAACCTACTAAAAAAAACATCAAAATCAGGTTTTATAAGGACCTGAAACCACACAAAATATCCAATAAAAGTACGTAGGTTTTACAAGGACTTGGAACCTAGTTTAAAGACCAAACAAAAACCAGTTAACAGGACCAAAAACATAAACCATTAACTGCAACCAGCAAAAATGACGAAAAGTTGAGACAAAAACCAGAGATCAAAGCCCAGTGAGAGTTGCTACTGCAACTCTTTAATCATTTTGACAACCTCTTTTCCAATCTTTGTAGTATCTTGAATGGAATCAGCAGTCGAAACAGCAGGAGCCTCCTGAGCCCGCTTCGTAGAACTCTACCTGGTTCTCTTGCTTGGATCCCTTGGTGATATAATCTCTTCATTTGTGCATTTTCCAAGACTAGCAATAGCAGCACAGATACTGGAAGTCACCTGTTCCATTTTATTACCACTTTCCTTAATAAGCATTTGGAGGTTTTGTTCATAATCCTTGAGTTTGTTTGGGATGTTTCCCACCTACACTTCCAACCGGCTAATTTTGGCACGGTCAATATCCTGGTTTTGTTGCACAATATCCACTTTCTTTTTCAGACCCATTATTTCGTTAAATATCCATGAGTCAACTTGAAGTATGGAATCGGCTTTTTGCTTAGCAGAATGCAAAAAGGAAAGCATAGTTTCCCTCTGTGGAGAATCATTCCTGTCCTCTTCCACAACCTCTCTGGTGGGTAAAGCAGTCTTATCTATCTGTACCTCCTCCCTTATAGAAGCATGGTCCTCATTTATGTCCTGTTCCACAACCTCTCTAGTAGGTGAAGCAATCTTAACAGTCAGCTCCTCCTCCCTCATAGTAACAGGGTCCTCTTTAGCCTTTTCCATCTCTTCTTCACCAGCATCAGTATCACTCTGATTACCCTCATCACCAGTATTACCCTGTTCTGTGTTTTCTTCACTATTTTCTTCCTCATCCTCTTTCCCACTTTTTCCTTTGCTCTCCGAGTAACCTTCCAGGTTAGAACTAGAGTCTTCAACATCCATGTTTTCCTCTTCCTCTGGAGTATCATCCTCTTTCCTTTCAAAGTTCTCAGACTCAGTGTTCTCTTCCACCTTGTGCTTTTGAGAACGTGAGGTTTTTTGTCTGAGAATCCTCTTTTTACCCTTAACATTCTCTTCATTCTTATTCTTTTTAGAATGAGAATCAGTAACAGAACCCTTATTTTTATCTAATGAAGGAGTGGAAACAATGGACTTGTTTTTACAGTAACCCTCAATAAGGAGGATTAAACCTTCATGTAAAATAGGACCCGACTCCTTCCTATGAGCTTGCAAACTTTGAAGCAAAGAGAATCGCAAATAGAAAGGAAAAGAAAGTCTATCCTTATGTTTGAAATGATTGAGGAAGACAAAATGAAATTTATGTACTCTTTTATTTCTACTGACTAGAATGAAATACTCACGGGTACAGGAGAGCACATCCCACCAAATTTCCTTTATCCGTTCCAAATCGTAGAAATCTCCACTTTTTTCTAGATTTTTCTCTTGAACATCTGTTTTAGGAAATTTTTTGAAAGCAACATTTGAAATGCTGGTTTGTTTACTGAACTTTATGCCATCCATGGGTAAACTCGTGATCTCAGCTATGAAGTCCTCTGTCAATTTCACAGTAACACCATGTAAAGAGACCCTGTCCTCAATCCAATTTTTTAAAAAGGCCGTGGTGACATGCAGTTTGAACCCGTGAAGACGTTCCAAATAACTGGTCACCTTTCCCTTCTGCAAAATCTTCCAAACATCCTTCCTAGCCTTCCATTCATTGCAATTTTTGGGTTCTTGTTTACGTGGCTCACCTCCCATTTTCAGAGAATTACAGAGAATGGCTAAAACCAGAAGCAGTCAAAAGCAGAAAGCAAACAAGTTAAACGAAAACCAAATTTTCATCACATTGCATAAAACCTGCTTTAGAGATGATACGTGCAAAGCCCTCCTTGTAATCACATAAATGTACCTCCTCGGGGAAGGAACACTGACAACCATAGGCCCACTACCAAAAATCATTAAATTTCTAATCTTGGCAAATCTTTCCCACCTTTGCAGGAGTAGCATCATAATTAATAAGAGCTTTTAGATCAACGTGCTTGTTTAGCTCACCGATCCATGTCATTTTATAACCCATCTAGACTCCATGGTTGGCAACCCAGTCAGCTACCCCATTAGCCTCACGATAAGTGTGGGATATTATGACTTTTTCAAATTTATTAATAAGAGATTTAATCTCCATGACCGTTGCCTCAATCGACCAAGCAATTGAATTTTTGTTATTGAGCATGTTAATAATATTTAAAGAGTTGCCTTCCAACCATAGTTTAGGGTAACTTGAATCAGCTGTTAACTTCATAATGTATAGAGCAGCAGTAGCTTCAGCAATTTGGCTATTAGAATTACCTATAGGAACTACAATGACATCAATTATATTACCAGCATGATCTCTTAAGACCCCTCCACATCCTGCTCTTCCCGGATTGCCCTTTGCGGCACCATCAAAGTTCCCTTTAATCCATCCATTAGGAGGAGTATTCCATCTTGTAGTCAATCTTGGGTTATCAATTTTCAAATTAGGACCTTGTGATCGCAAAGGATTGCCAATTTGAAAAGTTTGAACAGTTTTCCTTTGAGATTAAAATTTTTCCTTTATTGCTGTAACAATATTTTGTCCAAGTACCCATCCTGGCAAATCTTTATTTCTAAAGATTCTATTATTTCTTTCTTTCTAGATGCCCCACCAGAGATGGGGAAGAGTAATTTTCCATAGAAGTTCGACATCAGGATCCCTAGAAGGACACTTCCAACTTTTAAAACAAAGTTCAACATTGTTTTGATGAACCCAAGTTATATTCCAGTAATTAAGAATCTCGGTCCATACTTGTTGACTGTAAGAATAGTTTAAGAACAAATGGTCTCTTTCTTCAAGTCCATTTTTACATAAGGTACATCTATTTACCACATTGATATCTCTTTTTTGCAGATTATCTTGGGTGAGGATTTTATTTTGAAGCATAATCCAATAGAAAATGTTTATTTTAGGTATGAGACCCTTAATCCAAGCTTGAGACCAAAAAGGATGATTACCCTTCTCCCTAGAAGTAAAGAGAGTAGAAACTTTAAATTGACCACTATGATCAGCATTCCATATCATCTCATCCTCATAAGTAGGATATAGAGAAAAAGCATTCAAACTTAATTGTATGTTATTGAAACCTTGATCAATATCAGTCAATTTCACCCAAGAATTGTTATGCCAATGATGACTCACTAAAATGCCCTACCTTTGCTTACATATGTCAACTTGAGCAGTATCTTGAAAGTCTTCTAGCAGAGGATGATCCATTAACCAAATATCTTCCCAAAATCTCACCTTTTGCCCATTTCCAATTTTCTAGGAACAACCCTTTCCAAGAGTATTCTTGGTCCCCTGAATTGCTCCCCATATCGCAGATGGATAAAGACCATCAGGAGAAGAAAGGAAATCAGCTAAAGTATTAACATTGAAAAGGTACTTATGTTTTCATATAGTACTCCATTCTTTGTCATTATGATAAGTTCTCCATCCTTGTTTAGCCAAAAGACCTCTATTCATACTTCTTATTGTCTTGATTCCCAGTCCACCTTCTTTGATAGGCTTACAGACTTGGTCCCAAGCAATTAAAGGCGGTCTCTTTTTTTCCTCAATATCAGTCCATAAAAAATTCCTCTGAATTTTATCAATAGTATTTGAAAATTTCACTGGAATTCTAAAAAGGCTCAAAGCATAAGTTGGTATACTTTGAAGACAAGCTTCGAGAAGAGTTAATTTACTTGCTTGACTTAAAAGATTTCCTTTCCAGCCCGCCAATTTCTTATTGAATTTATTTATGAGATCTTCCAAAAAGGAATCAGGGACTTTCAAACCTAAAGGAAGACCCAAATAGATTGAAGGGAAAGATCCTATAGAACACCCAAGGATATTAGCAATTTTATTTTGTCTAGGAATTGGGGTGTTGATAATAAACATAGCACTTTTATTCCAATTAACCAATTGACCCGATGCTGAAGAATACAAATTTAGAGCTTGCTTCAGTTTTCTAGCTTCTTTGACTTCAGATTTACCCATAGAGATAGTATCATCAACAAACTGACCATGAGAACAAATGAGAGGTTGGGAAGAAGGTTGTAAACCTTTAATAACACCTTTTTGAACCAAATCCCCTATGTATCTCCCTAGACAATCAGCCATAATAACAAAAAGAATAGGGGATAAAGGGTCTCCTTGTCTCAGACCTCGGGACGGATTGAAAAAATGAAAAGAACTTCCATTGACCAAGACAGCTCTAGAAGAGGTTGAAATCAATTGATAAATAGCTCCAACAACCTTATGGTCAAAACCAAAAGCATGTAAAATTTTAGATAGGAATGCC
The DNA here is from genome assembly GCA_028749045.1 of Cupressus sempervirens. Lineage (NCBI taxonomy): Eukaryota > Viridiplantae > Streptophyta > Pinopsida > Cupressales > Cupressaceae > Cupressus > Cupressus sempervirens. The sequence continues at coordinate 360,848,316 of CM053793.1, read as the reverse complement.
CATTCAACTCTATTGTAGGCCTTAGCAATGTCCACTTTCATAATAAACCCCTGATTATTAGAACAGGACAAGGAATGAATATTCTCATGGGTTGAGATAACAGAATTAAGAATTTGTCTACCTGGGATGAAGCCATTTTGCTGATCAGCAATAATTGAAGGAATCACTAGAAGTAATCTAAAAGTAAGGACTTTGGAAATAATCTTATAAAAAGAATTACAAAGGCTGATCGGTCTAAACTGATTTGGAGAATCAGCTCCAATCTTCTTGGGAATCAGACAGAGGAATGTGGAATTGATTTCCTTTAGCATTTGTGTTGCTCCATAAAATTCCTTCACAGCATCCCAAACATCTTTTCCAACAAGTTTCCATAATTTCTGGAAGAAAAACATGGGAAAACCATCTGGACCAGGTGCTTTGTCTCCTCCTAGAGAACAAACAGCTTCGAAAATTTCTTCGTCTTTGGGAATAGAGCTTAACAATTTATTCTGTTCCTTCGAAACCAGAGGTGGAATCACTGTAAGAAAATCAGCCTGGTGATCCAGATAAATATTGGGATCAATAGTCATTAAAGAAGAGAAAAAGTCAACCATTTCTTCCATAATGTCCTTATCCTCAGTAATCTTCAGATCCCCCTTTTTTAGATGTGAAATGTGAATTTTAGCTTTGTGCTTGAGGGTAGAGAGATGAAAGAATCTAGTATTTTTGTCTCCTTCGCTTAACCATATCAATCTTGATCTTTGTCTCCAGTAGATTTCTTCTTTAGTAATGATGTCATGATATTGGACCAACTTTTCATTTTCTTCTATAATAAGATCAGGAGTATATCCTTCCTTCTAAATTTTATCCTGAATTTTTTGGATATCTTCCTTGATAACAGATTTGTTCTCAAAAATATTACCAAAACAGTTTTTGTTCCATATTTTAACTTCTTTTTTAACATTTTAAAGCTTAGAAGCTACTCTATAGAGAGCAATACCTTCAATGTCTATATTTCACTATTCAGCCAATTTGCTTTCAAACTGTGGATGCTGCATCCACATCTTTTCAAATCTAAAAGAAAAGTTTTTCTTGAAATTTATCTTTGCAGCAGTAAAGATTAGAGGAAAGTGATTTGACCCAATTTTCTGACAGGCTTCCAACTTACAAATAAAATCTTTTGTCCAATCAGGAGAGATAAGAGCACGGTCAAGATGAGCCTGAATACATTCATTACCAACTCTCTTATTACTCCAAGTAAACTGGATTCCATGGAGATCCATATCCATTAAACCCTCCTTATTAATGAAATACATAAGATCCAGTCTACCTTCCAATTGACTCACATTTCCTCCCTTTTTCTCATGGTCATAGAGAGGAACATTAAAATCACCCATAATGATCCATCGACCAAAATAATCCTTTTTTTTATATTGGAGAGAGTATCCCAGACCTTTTTCCTAAGGTTCTTATTATTGGGAGCATAGATATTGACAATATACCAATCTTTCTTATGATCAATGCTAGTAATTTTGGCTACCATTAGATATTTACTAGCATTCAAAATGGTTCCTGAATAACAATTTTTCTTCCATAACATCAGAGTTCCCCCTGAAGCACCTTCTGAACTACTAGCATTTATTGAGTAATTTTTAAAGGATTTAATCTGTTTAACTTTCTCTTTATCCATCTTTGTTTCTTGCAATAAAAGAAAATCTGGCTTCTGCTCTCTAACAAAATTCCTGACAACATCAAGTTTATGGATACTGTTCAACACCCTAATATTCCAAGTTATAATTTTCATTACTATTTTTTAGGGGTAAAATCCAGAATAGTTGCTTGTCTTCCATCAGCAATATTCTACATACTCTCTAATTCTCTGGTTTTCGTAGAGGATCTTCTTCCAGGTTTATCTGGGATACCAACATCTTGTTTCGCCTTAGTTTGCTGATCCACTCTACTTCTAGATCTTTCCGGGGTACGATCATTTGGTTTCACCTTGACTTGCTGATCCACTTTATTGCTTCTTGTCTCTACCCCCTTAGAAACTATATTGATCTTTTTTTCAGCCATTTTCCTTTGATTTGGTTTTATGCTTTGAGTCTTTTCCTTCCTCTTTTGAAACTTCTAGGACAAGATCATTCCTAAAAGGAACAATATCTTTACACTCAGTAATATCTCTCTCCTCTAACAAAACTTCGGAGTCAGCCAGGATTTCCCCTTCCTCAAGATCCTCCTTCTCATCTAGATCTCCCCATCGATCTTCCATCCTTTGATAAATAACAATTTGTTTCGTTAAATCTGCCAAGTCTTCTATATTTTGTTCTAGCCTCACAGTTCGAAACATAGATCCATTGTCATCGTTTTCAGTATTCTCTTTCTCAGGTTGTAGCATAGGTCTATTCCCCACATATCTATTCCTTTCCTTTTGACTATTCTCAAAATCTTTATCAGTCGCTTCATCTTGAGCTTTTGAATCCATGATCTCCTCCTTCTCTTTCAAGTGAGAAACTTTAGATTTCCACACTTTCTTCTGAACTTTAGCCTTCTTTACTTCCTTTTCAGTACTTGAATGATTCTTACTTTTATTGGGACAATTTTTAACCAAATGACCCTATTTTTTACAGGCATAGCTAGAATTTGGAAGATCTTCAAAAATAATTTCTTGTGTTTTCTTTCCAAGCTTAGAAATTGATTCCAACTTTTCTGGAAGATGATTCAGATCTGCCACCTTAACATAAAGTCTGGCACTATGAAGTTTGGTTCTAGCAGCCGTAGCATTATCCAAAGCCACCAGTTCACCAAATGAACTAGCAATGCTTTTAAAAATATCTTCATGCCAAAATTCTAAAGGGAGGCCAGGGAGTCTAGCCCAAATCGGTGTGGTTAAGAAAAAAGTGTCTGATAAATCCATATTTGGCTCCCATTTTTTAATAGTGAGAGAACTTTTTCCAAATGACCAGGGGCCTCCACAGAGAACCAGATTCATATCTTCCTTACAGTTGAAAATAAACGAGAAAAAGCCATTCGACATGGGAGCTATATCCACATCCCCTCGAATAACCCATTTCTGTTTGACCATTTTCCTCAGAGAATCTAAATCTAGTCTAGCCCCTAAAAATTTGTCCACTAGGGTGAAATCCATGGAAGACATAGAAAAATCAACTAAAGGATCCAGGATAAAGATTTGAAATTCACCTTTCTCCTAGCAAGATTTAGCAGTCCCCGACGGAAAGAATGATTTACCATTTGGTTTTTTGCCAAAAAGGGAAAACCAAGTCCTTTGCTCTGAAAACCCTACCTTTGGCCCTTCAGAAAACTTTTCTTTATTGGTCTCGACAATAACCAAAGGGATTTTATCCTTCTCGAAAACCTGCCCTAGCGCGTGAAATGCAGAAGGGGAATCCAAGAGAGGGTCTTAGACCCCACAACTTGTGCCTGTTTCACACATAGACTTATCATTGTCCACATTGGCCATAAAGATACTTTCTGTCCCATCATTCTTTGGCAGATTCTTCTCAGTACCCCCTCCAGTTCCTCCAGGATTTGTACCTTTTGCCAAATTCTCCCCAACCAGTTTCCTGCTTTCTTGCGAACCAGCTAATTAAAAAACGGCGAGAGCGCCCATCTAGCTAGCTTCAAGTTCTTCACTAACAATAACAAAATTATATTATTATACTTATTAATTATTTATTTAACATGCTAGAGCTTAGAGAAACCTTAAGTTTTTAATTTTGTAAGTAAAAAAATTAAAACAAAAACTTTAGCATGAGAGAAACATTAGAGAAACTTTAGTTTATAATTTTACAAAAAAAACTATGTTCCTCAAGTTTCCGAGACGGAGATGGCAGGGGACAGCAAGACGGGTTTTTGGGACGACAAAAGCATTTGCTGATTTTGGAAATGGAGGGGGGATGACAAATGGGGACGACTATATAACAATAGGGAAAATTAAAATATATAGAGAAATTTAAAATACTTATATGAAAACATGGATAAAGCATATACTTATATATAATAGAACCTTAAAATATAAGAATTAGCAGAACTCATATATGCCAAATTTGTGTTACTTTGAGAGTCAAAGTCTAATTTGTTCTAGAAGTCAAAGTCAAAGTCCCCTAGGTGCCCCCAAGTCTCCGAGACATTTTCGGGATGGGGATGGCTAAAAATATACCGGGGTTGCGTCCTTGGGGTAATGCTGAGAAAAAATAAAAAACTTGTACCTTGCAAGTTGCAACAATCGATTTGGAAATGCAGTGGTCATACTATCAGTAATTGATTTAGAAATGGCAATAGCAAACACTAATAGCAACAATCAATCAAGGAATGGCCAACATCAACAACACTAATCACCATTGTAGCATCATTGGAAACACACTATCACTAGAAGAAAGAGAGTTTTTATCACCGCAATAAAGGTTTTACTCACATTATCATCGCCTGAAAATAGGTTACAAGTCGCACAATGCGTAGAAGCCCCTTGAAAAATGAGTTGTTTGGAAAGAAAAAACATGAAAGACTTAAAGTGTTAAAATTTTTTTTGTTGTTTTCAAAGTCAAATCAATCAGATCAACATGCCATCCCTTGAGTAAACCAATTGTCTGAAACGATTGGGGAATTAAAAAAACTATGCCCTCTACATGCCCACAAGCAACTCAACTTCGCTTCCGATGCATAAACTATTCATTTCCAGAGTCAAATGCAGCAAAGGTCCAATTCAGCTACTTAGATATTTATAGGTTGAATGAAAACTCTCCTATAACCATATGTAAATCACAGAGTCATGTTTGTTGGGGGTTTTCTTCAAGTATATATACTTTCATCCCTAGAAGGATCTTGTTATATCCCAAATTTTGACCAAATTTTAAATTTATTTATAGCCGTTAGATTGAATGGATTTTCTTTCATAATCATGTGAAGAGGATGGTTAAATATATCCATTGTATTCATTATGTTAATTGTTTAATGAAGATGGTTGCTATCCATTAATTGTCATGTGATGATTAGCAGTTGCTTGAATTTGGAATTATAGTTAATAATTAAATTCAAAATGTTATTTTGGAATTATTATGGGACTTGTTATTATCATGGAAATATTGCACGGGTGATTGCAGGAGAAAATGAAGGGGAGAAGCAATGCTAAATGGGATACTAGATTAGTCCAATTATCAGGTTGATAGGTATAACCTTTAATTGCCTTGGTAAGGACCTAACGACTTGAACAATAGGATACAACTGATAAACCTGCATGAGCTATTAAATAAACATTTAAAAAAAAATCATTTTAAATTAAATATAATGTGTACCTCAAATGGTTTTTGATTGATTTTTCCACCACATTATTATAATGTATACCTATGTACGTGCACATAGATATAGGAATAAAGTGACACCATAATATTATTTTTATAAATAATATGATGCCACCTCATAAGCATATCTGCGTGCAAGTAGATAGATATAAATTATAATTATCCTCGATTTATAACCTTCAAATCTTTTTCCATATTTATTCATTTTTCTTGCTCAAAACCGAAATGAACATTTGGCATATTTTATTGGTGACCAAGAGCCAAGTCTCTTCTTTATGAGTTTCGGCTTCTTAGAAGCCAAAGAGACTTCGATACCTTCTTATATTATGAAGCCAAGAGAGACGGAGAGCAAAACATATCATCCGACTTATTTTTCATACCACTTTACTTTTTTTTTTTTATAGCACCCGACTTTTTTCCATATCACCTGATATCTCTGCAATTTACCACTTGATAATCTTTGCATATTCCTTCCACGATTTGCCTTTTATATTGATAATTTGCTGAAGACGTGATTGATAATCACACTGGGATCAAGCTTAAATATCTCTTCCGTGAAGAGTGGGCTGATTGATAGCATCCATTAAGACTCCATTTTGTTTCCAGATTTTACCAGGTTATGTGGTTGTCCATATTCCAAGTATTGCAATGTGTTCTATTATCAGATATTACTGCATTCTAATTATTATAGCAGTAAGATATAGTTTCAGATTATGATGCAAGTCATCTTTGCTTAAAAATCATCGGTTAGACCCTCTCTAGGATAGAGTTGTTTATGATGAATAAAAACCAAGTATCCATGACATGATATCATATTTTATTTATAACATTGAAAGTCAGAATCAAATGATATTTATTCTGCAAGTCTTAAAGATTACATTTCTTAGAATCATAGATTGTGATGAGCTGGAAACATATAATATTCTTATATCAGTTAAGTATCAACAGTGAGAGCCGTTTGCTCTGAGATTCGAGCACCTGGGACTCACCGACTGTATAGCCATGGAAAAGGTGAAGAGGTGAGATGAATCTGCAATAACATGGAAATAAAAGTTAGACATGACATAACAATTTAAAATTAATTTCATTTTATAGGTCATGCTTGTTTATACTATTGATTCCCTTGTTGTCAAGTCGAGCGGTGGTGATCGAGTCATTGAACCCATCAGAGAACCTTGGCCAAGGTCATTAAAGGCATGTTTGCCATCTATGATCACTTGATGTTAGTAGAGCTAGTTATTCAGACATGTCCGTCCATAACTGTGTAGACATTCTAAACACCAGAATGTTCAGGTGGCTGGACTAAAAGTATCCCAAGTTTGATCCCAGGGTAGGGAGGGCCTTTCTACTCAATAGATTGTGTGGGGATAAATATGGTCCGAGGTTGGAAGGTTAAGCCTAACTCAATGCTTCTCCTCTTACCGAAAGCCGAGGCTTACACAACCAATTCAAGACTCACTGAATACTCTTGTATGTTCTTCTTTCTATTTCATGATATGCATTTACTTTACTTGTATGTAAGGAAAGATAGTAAATTGTTATTTCAGTTATATCAATTGATCGTTATTACAGTTATTTCAATTGAACGTTATCATAGTTATTTTCAGTTAATCATTATTACAGTTATTTTAGTTGATCATTGTTACAGGTTTTTCAGTTGAATGTTATCATTGTTATTTTTGATTAATCGTTATTACAGTTATTTCAGTTGATTATTGTTACGGCTATTTTCAGTTGAGCTCTACTACTCGTTGGTAGTTAAAAGCAGTTAATGTCTCATGAAAAGGAATTCAATGTATAATTAGTTGAGGAAAACTCTTTCTAGATTATTTTTATTTTGTTATGAAAATCTGTTTGTCATAGATCTTCAGAATCATTGTCCCTAACTTTAATAGGGTTCAAAGTGTAGGAGGGCTAAAATCCCCTTGTTTCTTGGCCGTTTTCCAATTCTTGAGTCAAAGATAGGTGCTCTAAATGTGCGTAATTTGGTCATATAAATCACAGGTTGGTGAGAATATTAGAATTAAAGGCTAGCATAGAAAAAACCACAAATAGGGTTGTGAAGTTATTTGGCTTTCCTAGAATCCTTGATTTGTGTACTTTGTTGTTTGTCCTATTTGGCATTTCATCCCCTGTTAAGTGTGATTAAAACAAGGTTGATGAATTGATCCTCGCAAAATAAACTTTTAGCCCTCGCTAGTGATACTTGCTTGCAGACTTCAATAAGATAGTTTACAATGATTTTAAGTTGATAGATCCTGAAATGAAATTGATTTGTTTAGTATTTATCGTGGTAAATATACTCTAATGTACAAATCATTTCTCTGGGGAGTGAGACATTTTAGTGTTATAAATGATTCTTCCAAGTACTTCATTCTAATTGCCACAATTTTCTTGATGTTTAACAGAACAGGATCATGTTAGCATTTAAAGTCTCTTCAGATACACTTCCCGATGATTTAATTCTCATTCTGTTAACCTATTTTGAATAACATCTTTACTTGTGTTTGTCCAAAAAGACACAGTCTAACTGTCATTTAGTAGTATGTTGGTTTGCACAAGATATTTCTATAATGTTGAATTGTGTTCCTTAACTATCATCTTTCCAAGATCTTTAACAATCACAATCACGTCTACTAGTTTTAATTGACTTAGAATTACATGGAGTAGGCCGAGACATAATAAACAAGTCATAGTTGTTCTAGTCATATTATGCTGCATGCATGTAGGATAATATAGCCCATGCAGCTTGCTGATTTTAGACATTAGACAAAGAGACCAACCATAGCATGTAGATTGTTTCCTTTGTGTTAATAAGTTTATCACACTTAATTTGTTTATTGTTTTCCATTGTAAGGTACTACTTGGACCCTGGTTGCACCTCATTTCTTTTGGAAAACACATAACAAGTGAATAATTGCTGGCTTATTTAGATAATGTATGTGTGCAAGAGTGAATGATCTTCATAATTTTTGTGGTAGATGCTTGTTTTGGGTAAAAAACATTTGGATATGAGGTTCTCATGTTTTTCAATTTTAAACATCATCTAGTTCATAAAATCATTTCAATATTGTTTTATTTGCTAGATGTGAAGAGTATGATAGCAGCTGGTTTGACAACTATGGCTTCAACAAATTTTGATATGAGGCATGCTATCTCTGGATCACAAAAGATGCGCATTTTGTGTATTGGCAGTGGTGGGGGCACAGTACCACTTTTCTTGGCAAGTAAAATAAAAGGTCAGTAATCATATACTCATTCTACACATGGGAGTAAGATTTCTTAATCAATACAAGGATTTGTAAAAAAGAGTCATTTAGTTTTTAAGTGAAATAAAATGTAATACTATCTTGAATTGATTTCCACTTGTCACATTCTTTATAAGAAAAGGAAAAACAACTCTAGGTCTCATTATACCAGCACATCTTCATATCAGCCTTATAGATAAAAACTCAAAATGCACTTTTACTTTTAATGTTCTTTCTTGTCAAGAAATTAATACTACAAGGTTTATAACTTTTGTAGGTAAAAATACACAAAAGATTGGGCATTTCATAATGGTTTCTGTAAGATCTGTTTATCATTTTGACTATATTCTTTCCAATATTGTTCCCTGAAACACATGTTAGCAACTAATAGAAACTATGTTCTGAACAATTTCTTTGGTTAGAATTTAGAAAGCAATGTTCAATTTATGGATGACAGCCATTAACTATTGTTCTCGTTTGGGGTTTTTATGCCTATGGCTTTGAAACTGTCATGATTGAGATGACCACTTGGTGTGAGCACAATATAAGTGAAACTAACCATTGTTAAAATTCAGACCATGGTAAGCAGATTCTGCACTCAAAAAAAACCTAAATAGCAAACTGAAACACCAATCAAAACTTCTGTCTTCTGAGTACATTAACCTTCAAAAACAATTTTGTCAGAAAAGTAGAACAAGAAGTATGAAAATCAACGAATAAGGATAAACCAAAATTATATTACTTGCTGTGTGAATAGCCTTCTGTTTCTGAAATTCTCTGTGTTGCAAAAGTGTCCACACTTGCTAATTACACATACTTTCAGATTTGGTGTTCAGTCCAGAACTAAAGTGCTAATTAAAGCTGTAGCCTTATTCCCTTTTCCATCACTTAGAATCTCTCTAGAAATAAGAAAATTACCTACTGAGCAAACAAGCTTTAAACTAATGAAAACCAGCACTGAACAAGTGTCCATCTATAGCAGTTTTATTAGCTAAATGCAGGATGTTTCTGCACCCAGTTATGTAATGTACCCAATTTTTAAGATAAGATGAATTTATTAATGTCCAACAAGAGACTAGAAGGGTCTAAGGGACTGGGAAATGTACAACAAGGCAACAACGAGCTAGAGCACCAAATGATATCAGTGAACAGAATAAGCAAGAAAGATTAAGAAACATAACAAGGAAAGATTAAATACTCCCCATAGACGAGAAGTAGTCCAAAACCGAAGGATAAGGTCCAAGGCAAAGGGTGTGCCCTGGACCTCACCTCGGATTGTCTCAAGGAACCCTTGGAGATAGGGTGATGCTGTCGAAAGGGTCCTTTGATGACGCCTTTAATGTCCTAGGGAAATAAGATAAACACCTGTATTAATAAAATATAAAGATAAAAAAAATTCCAATTCATTTAACTAAAACAAGTTAATAATAAATAATAAACAAGAGTGCCATTTATTTTTCATGTACTTGAAATACATTTAAACTATACATACATACATACATACATATATATATATATATTTTAATACCCTCTCACCCTTATATATAGTATTGCATAGAATTCATAAAACTTGAATAGATTATTGAAATGTTATCTAATATTTATTTAATCTAATCTCACTTTGTGTTTCATATATTTTAATCCTCAAACGGCACAACCGGTCAATGAGTGCCTTGACATAGTATATATGGTACTCGAATAGGAGAGGAGTGAGCACGACGGAGATAGAGGAAGGTGATCGAGTTAGACAAACACCAAGGAAATCGCGGCAAACAAAAATTGACCCAGTCCTAACATAGCAGATTGCATCCAATTCGGCATCACCATCATCGCAAGAAGAAAAGGCTCTGCGGAATACCAGAACTAACTCCAATCTTACCTCATCTTAGTTCAAGCTGACCACCGGGTTGTTGTTGTGTAAGAAGATTGTAGCATAGACAGAAATTCCAGAAGTGCAGCAAGTTCAGAAACCATCACTACACCTTGAGGAATCCTCCGGAGACTTTGCCCACGAGGTATGAGTAAGAGGCAGACGCTCTTGGTCCCCGTAAATATCAAGAGAACAAAGGATAGACTATACTTGAAAGATCCACAAACATCAAATCATTGACTAGCAGACTGGGAGGAATAAAAATTGGGATTATCTCCTAGAGACAGTTGGGATGAACTGACACCAAGAACCAATAGAGAACAACTAGATATTAAAGCAATTATACACAAGCTGGGTACGACTCTATTGTGAGGAAGAAGGAATATATCCAATTGGAAGAGTGACCCATTAAAAACAGGGACACAAGCATCTCTGGAGGTTAGTAACCCCAGAGAGAAGAGCTATGTAAAAGGATGAATAATCCTATAAGGTTATTAATAAGGCTTAGGATGAACATAGGTCTCTTCTAAGAAGGATGGATATATCGTTATGATTATCCATAAGGTCTTAATGAAGGGAAAATATGGTGAAAAAATGTTGTTTAGTGGAATCATTGTCCTAAGTCATATATGACGGATAGAGCCCCAGGAGGCACTCCCACAGGAACTAAACATCTGATCTCCATCTCTCTCTTAAGGAAGGGCATTATTTAACATTCTTTCTCACATAAGTCTTAATTATTATACATTCTTATAAAATACTAACATGTTTTTTTTCAGGTTCACAATACTAGACAACGTGGAGGAAACAAGGGACATTACAAACAAGAAGTAGTCCAAAACCGAAGGATAAGGTTCGGGGCAAATGGTGTGCCCTAGACCTCACCCTTGACTATCTCAGGGAACTGTTAGAGATAGGGTGATGCTGTCAAAAGGGTCCTTTGGCAAGGCCTTACAAAGCAAGTGTGTATTGAAGGAGGGCTGAGCGACCACTTCGTCCCTTGGGCAGGAGACATAGGGGTGAAGAAAGAGGTGAGGAGCAGGTTTGAAGTCTGTCTCAGTGGAAACTGAAGCTACTAAGTGTGATCATGAAGCCGCATGGCCTTTTGGATAAAGTGCAAGACAGTTGATCAATGTACTTGAAAACAAAGAAAGGGACGTTCACGCTCGGAACATGTAATGTCCCCTTTTGGGACATTAGAAGATTTAAAGACATATTCATATAGTATTAAATTTGTCTATAAGAGCGTGAATAAAAAGGGGCAATTTAATATTAAAGGTGGGCTAAAGAGGACAAGGAGGGATAAGACAAAAAGCTAGGAGGGTAGTCAAAGAGTCACATCCTTGTGGATTAAAAGGAGAGAGGCTCATTCATTCAGGATGCTTGGTTTATGATTCAGATTTCAGTCTCTCTCTTGCGAGAGTTATTTAGAAAGTTTCAGCTTTCAACCAATGTGAGGACGTAGCCCCTCGTGCCAGTAGACAGTGGACGCAAACCCATTTTCCGTGGAGACATCACATCAGGTGTCTCGCATGTGCTTACAGGTTCTTTTCTTAGTATTCCAATTCAATTGTAAAGTTGTGTTTAAGATTGACTTTTGAATGTTGGTTATCGTATTGTTGATGTATAATGCAATAGCTTATTTCAAAGTGTTTTATGTGAAGCTATGGTTTATATTACTAGTTTTATAATGCAACTTCATATGTTTATGTTCGGAATGTTATCTTGATAAAGAGATCGGGTCAATATCCATTTGGAATATTTCAGTGGTATCAGAGCTTTGAACCTGCTATCCTGCTGGGTACAATCAAAGATTTTATTCAGAATCAAATTCCAAAAGATTTATCATTTACAAGATGGAAATTGTTTATGAGAATTTTTTATCATAACTTAAGAGACAAATTTGTTGAAACAAAAGTGTCTTGGATTTGAAGGAGCTTTAGCGCCTCCTAAGCGGGCCCATGCATGGTGAGAATGCAATTTTGGCACTAAGAATTTTGTTTAATAGTGACTTATTTGGAATAATAAGTCATGCAGCTGCATCTCAGGAAGATTGTAAAAGTCAATATCTACTTGAATAATACATTCATTGTAGGACTCAAATGTATTTCAAAAGGTTATAGTTGTTTGGGCTTAGTGTTGGCATTTATAAAATTACTGAAGGCTTTTTTTTTACCGAGGAAGGTTAAGTGGCAGTTTCTGTATTATTTATACAACCTTTACCGAAGAAGCAGTTTGTATAGAATCTGAGCGGTGTTCTCCTTGGGTCCATACTTCTGCCGTGGATTTGGAGTCTATATGAGATAAAAGATCACGAGTGCTTGGTACTTGAAGCTTATAATATTTTAAGAATTTTGAGCCAAACGGTAATCACAACTTGATGCATCCAGGACATGAGAACAATAAGATTCCTTAAATGTTATGGCATTACATTTTGTGAATGTTGGGAGTTGTAGGTGATTTCAAAATCGGCTTTCCTTACAGAAATGGCGACAGAGACTGGAGAATTAATAGGTTGCTGGAGCTCATTGTAAAGGACAATATTCTATTATAGAAAGGACAAGTGTCAAGAGACACATTTGCATGGAGAAGTTGGGCACCCAAGTTGGGTGTATAGGCTGTAAGATAATCAGCTATCAATAGTCAGTAATGGTAAATTCTCTTATAATTGCAAGTGCTCCCAGTTATGATTGTTTTGATGATAGCTGTATAATGTGTAAGAACATCTTTCATACCTAAATGTAGAAACTTTCGGGTGCCCTACTTTGGAGGTTTGAATGAGGAGTCAAAGGATGATGCATGTGTCATTTGCATGCTCATAGATGGTTGTAAATGTGCCAAATGGATTTGGATGCCCATCTCTTTTGACTTGGTCTAGAGGCTTCTTCCTTTGTTGTATTAAATATATAAGGATGTCTTGGAGAGCATTATGCATGTTATTTTTAATAGGTGAACTGTTATATTGCTGGAAATAAATCAGATTGTGGGTTGTTGATTGTGAACTGCTGTTGAAAAAGGCTTGTGCTGATATTGTAGTATAACTGACAAGCTTATTGAGATTACAAACTACTGTGCTTGTGCAGTGCGAGGTTTTTCTTCCAAAGTTTTCCCCATATAGAATGTGTTCATTACAGTCTACTATTGCATGTATACTATCTCTATCCAAATGTGTTTCTTATTCTGTAATAGTTATTATCTATAAAGAAAATTTGCACCATCTCACTCACTAAATTAATGTTAGGAAGCATTTCCAACACCTTTGCGTCCTTTTAGTAATCAGGACATCACACCCTACCACCTCTCAAAAGTCCTCATTATTTGAATCATTGAAGCAAGGTACTGAAATCTTTTGGCAACTACCTATCAATTGTAGCAAGACATTCCAGTCAGATGTGGATGTTTTCAGTTACACCATGTTAAGATTCAGACCATGGTAAATAAATTCAGAACTTGGACAATAATCTAGTCAGTAAACCAAAATGACAATCAAAATTGCTGTCTTCTGAAGACATTAATGTTCGGAAGCATTTTCCACACCTTTGCTTTGTTTACCCTCTAGGGTAACAGTTTCACAAATGAGAATATTCAGAAAATGTAACAGAACATAGTAATGCAGGTGAACTCACAGATGCTTCTTCATTGATATCATCAATGTTTATAGTGTATGACACCAAAGTACTTTGACAATAATCACCAAAACGCCAACATAATAATGATATCTCTCGGAACCAAGTACATGCCATATATAAAGATTAAAGGGGTGTGAGCGCTAACCATCGCAACCCTTCCCAACTTCCTACCCTTCGACTGAACTAACAAGTCCTAACAAGTAACAACACTTAATTTTACTTGACAACATGCTTCTTGTCTGTAATTGGGGCATCACATCCTATCATCTCTCTGAAATGACCCTCACTATAAAGGTCGATAAGAAACAATGCTGAATAGTGACAATTCGCAAACTCTTGCCTTGCACTATGAATTTTTATCAAAACTAAGCATGCAAATGTTCAATGGTAAAGTGTAATGTCTCAAATAATTCACCAAATTGGTTGACATAAACCAATGAAACTGAAGATAACAACTGTATCAAAATTTAGGGGAAACTGATTATACTGATCTGTTACCCTTATTACAATTGCAGCATCGTCTGAAATAAATATATAATTGCTATTTCAATAGTAACCAAATTAATATTAAATGGACCTGAAGTCGACGCTTCAACCGGCAGTCTCAAATATAAGTCGGAATAACACCCCGGGCCTTGTTTGTTCTTCAACTTCTCCCGATTTGGACGGATAACTGAAACAGAATGACCTCCGACTAATTCCGCAGCTTGTCACTGTGTCGTGTCTTCAACAGCTCACGTCCAGCGGAATTCGTTCTGACGCCCGCGACTTCAACGGCCCCCTTCAGTCGTTTTTGCGTAATTTCCTCCGTCTCAGACAAGTGCCGGAAATTTGTATGAATGACAGTGCTCGAATTACCAAAAAACACTGTCCTAATAATTAATTCCGATTCCTCATTTGGGGTTTAACTGAACCTTTTGAAAACCCAATGGAGTGCATGACGCCCTTATTCGAATTTGCTTGTTTGAAATATATTTGAAGCTAGATGAAACTTCTTATTCCCTTGGACGTTTGAACCCTAAAAACAATCTCCAGATTAATCCATCATGAAATCGCTGAAGGCCATCTCCAATGAGCAACCCTTCGGAAGATATCTCACCTCCTTAGTTATGCAGATCTGAGAGAGTTTTCGTTCTCAAAGACCTATGGAAATTTGCAGATCGAAGGCTACAAATCGCCCTAATATGATAAATAATTGAATCCACAAAATCGCTTGTGCCAATGGGTGCCTCTTGCCCTCTATTTATTCACTTTTTTTGAGAAGTCATTGGAAGCTTCCAGAATCGTCTTTTATAATATCTTATTATAATGTATTTTATTATTAATTAACTTTATAAAATTAAATAAATAACTTTATAAAGTTAAAAGTACAATCTCAATTCGACATTAAAACAAGTAGGCCCCACTTACTGGATTATAACTTTCCGAGAGCAAGAATGTAATCATCTGTCAACAGAATGACTCTCTCCAAAATCATTTGCCTATGAGAGTCAATGATAGGCAAATCCCCGGTAGAAGTTATGTCGCTAGAAAGGGGACATGACACTCCCGGAGTCGAGATTATTTGAATCATTGAAGCAAGGCACTTAAATCTTTTGGCAACTACCTCTCAAATATAGCAAGACATTCTAGTCTGACGTGGAAGTTTTCAGTTATACCATGTTAAAATTCAGATAATGGTAAACAAATTTAGCATGTAATGTTCCCAATGCACAGGTGAGTGTTGAGAGACTCTGATAGTGCCTCAAATAGGCCGTACGGTTGAAACTGAGAGAGTACTGTGCGGAAGTAGCAGAGATACCGTACGGAAGTTAGTTGTTGATGGCCGTACAGGAAGGTGAGGGCCTAATGGCCGTACGGCTTGGTATCCGTATGTAGGAAGAGGGCTGTACGAAAGTATGTGGAGGGCCGTACGGTGGCTTAGAGGCTCGTACGGTGTTTAGGAGAGAGTGTACGATGAGGGGCAAATGTTTGTACGATGGAAGGAGTTTGATGTGGCTGTACGGTGGACATAGGTTACCCGTATGGTGGACTCAGGATGAACGTACGGTGGAATCAGGATTGCAAGGCGAGGGCTCTGTACAGTATGGCAGGGAGAATGAAATGAAGGCAATACAAATGTTATGAGGGGCCGTACGTTGTGTAGGTGATGTAAATGTGATACAGAAGGTTGCGAATTGCAGGTGGAGTATGGAGAGAAGTCATACACCATAAACTACTAACCGATATTATAAATTAATGCTAAATAACAATGTAGATTTTGAACACCAAACAACGCCCGTACTAGAATGAATGAACATTCGCAAGTTGCGAAGTATTTGCAAATAATGAGAGCACTCCAATTTTGCCAGATACAGATTGAGTCGAACACCGACGAAATAGGGTGAGGATTGAATCCCACTGAAACCGCACTAGCCAAATAGGGAAGATCTTTCACTTCCGAAATGGCGAACAATCTAGAACTCCAACAGGAATTCGTAGTGCAGAGAAATATAATCCAAAGCATGCCTACAGACTACCTACAAGCCGTGCTTAAATACTTGTCGAGAAACTTTTCAAGGGTGTACAAAGATAGCCGACGACGACACAAACTACGAAAACAAAAATAAAAATGGGTCCGAGAAAAATTAAATCAATTGGCCCGTTACAAGTTTTAATTTATTATTTATTTTATAACGGGAACATTACAGTCCTCCCGTCCCAAAATTTGCTTGTCCTCAAGCAATTGCAAACCTAGTTCTAAACCTTCTGTAATCAGCTCCTTCAGTTCCGAGTCAGGCACTAAGTAGATCTTCCCATCGAAGTAAATGATGTCATCAATAACTTTGTATCTTTCATCGCGTATGTAACCATCCATCAACTCACATGCAAAAGTCTTCTTGGAATACTCGACCAACAGATGGGACCGCCAATTATCCAAGGAACGTGGAGAGGTGTTGACTATCTTCTTTTTACTTGCAACGTCTGGGGCCAAATCCTGTTTAAAAATTGCCTCCATCTTCTTGATTGTGACTTCCCTCAATCTGTTATTTGACATTCCTCTTAGCAACACCTTCTTATCATCCATCTCGAATGTAAAGTCCATCTTTTTGAAACTTTGAGTGTACTGGTCAAGAGTTTCCAACCACTGGATGCCCAAAATGATATCCGTATCAACCAAATCTATGACAAAGAAATCATTTGCCAAGGTATAGTTTCCCATGGAAATTTGTAACCGTGGGATCATGTGAGTGCAAGGTAACAAGGTTCCTCCTACAACCTTAACCTCAATTCCTCCATGCTCAACTATGCCCAGGCCTTTACTAGTGACCAAAGATGAATTGATGAAATTGAGTGTGGTGCCACTATTAATCATGATTGGGATTCGTTTTTCGTGAAGTGTGCCGCGAACTCTAAAGATACCACCTCCAGTCGGTGTAGTGAGGGTAGCAATGGAAACACCTTTTTGTATCAAGACATTTATTCTCTCCTGCTGGGTAATTTCTTCGTCAGTCGCTGTAGGTATTTGTTCTTCGTTGTCATCAGGCATCACCTTAATGTAATGAATCTTTCCCTTCCCGAGGCAACAATGACTAGGACTCTATGGTTCTTTGCATGTGAAACAGAGCTTTTTCCTCCGGAGTTCTTGCTGAGTCTCTTCATCAAACTGAGGTTTTTTCTGAATTAGCTCCTTGTCTTTATCTTCTTGTGGGGATGGTGTTGGTGTAGCTGTGTGAGTTTTGGAGGAAGATGCGGCCATGTCATGCACCTTCTTAATAGCTTCGTTGAGTGGACCCGAGTTGAACCCTTTTATCTAGCCTCTCAAAGTCTCTCTCAGCCCATCCATGAATAACACAATCCGACGACTTTTAGAGATGTTTGTGACTAATATTGACAGCATTTGGAACTTAGTGACGTAGTTGTCTACTGTGTTTGTTTGCTTCAGCTGAGCCAGATCTTTGATGTTTAGCTTTGGATCCTTCCCATCAAAATGATCAACGAGTCTCTTAGTGAACTCAATATAAGAGGTTACTTGGTTGTGTCCGAGAGTGACCAATCCATGATGCCACCACTCATGCGCCACTCCTTCCAGATAAAGTGCTACGAACTTGATTGCTTCTTCTTTGGGCATTGGATTGAGTTGGAAATAGGTATCGGCCTTTAGGACCCACGATTGTGCAGCAATGACTCCAGATCCATCAAATGGCGATAAATTTACCTTTCCAATCTTTCTCTTGAGATCATCATTAAAATAACTGCGATTTCCTCCGCTAGAATATCTCATTCTTAGATCAACAGTCTCTGTAAGATATATCACCTTCCATGTTTGTGTTCCGCCAATCTTCCCGAAGTTTTTCTTGCATTTCCTCAAAAGTGGGCTCTCTTCCTTTGTGTGGTGCCTTTGTCCTTGGAAGGAAGATGGGTATCGAGGGTCGAGAGAGAGAGGGTTGAAAGTTTGTTCTTCCCAAAACAGAATCGTCGCTATGCCTATTTTGTTCTCTTGTTGTCTTTCTCTCGGCCAGTTTTTGAAGAGTTTCTTGCATAAGCCTTTGGGTTTCGTTGATTTGCCTTTGATTTTTGTTCAGCTCTCTTAAAAGATCCATGAGTTGTGTCGTCGGATCCTGATGATCTGCCATTCTATGAATAGGGTTATTTCGTCTTCTTTGAGTATAAACTTGCATTCACTTCCGCAGGCAGGCAAGATCAAAGGCTTTGATACCACTGTAATGTTCCCAACGCACAGGTGAGTGTTGAGAGACTTTGACGGTGCCTCAGATAGGCCATAAGGTTGAAACCGAGAGAGTACTGTGCGGAAGTAGAAGAGATACCGTACGGAAGTTAGTTGCTGATGGCCGTACCGGAAGGTGAGGGCCTGATGGCCATACGGCTTTGTATCCATACGTAGGAAGAGGGCCGTACGAAATAATGTGGAGGACCATACACTGGCTTAGAGGCCCATACGGTATTTAGGAGAGAGTACGGTGAGGGGCAAATGTCCATACGGTGGAAGTAGTTTGATGTGGCCGTATGGTGGACACAGGTTACCCATACGGTAGACTCGAGATGAATGTATGATGGTATCAGGATTGCAAGGCGAGGGGTCCGTACAGTATGATAGGGAGAATGAAATGAAGGCCATACGGATGTTATGAGGGGTTGTACGTTGTGTAGGTGATGTAAATGTGATACAGAAGGTTGCGAATTGCAGGTGGAGTATGGAGAGAAGTCATACACCATAAACTACTAACCGATATTATTAATTAATGCTAAATAACAATGTAGATTTTGAACACCAAACAACACCTGTACCAGAATGAATGAACATTCGCAAGTTGCTAAGTATTTGCAAATAATGAGAGCACTCCAATTTTGCCATATACAGACCGAGTTGAACACTGATGGAATAGGGTGAGGGTTGAATCCCACCGAAACCGCATTAGCCAAATAGGGAAGATCTTTCACTTCTGAAATGGTGAACAATCCAGAACTCCAACAGGAATTTGCAGTGCAGAGAATTATAATTCAAAACATGCCTACAAACTACCTACAAGCCATGTTTAAATACCTGTCGGGAAACTTTCCGAGGGTGTACAAAGATAGCCGACAGCAACACAAACTACGAAAACAAAAATAAAAATGGGTCTGAGATAAATTAAATCAATTGGCCCATTACAAGGTTAAATTTATTATTTATTTTATAGCGGGAACATTACACAGCACTCGGAAAATAGCCTAATCAGCAAACAAAAATGACAATCAAAACTGCTGTCTTCTGAATACATTAACCCCAAATCAAATTTGCTGGAAGTACACAAATCAGTGAATAAG
This sequence comes from Cupressus sempervirens, assembly GCA_028749045.1. NCBI lineage: Eukaryota > Viridiplantae > Streptophyta > Pinopsida > Cupressales > Cupressaceae > Cupressus > Cupressus sempervirens. The sequence goes on along the minus strand of CM053793.1, from coordinate 360,828,467 downwards.
ATGAACCAGAATATTATTTGTTTGAACATGGTCTTATTCTGATTATTTTGTATTACAAAAGGGAGTGCGTATGGTATTTAATTTTTGATGAGTTAGGCACCTAAAACAGAACTGAAGTGCTAACTAAAGCTGGACCTTGTACTCCTTTTCATCACTTAGAATCTCTCTGAAATTAGGAAAGCAACTGCTCCTGTGCCTAGACTAAAAGCAAAACATAACAAAGTTAAAACTGTCAAAAAGTTGCCTAGATATTTGCACCTGAATATAAGAAAGCTAGCGCTAAATATAGTATCCTAAACTTAGAAACTACCGCTAATAGAAATGCCCATTTCTAGAAGTTTTATTTGCTACATATAGGGCATTTTTGCTCTTACCTAATTCACATAACCTAAACTATTTATGCACGTACTTTCACTGCTGCTGTGTCAGCTGGCAAAGAACAACTACTGAGTGATACAAAAATAACCATCACAAAGGGTGCCAATTGGTGAACAAGATCTGTATTATATTTTGATTTTAGCCACAACTACTTAAGGATTTGCAGCAAGTTCAATTGCTCTATTTTTCTGAGATTGTACTACTGTTTTGTTCTTATCTGAGGCTAATGTATAATACTTGTTTTTTGTGTTTGCAAATTAGGTTACATTCATTCTTTTTCAAGGGCTATATATGAAACACATGCAATTGGCAGTGTGATACATTTTATCTGGACTTTTCACGTGTCTGCTAATTGTTTGTAGGTGCTTTAATAGATGTCATTGAAATTGACGAAGCTGTTATTTCAGCATCAATAGACTCTATGGGTTTCCCAGCTGTTCTAAAGACAGATGCAAAAGCTCAAAAGGCTTTTTCAGAGCATAGCTCTTGTGGTTTCCATGTTAAAGAATCACCACATAATGTGCATGAAGTTCTTTGGGACAATATTCAAGAAAGATTATTCTTATATGAAGCAGATGGTGAAGAGTTTTTATGTGATTCAATCAATAATAGCCCTTGTAAAGAAGGTCCAGATTTGTATGATATGGTTTTCATTGATGCTTATGATGGAGATGACATTTTTCCTTACAAGTTTAGGGACCGGAATGGGCCTTTCCTGACTGCCCTCCAATCTAAACTACATCCAAGACATGGAACAGTGATTGTAAGTATGTTTGTGTTTTTAAATCATTTATAGTTGAATGTTACGTCTTTATTCTGCCCCCATTTATTCTTCTTTTGTATTTATTAAAAAAAATGTTTTAGTTTGTTTCTGGTCTGTGGAAATAGTTATGACAGGCAATTTTCTAAATTATCTTTCTTGTTGGTCTTAGCCATTTATTATTTGCACTGTGAACATTATTTTATATCCCTTAGTTACTACTAGGTGGAATTTATGGTTCAATTAGCAGATTCTGTCTCTTCCAACAATCTTTTAACATCGAAATCCTATTTTTGACATGAATGCATCGTAAAGTGAACCATACTTTCGTGAGGTTTCTGGCCCAACTCCAGTTAATTAAAGTTTAAACTCTATAGAACTGTTCTTATAGGTTGATCTCCTAACATCGTCTAATTCAACATTATATCACTGGCTATGTTTTACTTGACAATTGCATATTATGTTTTTTTGAACATTTTGAGTATGTGGTTTTTTAAATGGTACATAACCATAGTGTGATAGGTATTTAATTTTAGTACGGCCTTTAGAAAGCCTTCAAAATTACTATATGGTTCCATAAGGTATCTCTATTTATTTCCACATGGCAATGCATTTTGAACATAGACTAGTCATATATTTTTGGAAAGCTAGTAAAAGAAACGTTGCAATGGGTGACATTATATATAGTAATCATACAGTTCTGCCCTAATAAAAATGCTTTTTTGGTAAGGAGGCAAATCAATCTATTTGTGTGTCTTGCCTTGAGTCCTTTGCCTTTGTTTTACCCATGCTAGCCATTTGTATATTTACTTCATATTTTGTGTAACTAATGTGCCATTATAAAACTTTATAGTTTCAAAACCTTTGTTGGCTCACAAAAAGGTTCTCAAAATCCTATTGGCTTCTGACAATGTTGTCACAACCTCATCAAAGCATCACAGTCATTTCACAACCTCTTCAAGTTTGAAAATCCCAATTCTGTGTCTTGTCTAGGTTCTAGGATGTGTCAAAAGGTGATGAGATTCTCCTGTAAAAAAAGTTTCCAAAAGATTGAAATGGGAAATTCAACTTGGTTTTAAAATTTGGATCAATGCTCAACAAGGTTATCATAACCCATAGTTGTCCTAGTGCTTGAAGTTTGTTCAGAACCTCCACAAATGAAGCGGCTTGAAGAATTTCAAAGACACATGGTCACGAAGGCACCTTTTGTATTTCAACACATATTGAAGGTTTCAAAATGTATTTCAACTCATGTAAGGTACTCACAATCCCGTTCATACTATTGATTAATCATCCCTAATATTTTCCTCTGTTTTCTGTTACTTACAGCCACAATCAAATCAAAGGAGATGTTAGGGGTGATTCACCAACAATATGATAAAATTATTTGTTAAAAAAATCATATCTTTAGGTTTCAACAAGTAGTTTCAAAACTATCGTTGGAGGCTGACTTCCAACAACCAAGTTCAATGAGCTTGCATTTTATAATATGGTCAAATATTAGAAAACACAGTGAGACCATTGGCATCACTATTTAAGATGCCATTAATGTGCTCATGAAGCTCGAGAAGAATGCCAAGCAATATAAGGTGAAAGTGAAGTGCAGCAGAAGCATGCTGATAGGTGATTGTTGAGAGCAAATAAAGAAAGTGAAGGCGAAATTGTATAGTTTGTCAAATGACAGTGCAAATTTCAGGTGTCATATAGAGTGAAGAAGCTTCTTCAAAGAAAAAGTACACAATTTTTCTATAATTGCATAGCGAAAAAAGGACATTATGTTTGTTGAATTGTTTTCATGAAAGCTTTCCCAACACAAAATTGCTTGCTAGGAATAACAATTTCTCTATATATGTTGAATTTTATATTATGAGATTAGTTTTCCTACTTTATAGCTCTTTTCTATTAAAAATGAGTTTGAATTCCTTAGATGTTAGCATTTGTTTGGTATTGTTGTTTTGCCCTCTTCTATTATTTCTGTACCCACTTGAAGTGGCACCATCATTGCTAGTGTTTTCGCTCCCTCTTGACACGGAAGCCTCCTGTGTCAAGAGCACTTGTTGATGCTCTCTTGTTTTCATATTGAAGGGGCATTCTTTTGTGGAATGTCCCATAATTTGACAAATATCACAAAATTGGTTTTTTGGGCAGGATCCCTTCATGTGACCTTTTGTTTTGCATTCTGTGCACCATAGCTTGTTTCCCTTCATCTCTTTCTACATATTCTTAAATTCCTTCATCATTCTGATCATATCCTTCTAGAGAGCTCGGATCTTCTTACTGTCCTTTTCGTCACCACTGCTATCTTCTTCCAAAGACGCATCATCTGAGTCGGATGAGCTACTTTTCTTCTTTTTCGTCTTTTGTTCACTCTCTAAGTCCATCGCTTGGTTGTACATTTCGGTGTATGATGATAGCGGTACAATCTTCATTTTCTTCCTTAACTCCGAGTGTAGTCCTTCAATGAACCATCGCTTTTTCAGGCCATTTGCCGACATACTTTCCATTTTATTTATTAATTTTTAAAATTTTCTGGCATATACATGGATTGTTTCATTTTTCCCTTGCTTTGTGGTGTATATTTCTGCTACGATCTAATTGTCATCTCTCAGTAATTGAAACTTGGTGATAAACTCCTTTTTAACTCCTGCCCACAGTGTTAATTTTTGAGAATTTGCATCAGCAAACCAATCAATTGCTACACCCCTTAGGGTTGTTGGAAATTGTCAGACCCATTCATCTGTGTCGTTTATGCCATTTGTTGTCTAAATTGTTTTGCATGTCTTACAGTGTCTGATTGGATCGACCGTTCCATCACAATCAAACTTTGGCAATTTTTCCTTTGGTCCAGCCATTACTTTCCGAGTTAGAGGTACTTGTTGTGTACCTGCGCTGTTTTGCACACCCGTGCTGTTTTGTACATTTGCGCTATTCTACACACCCTCATTGTTCTAGACAATCGTCTTATTTCCAACATCCGCGTTACTTGGTGAAAAAGGGATTTCCTCAAACGAAGTTGTTCGTTCCGGAAGTGTATTGCAGATGAAGAGTTCACTCCATGCTCATGCTCCCTTGGCACTCCGAGCCGTGCGAGTTAATTCCCTTTCGTCTGGATTCTCTTCCCTCGGCGTATACAGGTTAAGAAATTCCTCCCTTGTTTCTTCCACCGAAGTCAACCGCTGTCGAGTCTCTTCCAACAATTCCTCAGTGCTTCGATGTTCGTCGACAAGCTACTAAAACCTCCATCTCCGCTCAGCTTGTTGTGTCAAAATTAAAATTTCTTGTGCGGTGCGTATTTCATCTTTTTCCTTTAGCTTATTCTTATTTTTGTTCAACTAATTCGGCATTAGTCTTCATTCCTTTGCCTTTGTTCCAGGTCCATGGGGCAATGGCGCCAAATGTTTACCGTATGGGGTAAATAGTTTAATGCATACAGACAATAGACAAGAACATGTAATGCAGCAGTACTCCTTTTATTATTCACATATATGTTGAAGAGATTACATAGTGCTTCCAATCATGATCTAAAGTCCAATTTAAATAGTGTACATACCATTCCGAAGGGGTGACTCAACCGTCATGCCCATTCGAATATAATTAATTCTACTCGTTGGCTACATAATAATTATTGACTACATGCTAATCTACCTGTCGGCTATTTTATAACTTTACCGAAAACAATAACTCTTTTCTAGTAGAAATGAGTACAAGTTCCTTAGATGTTAGCATTTGTCTAGTCCAACAAGTACCCTTTCTGAGATTGGACATGCAAAAATAGGGCATATAAAATCTAAAGGAGGAGGATGAATGTCGAGAATAGATCCCCCATCATGTGAAAACTGGGGTATTTTAAAATAGTCAATTTCTTTATGGTCATGTAGTTTACATACCTAATCCTAGAATGTGTTAACTATAGGTAGCATTTGTCATTGTACCAAAAGCTCGAACTGTTAATATCCGATACAAATGCCGAAACTTACCTGGATCCACAAAACAAAGCTCCAAGGAGGTGCTAACCACCATGTCAACACTCAACAATCTCCCCCTCATCACTAACTGAGCCTGCAACACCAACCGAAGGGAGGCTTGAACCCATGACCCAAGGGCTTTGATACCAATTGTAGGTAGCATTTTTTGTGGCGCCAAAAGATCAAATTGTTAATACCCAATACAAATGTCGAGACTTACCCGAAATTTCGACACAAATCTCCAAGGAGGTGTTGACCACCAAGTCAACACTCAACATTAACCACTATGGTGCCTAGATTAGACAAGTGAAAACAATAGATGGTAGGGCAACTGCCAATTAGATGGGGAATGTGTCTTGGTTTACCTCAAAAGGAAGTATTTGCAGACCTAGATACTACATCGTCTTACCAACAGTTTTTGAGAAGAGTGCTTGTCACAATACAATTGCAAGGAAGTGGTCGGTAATCCCTTAAAAGGGAAATGACAATTACCAAAGAATTTTCAAATGTTGCACTTTGCTAATGAAATTTTGAATATCATCTCGCTCCTCCACAAAGTAATTGGCAATGAAGATGCTCACTATTTTAAGAAATGGATGTATAATTCATTGTAATTATTACTCATCGAGTGCAATTTATAGATAGGGGAACCAAAATTAGTGACAAAATTCACAAGGAAATGAGTCACTTCCAGTAGTAGGAGATGTCCTCGCCTTGGAACTTGGCCTTCCCAAGTCTCATCACCACCACCTTCGCACAACTATCTCCGTGCTGGGGGTTTTTGCAAGAAAAAGTTACACCTGCAACTCTTGTGATAGAAGGGAGTTTACTAGGTACTGTAAGGGTTGTTGTTTTGTGCACACACACGCACGCACACACACACACACAGACATATACATGCATATTTGTTAATGTACATGATTTCGTACTTGTTTTGATATCATGCCACTTTTTTTAATAATCTTTATGATAGTTTTGATATTCATGTTGCAAGTTTTCTTTATTCAGGTATTTGGTATTACAATTTATGAGTTATACTATTATGTATCATTTCATAACTACCTATCCAAATACTATATGTATACTATATTACAACACTTGCCACCCCTTGCTGTCATCACCACCACCGTGGCCCCTGCTGTCCCCAAATTGAATTCCTTTTTTCCCCATGTCGTAAACCTGTCCCAATGTCTTGACTTCCCAATGTTCTCAGTGCTTGTGTTATACTCATGTCTTCATGAATCATATCTATTTATGCCATTGCTAGCACAAGGGCTTGGTTGCAACTGGTAAGTTTGATGAGTTGTTTCCAATTTATAATTATTATCCACAGCTCCAATTGGAAAATACTTTCAAGGTTTACAAATGCATTCTCAATGTGTCTACTTCGGGGGTTACAATATGATATGGCTATTACAATATTCCTAAAAGCTACCCAATAAGTATACACATGTCTAAGCTATTTCATTCAGTTATAAAGATACATTACTATATTAGAGTGGGAGGCTTTGATGGATCTCCATATAAATTACATAGGTATGTTAGCAACAATTTTGTTTCGATTTATGTTTGTAGAAAAATGGGTAAGCTATGAAAACAGATGTAGAGAAAGAAAGAAGGCATTTCTTTTCCCATTGACCTAGCCCATATAACTACAATTTACTATTTGATAAACTTAATAGTGAAAAGGATTTGGGGAAATATATTATTTGTTTTATGAGATGAGGATTTTTTGATAACAAGGACTATGTTAAAAGAAATATGCAATATTGCAATCAAGACCTGGTTTCTTTCACCTCCCAAGATTAGAAGATTATTGGGCTGATTGTGATAATGAATCTAGAGTTAGGAGTGACTGGATGGGGGTTTTCATGATAGAAAACTAATTCTTTCCAATTAAATTGGAATATTCAAGGTATAGAAGATGATGGATTTGATATAGCTGAACTCATACTTTTTTCATATCCAAACACAACCCATATTACCCATTAATTGGAATGTTAGAGAAGTAAGTGTTAAAGTTGGGTAGCTACAGGAGCTATTTCCATACCTGCGATTTTTTATCCTATTTAATTTCGTCCTTTTAATTGTAAATTTGTAATCGTGGTTGTTCAATGTTTGATAAGGAACTATTATTCTATCTAGAGGGACACATCATTTGTGTTGGTGATTAAAGTCATTGTGGTGTCGTAGCTCTTGATTATGTAACAACACTTTGTAATAACTGCTGCTCGTTCATGATTTCCGTGGTTCAAGAGAAAAAGACAAAAGGATTTCAGTTCTGTAGTCTTGGCATGTTCTTGTATATTGGTTGTTTTATTAAGTGGAGGATTTCGTTTTAGATACGGATAACTTAGGTGTTATTTGTTTTTCAAAAGATTGGTAACCACTGATAACTCTTTGTTAATCATCGTATTTTTTCTAGCAAGATTGGATGTTTGTGTTATTCATTGAACAATGATTGAAGGTGGTCATCGAGTGATGAGTAGTATGTGATTGTATGGGTATTTTGAGTAGAAGATTTGGGTGTTTGTGTTGGTTCCCAAAACTGCAAATTGGAAATCCAACAACTTGTTGATTCTCCAACATGATTTGGCAATCAGTTCTGGCCAACGAATGAGAATCACCTTGATTCCCTTCGAATTTCAGCTCTGCTACACCCAAGCAAGTAGACCTTCAGCTCAAATGCTAACTGCTTGGTTCAAGGCTTTTCTATAGCGAATTTAAGCTTTGGAGTTCTTCGGCTGGCAAGGTCTTTGAACTCAATTAATATGGAGTTACATGATAGTTTGAAATGAATGTTTTGTATAAGGTTCTTAACAATCGGTTTGATTCTTGTAAGATGGAAGATATAGATTTTCTGACCTATAAACCCAATACTTCAATAATAAAAAGACTAATACTTTAGATTGTTCGGGCAATAGAGTCAACAACAATGAAGATTATAACGTACAACTTTCTAATGTTCTACTCACATAAACTATAAACAGTTTAATAATCAAGATGCGATGGATCAAATATATACACAATTCTAAACTAGTCCCGATTGCGATTTAATTCCTAAAGTCGGGGAGACAGATTGGACACAAATTTAGAAACAATTAATTTCACAATATCTGCAATGATCGAGTTTAAAATGCCGTAGATGACCTCCTCCACTTATTTGACATAAATTGTTTACAAAATTTTTTAAAATGATTATAAAGGGCCAATCAATGTAGTGTTCAGATCAATGTAGTGTTCAGTTCCCAACGTCACATCCAAGAAGATAAGTTGGTCATATGGTAGTGTTTTGTACACAATAGGGAAGTTGTAGGGTGTTGTCGAAGCCCAAAATGCACAATAGAAAGGACCATATGGTCATGGTGGAGCAATCGCCTAGTCGTGCGGTTGTCACCAGGCAGGTTGTATAGTTGTCACCGGGCAGGCCGTATAGTTGTCACTAGACTGGTCGTGCGGTTGTGGTTGACTGGTCATATGATGGTGGGATAGAGGCCGTACGGTTAGGAAAAAGGAGTTGTATAGTGACGTTTGAAAGTGTATGGTGGATGTAGAGGAGGTTGGGGGTCGTATGGTGTAGAGTGAAAGCCGTGCGGTGAGTAGATGGGATTGTCGTGCGGTGGAACAATAGAATGTCATACGGTTTACTGGTATGTGGGCAATATGGTAACTCATGAGTCAAAGATCAATGGGGTTGTATGTGTCCAAGTAACATAAATAAGATAGATACCAAACATTCACGAATAGAGGAATAGACCAAGGACGACCAATGTATGCAAATTATCTACGAACATAGAATATATATCAACAAACCAAGATAGCGCTCGAAATGTGTTAGATCTGAAGCAAAGTAATACAGAATGGAATAGGGCAAGGGTTTAATCCCACTTAAACCAAAATAGTCAAATAGGGAAGATCTCTCACTTCCGAAATGGCAAACCATAGAGAAATCCAACAGGAATTTGCATAACAAAGAAATAATCCAAAATCACATACCTACTATTACATACATGTCGTGCTTAAATACCCTTCGGAGAAACTTCTAGATGGTTTACAAAGATAGCCGACGGCCACACCTACGGAAACAAGTAAATTAAAATGGGTCCGAGATATACTAAATCAATAGGCCCATTAACAAAGGATTGATTAAATATTTATTTTATGACAAGAACATTACAGTCCTTCTATCCCAAAATTTGCTTATCCTGAAGTAAATGCAAATCCGATTCTTGGAAACCTTTTGTAATTAGCTTTTCAGTTTTGAGTTAGGTACCAAGTAGATCTTATCACCGTAGTAAATGATATCATCAATAACTTGTTATCTTTCATCATGTATATAGCCATCCATCAACTGACATGCAAGAGTGTTGTTGGAGTACTCGACCAATAGATGGGCCCCACCAATTATCCAAGGAATGGGGTAAAGTGTTGACTGTCATGTTTTTACTTGCAGTGTCTGGGATCATATTATGTTTAAAAATGGCCTCCATCTTCTTGATTGTGACTTCCCATGGTCCTTTATTTGACATTCCTCATAGCAACACCTTCTTGCCATTCGTCTCGAATGAAAAGTCCATCCTCTTGAAACTTTGAGTGTATTGGTCAAGGGTCTCCATCAATTGGATGCCCAATATGAGATTAATATCAACCAAATCTATGACAAAGAAATCATCTGTCAAGGTATAGTTTTCCATGGAAATTTTTAGCCGTGGGATCACATGAGTGCAGGGTAACAAGGTTTCTCCACCAACCTTAACCTCAAATCCTCCTTGCTCTACTGCATGCAAGCCCTTACTAGTGACCAAAGATGAATTGATGAAATTGAGTGTGGTGCGACTATCAATCATGACTTTGACCCTTTACCTGTGAAGTGTGCCACAAACCTTGAAGATACTACTTCCAACCATCGTAGTGAGGGTAGCAATGGAACCCACTTTTTGTATCAGGGCATTTATTCTCTCTTGCCGATTAATTTCTTCACTAGTCACTGTAGGTACTTGTCCTTTGCCATCATCAAGAAACACCTCAATGTAATGAATCTTTCGCTTCCCAAGGCAATGATGACTTGGTTCCCATGGTTCCTTGCATGTGAAACAAAACTTTTTCCTATGGAACTCTTGTCGATTCTTCATCCAACAGAGGTTTTTTCTGAATTGGTTCCTTGTCTTTGTCTTCTTGTGGGGACCATGTTGGTGTAGCTATGTGAGTTTTTGAGGAAGATGTGGCCATGTCACGCACCTTCTTAATAGCTTCGTTGAGTGCGCAGGGGTTGAACCCTTTGATCCTGCCTCTCAAAGGCTCTTTCGAGTTTCAACCCATCCATGAATAACATGATTCAACATCTTTCAGAGATGTCTATGACTAGTACTGATAACCTTTGGAACTCAATGATGTAATTGTCTACCATACTTGTTTTCTTTAGTTGAGCTAGATCTTTGAAGTTTAGTTCAAGATCCTTCCCATCGAAATGGTCAATGAGTCTCTCAGTGAACTCTATTTACCGTACTGGTTAAATGAATCAATGCACACAAACAATAGATAAGAACAGTAGAACTTCTTGTATTCGCATACGTCAAAGATATTACATTATGCTTCGATAAGATGATTACAATGATTACCCGGAGGGTGTATATATACATCCTGAGGAACTTTTCCGAAGGGGTCCGTTGGCTACATAACAAGAACCTTCCCGAAGGCGCATATATCGACGACATACATCCTGACACACCCTATCAGCTACACAATATCTACCGACGACATCATCCCCCCCAAAAAGAAAAGTCGTCTCCGGACGACAACACAACAAAACTCAAAACAACTAATTACATTTATTCATAAAAACAACATAGACATCATGAGCCAGAAGGCTGTGTCTCAGACTGTGAAGACCGGCTGCGTCGAAGCTGATACACTTGATCCGTCCGGACCTTCAAATCAGCTCTAATCTGAGAGTTTTCCTCCACTACTTCTTTTAGCATCAAAGTGAGCTCTTGGCACTCAACTTCTTTCTGATCATAAGCCTTCTTCGTTGAGTCCTCCTGTAGTGCTACTGTCAAACGTTGTTCCGCTGCTACTAGTTGCTATTCTGCTTGCTGCTTCCCTTGTGCACTTTCCTCAAGTTGGGCTAACAGGGCTATTCGCTCTGCTTCCCATGCAATCTGCTAGGTGGCAAGTAGGTTGGCCATCTCCTCCTGAGCCTTCTCCACCGTCTCTTGAGCTTCCTACCCAGCCTCTGCCCGTCTTCTTTCTGTAAGCACCAACTTTGCCAGGGACTTGCTTCGCTCTGTGATGTCAAGAAGGCATGAATGAACATCCTTATCCTTCTCTTCCGCTAATGGTAGAGGGTCTGTCACCTGCACCCCTCCATCTACTTTCTCTGCTGCACTTTGATCCTCCACCCTCGATGATGTTGATACCTCGACTACCTTGCTATTCGACCAAATGGCCTCCAACTGCAGGTCCTTTCTCATGGGAGACTGGATGGACGGACCTCTGGCAACAGGGGCAAGTAGCCTTCGCCTTAGGTACTCACTCACCCGCCTTGTTGAGCTCATTGGTTCCGCTGTTGGCACTTGGGGTTCTGCTTCTAGTATACTCAAATCAACATCTGGATCCGTCGCCTCATCCAACAAAGTGTCGACTATCGTGACTACTGCATCTGTCCCTATCACCTCTAGACGGACTTGCTCTTGTGCACCTCCCTAACTGACTCCTCCCTTCGTAGTTGTTGGCTCTTCTACAGGGGATGGCTAAGGCAAACTCGTTGCTATAGGTACGGGGGTCAGTTCCTAAATCGTTGGCTGAGGCTGTGTTCCCGTAGGTTGCGTACCCATAGGCATGTCTGCTAGTGATGCTGTCCTTTGGCTTACTGAAGGTTGGACAGGCACTGAATGTGGAACTAATCCTGCTACTGCTGTCTGTGATCTTGGATTTAGAGTGACTAGGGTCATCACCATTGGATGCCAAAACTATTCGAACCTTGGAATGTGAACATCTGCCATGGTGTGCATATGCGGGGTTGAAAATGACAGAATTGATGCTGTAGCAGTCACTGGTGCAGCTATCAACTGTCGCAGAAAGCGAAGTGGGGTCACTGAGATCACCCCAATTTCTTGATCGTCTTCCTCCACATCCTGCTCCACCTACTTCATATCCTCTGATTCGTCCTCCTCACAAGATGTATCCTGCGGCCACTATCTGTGTTGCTTGATTCCTCCACCTCCTGTCGCACCCTCTTCTGACCAACGCCCTTCTGCCCTCCAGGTGAGTCTAAATGCCTCCATTGCATTATCAGAGGCTCACCAGGTACTGTCGGACTTGGTTGTATCTCTAGCTTTTCTTGGGGTATCGTCCTCGCAGATGCCTCCAGAAAAAGTCTGATGGCATAATGCGGCATGTAAAATGTTTTATGCTGCAATGTCATGAACTCATCCATGCGTGTGGCCAAAAGAGAAGCCTAGTCGTGCACCTTCCCATTCATGAGTCCGTTCATCATACTGACCAGTGGAAAGGAAATGTCTGATGCCCTGCTTGATCCTGTAAGTCTACTCTTTACCATGTCCATGAGGCACTTCCAATGGCCTTCTCTGATGTCAGATTTTCGCAACCCTCTTCCCCTCGAAGTGCCGATAAGGGTATCTTTCTGCTGTTGTGCCCGATCATTGTACACTAATTCTACCAGCTGCAATTTCCTCTCCTTGCCCATCTTTTGTGGCTTACTGTCGATTTTCTTGCCTCGTTGCGCCGTTCTTGGTATGTCGAATACCCTGGTAAAGTCAGCTGGTCGGAATGAAACCACCACGTCATACCCCAAATATGGAACCAAACTCTTCTGGGAGTGCCTGTCATATGCCTCAATCATGGGACGCAATACACCTTTGAAGTCTCGGATACAAAAAACTGGCATCCAGATTGCCCACTCCACCTGTGCCTTTCGGATGCTTGCTTTGATGAGGTGGGTATTCAGGTTTTCATTCCACCATTTCCTACAGTCCAACCCATTCAACCCTTTGAATGCTACATCCTGCGGCGTTGTCTGCACATCCGGCTGGTTCTGTACTTCAGCCCTTTGCTTGCTCTTGTTCTTTCCACGTGGCCGTGCTTCGGAAGGCCCTGCCTGTACATCTTGACTCATAGCTGAATCCTGATCAAGTTGCTTCCTCCAAGCCCTCTTTCCAGCTGATTGCATACCTAACACGCCTTTATCAGTTTGCTGAATATATTGCCATTAGGTCAATTATTCGTTGCGTAACTGGAAAGTTCCTTTTTGAATAGCCGTACGGTACGGACACTATGCTTTTCCCATGCAACACCAACCTGCATATATCATTCACTCGGTACTTCACCCAGTACTCCCATGCTGCTATACGCTAAACCCTAGATTTGGAAGACATGGCTCAAGAACCTCTAACTCCGCCCTCATCCTCTTCACGTGAGAAAGAATGAATGGCGCTCCAAGATTCTGCTATATGCCTACCCCTAATGTATCGCACTGATACTGGTTGCTATTTCTTAGAAGCTCGAATACTAGCTCAGAACTTTTGTAGTTGATGAGAAAATGCACTGGATTTGGCGTACGGTCTTGTTCTCTCTACTTACTATTTGGTGCTTGTAAACTGGCAGATGCTTCCTACGTACGATACCCTGTGTCTTATTGGCAAATATGTCTTGCTGCCATACAATGCATTTTGTATCCTGAAGGGTTCCTATTGTACGGATATCCTGTTCTCCACAAACTTGCTAACTAATGCTACCGTATGGTCATGGTGCATATGAACCTTGCTGTTGTGTTACCGTACAGATATAGGCTCCAAACGTATGGCGATACAATTTTCCCTGCTCCTTCCCCTGACTACGTACTGTGATAGAGCTATACAAATGTTGTATGGTGATTACTGGCAATCTTTATACTTCCTTTGCATCCGTACGGTGTCCACCTAAAAGTGTGAAGGTGTTTTATGAGTTGTACGTTGCCTCTAGACAAGTAAATGTGCCTCCAGAACTCCTCATGTGCCGTACATAATTGGAGAACTTCATATTCCTTATGCCTCCGTACGGTCCTGAAGCTTACAATGCTTTCGTACGGGTGATATCTGGCTCCCTTTATGCCGTACGGTGTTACACAAGGCCGTACGATGAAGGTATACTTTGGCCACTGTACGGTGTAGTTGCTGTATGGTACTTTGTTCTCTTTATTTATTTATTTTCTCTTTTTATTTATTTATTTATTTTTTATTTATCCATACTACTGCTCCTTGATACTCCCTGAGGGGGACTTAGTTGGCGCGCTATAAATTTTCAACTTACACTCGTTCACTGTTTCCGAAACTTCCTGTCCATCCAGCGTCCATAACTTGATTGCTCCATTATCACCTACTTCTCGAATCTGATATGGCCCGACCCACTTAACTTTAAACTTGCTTGGTTTGATTTCATTCCTGCCATCATACTTTAACACCCATTGTTTAGGTTGAAACCTGTTCAGTTTCAAGTGCTTATTGTGCCATGCTTTGCACCTGTTTTGTGTCACCTTCGTGGCCCACTACGCCAATAATCGCTTCTCCTCAAGCTTGTTCAAATTATGCAGCCGCTCCTTTAATCTTTCCATGTCGCCTAACTTATTTTCCAATGCTATTCTTGGGCTTGATATCATAAATTCCGCTAGTACTATTGCCTCTTGTCCGAACATTAATTGGAATGATGTGTGCCTTGTTGTCACCTTGTACGTCGTGCGGTAAGCCCAAAGGGTAGAGGGTAACTTTTTCTCCCAATCTTCACCTTCAACCACACAAGACTTGTAGATAATTGATACCAAGATTTTGTTTGTAGCCTCAGCCTGTTCGTTTGCTCTTGGGTAGTACGGGCTCGATAATGAATGATAAATCTTGAATTCAGTGGTGAGCAGTCGGATAACATGGTTCACGAAGTGTCCACCCTATCACTTGTTAACTGCAATGGAATCCCATACCTAGTAATGATTTGCTCATAAATAAATCTTGTTGTGCTTACCACTGAGTTATTTGGTACTGCGTGTGCTTCCACCCACTTGGTCAGGTACTTCGTTGCTACGACAATTTATTGACATCTTTTGGTTTTGCTTGCCTTCAGGGGTCTGATGAAGTCCAATCCCCATCTTTCAAAGAGTTCTTGAGCATGTGAGGGATTCAGAGGCATGAAGTCTTTTCAATGGTTTCCCAGCCCGTTGACATGTGTCGCATGCAATGACCCACTCCTTGGCGTCGTTGTGTACAGTTGGCCACCATGGTCCTGCCAGGAGTATCTTTCGTGCAGTTGTGTCTGGCCCCATGTGTCCTCCAATCGGTCCTTCATGTGCTTCCTTTAGTACCCTTGGAATCTCTTCCTCTAGGATGCATCGCCTT
The DNA here is from genome assembly GCA_028749045.1 of Cupressus sempervirens. Classification (NCBI taxonomy): domain Eukaryota; kingdom Viridiplantae; phylum Streptophyta; class Pinopsida; order Cupressales; family Cupressaceae; genus Cupressus; species Cupressus sempervirens. The sequence continues at coordinate 360,812,985 of CM053793.1, read as the reverse complement.
AGGATCTGGTCAGGTCCTATTTTGTATAACAGCCCATTGATCAGTTGAAACGTTTGGCTCCTCAACACCAACTTCTGTCTTTCATTTGGTGGCATGTTACTCGGAAATTGTCCCGTCGAAAGGTACTCTTCAATGCTCGTGTACCATTTTGGCGGTACAACAATCTAGAACAACTATGCATCAGGAAAATTGTCATTCACACCGTCTGTCGGTTCTCCTGTCTTGAATCGTGACAAATGATCTGCGCTTACATGTTTCTTCCCAGGCCGTACAATGATCTTGAAGGTAAACTCCTGCAACAGAAGTAACTAGCGGCTGATTCTTCCTTGAATGACTGGTTTATTGACCATATATAATAGAGCTTGATGGTCGACATAGAACACGAACGGTGTCTCCAGCAAGTAATGATGGAACTCCTGCACAACGTTGACCATTCCCAAGGCTTCTCGTTCTGTTGTACTGTAATTCTGTTCGGCCTTTGATAGCAATCGACTGGCAAAGTATATCGGGTGATCCAACCCATGGCTACCTGTCTGCACCAAGGTTTCTCTAATTGCATAGTTGGACGTGTCGATATGAACATGAAACTCCTTGTTCCAATCCGAGTACGCCAAGATGGGTGCCGTAGCCAATCGTACCTTCAACCCTTCAAAGGCCTCATCCTGTTCTTTCTCCCATTTGAACGATTCTCCTTTGCCTGTTAACTTGTCCAACAGGTATGATACTTTGGCAAAATTTTTGATGAACCTTCTGTAATAGCCTATGTGTCCTAGGAAAGACTTTACCTCCGTTACATTGGTGGATGGCTGCATTTCCAATATGACTCTGACTTTGTCTGAATTTGTATTCAATCCTTCCTTACAAACTGTGTCCGAGCAATCTTCCCTGCGGAACCATGAATCTGCACTTCTTCGGATTCAGGGCTAGGCACACCCATCGACATCTCTCCATACATCCGCCCAATGTTGCTAGATGTTTGTCCTCAGTGCTGAATACCGACCAATCATCCAAAAAAGCCTTGAAGTTTTCGACAGACATTTTGTCAAAGATGTTCAGTATGATCTGCTGGAATGTAGCAGGCGCATTGCACAGGCCAAATGGCATTCGGTTATATGCATACACCCCATCTTCTACGACAAATGTCATCTTTAGTTTGTCCTCCTCTGCTATGGAAATTTGATTGTATTCAGAAAACCCGTCTATAAAGGAATAAATTTCATGTCCTGTGACCTCTTCTAATATACTGTTTGTAAATCGAATCTGGAAGGGATCCTTGATTGTGACTGCATTAAGGCATTTAAAATCAATGCATATCCGGATTTGGGTGGTGTCCTTCAGTGAGATTACTATAGGTGACACCCATTCACTTGTTTGCACTTTGAAAATAATACCGACTTCCAGCATCCGGTTGATCTCTTTTGTAACCCATGCCGCATAGTTCTTATTCATCCTGTAGGGTCGCTTCCATACAAGTACTGCTCCTTCGACCAGCGGGATGTGGTGTACACACAACTCCGTCGGTACTCCTTTCAGATCCTTGTATGTCCAGGCGAATATGTCTTTGTATTCCAAAAATATTTTGAATGTCACTATTTTCAATACTGGGTCCCAATTATCTCCCACCAGTATGTTTCTTGGTTCGGCCTTATCTCCCAAATTCATAGTTTGCAGTGTGGCTTCATTGTATTTGATCGGCTCCCCCTCAATGAATGCATGGGCGAGTGTTTCATCTAGCGGCGCATCCCCCTCTTTTACTTTCGTGAATTCTCTTGGAAATCCCTCATCGTTGTGTCCTTCCTCTATCGTCAGTACGTCGGAACTCTGAAACAGTTCATAGTCCTTCATCTACCAGTTGTAAAAATCGTTCACTGAAACTAAATCGTCATCTCCTTCCAACTGTAGGACTCCTTCCTAATCTAGTTCCATATGCTACCTCCCTTCATCCTCGTCTTCGGAATTTGATAACAGAGCTTCTTCGCCTACCATTTGGGTGTGTAAATCAATGATGAATTTCTGCCCTTTGCTTTCAAGTGATAGAGTGTTTTTCTTCTAGTTGTGTTTAACTTTGGCTTGTATGAGCCACCCTTGGCTTAGGATGGCATCGTACCCTTTCCTCTTCAGCAGGATAATGACAAAGTCAAGCAAGAATGGCTGTGTTCCAACCGTCGTCGGTTGCGCCGCAAGGACTCCCAACGGTTTGATCCCATGTTGGTCCATTGTTAATAATTGGAACGTAGGTGGCCACAACGTCGACTGTCTCAACCTTTTCCAGGTGTCCTCTGGTAACACATTGACACTGGACCCTCCGTCCACAATTGTGTTTGTCAGAATAGTCCCTAGAATTCCCATTTCGACGACTGCCAGATGCCGTCCGGATGAGAGGGCTAGCAGCATTCGATCTTCTACACTTGCGCCACCTTCTTTCTCCCTTGTTTTGTTGGTAACTTGGCAATTGGAGTAATGTTCGTGAGTGCCGAACGAAGTTGAGGCATTGTGAGCACCAAATCGTTGATTTTGACTGGTACCTCGGTTTGTAATATCTGTTGTACGATGTTCTATTCCGCGCAGTTCCTTACTGAGGTACTGGCAGTGTCCGTTAGGTGTGCTTTCTCCGCTTGTGTTGCTTTCTAAAGTTCGGCCTGCGCTTCCTCCAGTCTCTTCTTTTCTTCCGTTGGGTCGGGGTACATTTTTGCTTGCTTCTGTGTGATGGCCAGAACCTCCTCTCCGTCCATACTAATGGTGATCAAATTTACTCCTGACTTTGGGCACTTGGCTTCTTCGTGATCGCCGGGTCCGCACCATCTGCATAATAATTTTGGTATGTTTGCCGTTGTACAGTCTCGGGCAAAGTGGCCCCACAAATTATATGCTCGACATTGAACTATCGGTCGGCTGTTTGCATCATACTAAATTCGACTTCTATTGTCATTATTATTGTTGCCATTGTTGTTGTTTTGAACTCGCTGATTATTTTTGTATCCTCCTGACGTGGCACCCTCCGTACTGGTGTTCCCGCTCCCTCCTGACGTGGAAGCCTCCTGTGTCAGGAACACTTGCTGAGATCCTCTTGTTTTCATAGTGAAAGGGCATTCCTTTGTGGAATGTCCCATGATCTGGCAAATCTCATAGAATTGGTCCTTCGGACAGGATCCCTTCGTATGGCCTTCTTTCTTGCACTCGGTGCACCATAGCTCATTTCCCTTGGTCTCCTTCTACATGTTCTTGAATTATTTCATCATCCAAATCATATCCTTTTGGAGGGCACGGACCTTCTTGCTGCCCTTTTCGTCATCACTGCCCTCTTCTTCTGAAGATGCGTTGTCATCTGAATCAGACGAGCTACTCTTCTTCTTTTTCGTCTTTTTCTCACTTTCTAAGTTCATTGCTCGATTGTATGCTTCAGTGTATGATGATGGTGGTACAGTCTTCATCTTTTTTCGCAACTTCGGGTGCAGGCCTTCAATGAACCATCTTTTTTTGTAGTCCGTCAATCGGCTTATTTTCCATTTTATTTATCAAATCTTTTAATTTCCTGGTGTAGACTCGAACTATTTCTTTTTTCTCCTATTTTGTATTGTATATCTCCACTACGATTTCGTTGTCATTACGCAACAGTTGAAATTTCGTAATGAACCCCTTTTTGATGTTGTCCCAATTATTTAACTTCTGGGGATCTGTATCGGCGAACCAATCAATTGCAACAACCCATAGGGTGGCGGGGAACTGCAAGACCCATTTGTTTGTATTTGTTATGCCATTTGCCCTCCAAATCGTTTCACATGTTTTACAATGTCAGATTGGATCAGCTACTCCATCACCATCAAATTTCGGCAATTTTTCTTTTGGCCTTGCCATTATTACTTGTTGTGTAGGGGCATTGTTTGGTATTGCAACACCGACGTTCAGTATTCCGGCACCAATGCTTTGTATTTCGATACCAATGCTTTGTATTCCGACGCCAATGCTTTGTACTCCGACACCAACGCTTTGTATCCCAACACCAACGCTTTGCACTCCGGCACTAACGCTTTGTATCCCGACAACTGTGCTTTTTGGTGAAGAAGGGTCACTGTTAAGCGAATTTGTCCATTCTAGAAGTATATCGCCGACGAAGAGTTCACTCCATGCTCGTGCTCCCTCGACACTCCGAGCCATGCAAGTTAATTCCCTTCCGTTTGGATTCTCTTCCCTCGGCGAATACAAGTTCAAAAACTCCTCCCTTGCTTCTTCCACCAACTCCACTTGCTATCAAGTCTCCTCCAACAATTCCTCCACGCTTCTGTGTCCATTGGCAATCTTTTGGAACCTCCTCTTGCGTTCGGCTTGCTGTGCCAAAATTATATTTCCTTGTGCTGTGCGTATATCATCCTTTTCTTTCAGCTTATTCTTATTCTTGTTTAATTGATTCGACATTAATCTTCTTTCCTCCCTCCTTCGAGGTTTATGGGGCAACAACGCCAAATGTTTATCGTACTGGGTAAATGAATCAATGCACATAAACAATAGATAAGAACGAAAAAACTTCTTCTTGTATTCACATACGTCAAAGATATTACATTATGCTTCAATAAGATGATTACAATGATTACCTGGAGGGTGTATATATACATCCTGAGGAACCTTCCCGAAGGGGTCCGTCGGCTACATAACAAAAACCTTCCCGAAGGGGCATATACCGACGACATACATCCTAACACACACCCTGTCGGCTACACAATATCTACCGACGACAAACTCGACATAAGATGTTGCTTGGTCGTGGCCAAGAGTGACCAATCCATGATGCCACCACTCCTTCCATATGAACTACTGTGAACTTGATTGCTTCGTCTTCAGGCATCTGGTTGAGTTTGAAATTGGTGTCTGCCTTCAGAACCCATGCCTATGCAGTGATGGCTCCAAATCCATCAAATGGTGATAAGTTTACTTTTTCAATCTTTCTCCTGAGATCATCATTAAAATAAACATGATTTCCCCCATCCGAATATCTCATTCTTAGATCAACATAGTCTCTGTAAGATATATCACCTTCCATATTCGTGTTCCTCCAATCTTTTCGAAGTTTTTCTTGCATTTCTTGAAAAGTGGGCTCTCTTTCTTTGCGTGGTGCTTTCATCCTTGGAAGGAAGATGGATATCGAGGGTCAAGAGCGAGAGGGTTGAGAGTTTGTCCTTCTCGTAACAGAGTTGTTGCTATGCCTATTTTGTTCTCCTGTTGTCTTTCCCTTGGCCAATTTTTGTAATATTTCTTGTATAAACCTTTGGATTTTGTTGATTTGCATTTGGTTTCTGCTGAGCTCTCCTAAAAGATTCACGAGTTCTATCATAGGATCCGGAGGATTTGTCATTCTACCAACAAGGTTATTTTGCCTTCTCCTTCAAGTATAAACTTGCATTCACTTCCACGGGCTGGCAGAATCACTAGCTCTAATACCACTGTAACAATCCGTTCCCAAAGTCACCTCTAGGAAGATAAGCTGGCCGTATAGTAGCGTTCTGTACACAATAGGGAAGCCATATGGTATTGTGGAAGCTGACAATGCACAATAGAAAGGACCATATGGTCATTGTGGAGCAATGGCCTGGTTGTATGGTTGTCACTAGGTAGGTTGTACAGTTGTCACCAGGTAGGCTGTACAGTTGTCACTAGATTGGCCGTACGGTGGTGGGATAGAGGCCATACGTTTAGGAAAAGGGAGTGGTACGGTGAGGGTTGAAAGTGTATGGTGGATATAGAGGAGGTTAGGGGTCGTACAATGTAGAGTGAAGGCCGTACAGTGAGTAGATGGGATTGTTGTGCAGTGGAACAAAAGAATGTCGTACGGTTATTGGTATGTGAGTAATACGGCAATTCACGAGTCAAAGATCAATGGGATTGTATGTGTCCAAGTAACATAAATAAGATAGATACCAAACAATAACGAATAGAGGAATACACCAGGGAAGACCAATGTATGCAAATTATCACCAAACATAGAATATATATCAGCAGACCAAGATGGCTTTCCAGATGTGCTAGATCTGAAGCAAAGTAATGCAGAATGGAATAGGGTGAGGGTTGAATCCCACCGAAACCGGAATAGCCAAATAGGGAAGATCTCTCACTTCTGAAATGGCGAACCACAAAGAACTGCAACAGAAATTTGCAGAACAAAGAAATAATCCAAAATCTCATACCTACTACTACCTACATGCTATGCTTAAATACCCTTCGGAGAAACTTCCCGACGGTTTACAAAGATAGCCGACGGCCATACCTACGGAAACGATTAATACTAAATCAATCGCCCCATTAACAAAGGTTTGATTAAATATTTATTTTATGATGGGAATATTACAATCAATTGCAATTTAATTCTCCATACCTTTTTAAAATAAATAAAAAGCAAAAAGGACTTTTATTTATCATTAAAATATAATATATGAATTTATATCACAGAGTCATTTTATGCTCCTTATTTCTATAATGCTCATCTTTATCTATAATGCTCAACCGAAAACAAGTTAGAACTGGATGCGGGCACTCGGGATATTGATATTTGGCAATTAGGAATTGCTTAGTCTCATCTCCGGCCTACCATTTTCAGTGAAACTGGCTCTAACATCATGGTTATCTTTGACAGTGGAGTTTCGATTGTTTATGTTCTACCCTGAGCAGTTACTTTGTGCAGAAGAGTCTTTCTCTGGGTGTCTTCTAAAATATTCTTTGAACCTGATTCAATTCACATAGATAATCAATTATAACTCTGCCATTGTTCTCCATGGAAGGGTGTAGTACATCTTCATTGTGTTTATACGTTTCATCTTCTTCATTCTTCCTAAAGGAGCTTTTATCTACATTAGGAAATTGTCTAATAGATATGTCATCTGCCCCTTCTTAAATTTTTAGAGATTGTACTATTGGTGGATAAGATTCTTCAAATTTGAAACCAAGTTTCTATGTTCTGAAGTTTTGGTCACTTATTCAGATAAGGCAGATAGTCATTGTTACTTGAATACCATATCAATCACTGTCTTTTACCTTCAACATGATGTGGATAGACATGTGTCATATGCTTTGATTTGTTCATAGTTACAATGTGATATTTCTATTGTGAGAAATCTGGAAATCACAGTCCTTTACATCCTTATAAATATGAATGATGAAATGCTGAGGTATATACATGTTGCGGAAGTGTTTGCCTCCAGTGATATCACTGACTGTTATATCTCAACCCTTCTTCATTGCCTATATTATGTGAAACTCTTGTAACTTATTTCATTCATCTGCTATCACTGATATATATGGAACTTCACCAAATCATGATATTTGTATTAGTTGCTGTGGCATCCCACTAAATGACAATACTATAAAGTTTCAACATGTTGTGGATAGATAGGTGTCATATGCTTTGACTTGTTCATAGTTACAATGTGATATGTCTATTGTGACAAATCTGGAAATCACAGTCCTTTACATCCTTATAAATATGGATGATGAAATGCTGAGGTATATACATGTTGCCCAAGTTTTTGCGTCCGGTGATATCACTGACTGTTATATCTCAACCCTTCTTCAGTGCCTATATTATGTGAAACTCTTGTGACTTTCATTCTTCTGCTATCACTAATATATATGGAACTTCACCAAATCATGATATTTGTATTATTTTCTGTGGCATCCCACTAAATGACAATACTATAAAGTTTTCAACATTATTTCACAAATGGAGACCTAAATTTTTGGGCTCCATCAAACCCATCATCCAACCAAAATGAAATATGGAGGGTTTGATTCAATGTATGCCCTTCTCATTATCTTCGGTAAATGTTAAATAGTCGCCAACATTTCTTCATAAATGGAGGACCTAACTTTTGCAAAAACTTGGGCTCCATCAATGGCTCTTGTTGGGGACATATGCTCCTTGTGGGCATAATGAGATTCCAGTTATATCTGGAGGAGCAGACCAGGCACCCATGCTTAGCATGATGCAGGGTGAAATTGGGTGGCCCCTGCCCCCTAAAAAATGAACATTGATTCTTTTTTCTATCAAACAACCAATATTGATTAGGCAATAACTCCTTCCTTTTGACAATGATATGCTTTCCCTTCACTTTTTTAGGACCATAATTCGCCCTTCTCTTGTTAATGAGAGTTTGATTAGATAAGATGCTTGGAAAATTTTCAGAACCATGCATAACTGATTTTATCTTATTCTAATACATTTGATATACTTCTGGCTCATAGGATGAACTGAAAGATGTCTCACCTTTTGGATGCCCATGATGAGTTTCATCAACTTTAGAATTAGGCCCGCTATCTTCATCATGATGCTGATGGACTTGGTTGCATAGAAAATTCTCTTCAAATAATGGATTAGAGAACATAGAGAACTCAAACATATCTTCATCTGCTTCCTCTTCAAACAATAGATTCATAAACATAGAGAATTCAGACAACTCCTCTTCTGAGCTTTTATTTGAAACATCCTCTTGTTCATATGCTGTATGAGGTTCTATTTCATCTTCAGTATATGATTCCTTTGAATTACCATCCCCTTCATCCAGTACCCCTTGAGAATGCATTGATCCATTAACTTGCTCGCCATGCTGAATTGAGAAAAAATTTGGACCATTTCTTTTAACATGTTTCTGATATTCTAGATCTAACAAGGCTGAACCTTCTTCCACGGTGAGAGAATCTTTTTCCTCTTTTTCACATTCACCAATATTTGTTGTTATACATGTATCATCATAATCGGATTTGTCCTCAGACTGTCTACAAATTTCTTCTCCATTCAAATCTGAAACATCATTTGACTCATATGTTACTTCAGTCCTGCATTCATTCTCCTGTGCTACCAGTTCATTGTCCATAAGTTTGAGAATGATAAGAAACTAATGATCATATAAGAGACCCAGTTCTCGCATTTTGTTAAGAAGATCAAAGGATGGAGGTCTGCGTTTTGAAGGTATTTCTTGATAGGCATTAAACATCCTCAAGAAGAATTGTATTTTCTAAGTCAAAAATGATTCCAAAGGAGATATATAACTTTGCCTTTCAAATCCGGGTCATCTAGTGAGATTCCCAACTCATGAAATTTTCTTATGAATTCCATGCGTGCAAGCATGATGTCTGAAGGTACTTCCCGAAAAATATTCATCATCCTTATAAACAATTGTGCTACAGATTCAGCTTCATATCTTTCCAAATTGAAAAATGCATCGAAGGGGTTTATGTGTGCTCCCTCCATGGTGTTACATAGATCCCCTTCCTATTCATAATACATATTCTTTGTAGTACATAATCAAATCATTTCTTATTGAGTATTTTCCCTTAGTAGAGCTACCGACTGAAATTTTATACCCAGAGTCGCCACCTCTTTCGAGGAATGTATTGCCCTCTGGGTTCTTGTTTCCAGCATAGTACACTTCCAAACAAACTGATAAAACTTACTAATTATGGTCTGCAAAATTTGAAACTCTAGGTTGTCATCGATAAACATTGTGTAGCCGATGGGTTGACCAAATGTTTTCCGTATGGGTAAATAGATTAATGCATACAGACAATAGATCAGAACAACAGAACTCCTTATATTATTCGCATATGCCAAGACATTACATTATGCTTGATAAGATGATCATTACAATGATTTCCCACGGTGTACATATACCGTTTTGAAGAACTTTCCCGAAGGGGTCCGTCGGCTATAAATTGGCTACAAACTATTTACCGACGACGTCAGCTACACAATACAATATCTACCGATGACATCATCTTGTCGGCTACACAATGTTTACCGATGACATGGGTCACTTTACAATTCTTATTGTGAGCAACTATCCCTAGTAGAGTTGCCAATCTGTTGGTTCCCAAAACTGCAGATTGGAAATCCAAGAGCTTGCTAATTCTCCAAAATGATTCTGCAATCAGTTCTGGCCAATGAACAAGATTCACCTTAATTCACCTACACTTTAGGTGCTGCTATGCCCAGGTGGGTAGACCTTCACCTCAAACGCTGACTGCTTGGTTCAAAGCTTTTCTATAGTGAATTTAAGCTTTGGAGTTCTCTGGCTAGCAAGGTCTTTGAACTCGATTAATACAGAGTTATGTGATAGTTTGAAATGAATGTTTTGTATAAGGTTCAAAACAATGGGTATGATTCTTGTAAGAAGGAAGATATAATTTTTTGACTTCAAATATAAACCCAATGCTTCAATGATAACAAGACTAGCACTTTAGCTTATTTGGGCAACAGAGTCAATTACAATGAAGATTATAACGTATAACTTTATAGTGTTCTATGCACATAAACTATAAATAGTTTAAAAATCAAGATGCGGTGGATCAAATATGTACAAAATTCTACACTAGTCCATATTGCACTTTAACTCCTAAGGTTGGGGAGATAGATGGGACGCAGATTCAAAAACAATTAAATATTTCACAATATTTGCGATGATCGAGTTTAAAAGACCATAGATGGCCTCGTCCACTTATTTGACATAAATTCTTTACAAAATTTTAAAAAATAATTATAAAGGACTAGTCAACTGCAATTTAATTCTCCATGCTTTTTAAAAATAAATAAAAGTAAAAAAGGCTTTAATATATCATTAAAATATAATATATGAATTTATATTACAAAGTCATTTAAATCTCCTTATGCCTCTGTACAATTCTTCTTATTTTTTTGTCTATCGGATATGTCTTGTCTTTTTCATTCCACCGCTTATGCCTACTTTTATGTCTTACAAAATTTGAAAGACTCATCACTTTATTCTTAATGTATGTGTCCCTTTATTAAATAATCTTTAATCATATATTTACTTTTTTAATCATTCCAAAACAATTTTTTAATTGATTTTTGGGATTATTTTTAAACAAACATTTTTGACACTGATGATATAGCCATATAATCTTTAATCTCTAAAATTGTGGCTTATTTCCTATTGCTTCATTTCTCCATAACATGTTTTCTAAATTATTACTTCTTGCCCGTTACTGACTTCAATATAAACATCATTCATATGCAAGCAGAGAGAGATGACGCTACACAATATTTTGGCACATCTCCATCAGTATTCTATAGGCCCGATACTTTGTCTTATTCGAACAATCGTGATAATCATCTTATCTGACGGCACTCATATCTTTTATCTTGTGATTTTATTGGGCTCTTCTTTTTTATAATGATCTTGCGAATACAATATACTCGACAATTCCTTGGCGGCATTCATACCAGGTTTGGCGCTGGCATACGATGATGTTTGAGTATTAACTATTTTTGTTTGTTATCTATCCGTAGCTTTCTTCTGATGCTATATTTACCAATGAAGACTTCTGGATTTATTCTGGCGCATACTGTAACATTCATTATTGAGTGTTATCATCGTCCAAAATAGACTGCACATTTCCAGCGTAGCATATTCCACGGGCTTAGTTCTGGTAGTAACAAATACCCACGATGAAGCAATCACTGCAATCATAGCAGCTCCTGATGATTCCCTGCATATCCATGCTAACATTCTATATCTTCATACATCATGGTTGCAGAATTTGGCTTTATGGCCGTTGGTGTTGATAGTGATTCCAGACTACAAATGTAACAACCGGTTTTCCCGGGTCTAATTTTAACATCTATCATAAGCATAGAATACAGTTTTAACTTCAACTTCATAAAAAGGCAGTTACATCATTCATGTTTATGTGAAGAAGATTACCGTTAAAGTCAGTTAAACAAAATTTCTTAACTAAATACTTGAAATACCTTTTAATGGAATTACTTCAAAAATTGAAATCACATATCTCGGAAAAACTGAGACTGAAATTCATCTAAGTATGCTTCTGCAACCACTCGGGTTAGTCCACAAATATACTATAACAATTTCTCAAATCGATTGCTATCTCAAAAATCATTTGATGAATACCACTAAATACCAATATAACTTAAATTAGGGCATCACATATCATCTTACCAATTAGGGCATCAATTACCATCGGTTTATTTAGGGCTTCTGGTACTGCTTTACCACTTAGGGCTTTCGCAACCACAGATTCAATTTAGGGCTTCCGCGTCAACGAATTTTATCTAGGGTTTCTGCGAGGACGGATTTTATCTAGGGCTTTCACAACCACGGATTCAAGTAGGGTTTTCGATACCACGGATTCAGTTAGGGCTTCCAATACCACCATATCAATTAAGGTTCCAACTGTCACGCAATCAATTAGCGCTTCGGATTTCTTTTCTTTCCGATTGCTTATCTGTGACAATTTCTCAAGATTAGATAATTATTTATATTCAATATTCATTTATATGAAGTAAAATGATGATAACAATGAAATACCTCAATTTAATCTTACTCTCTCATAAACAAAAATGATAATACCTGTTTCTGATAAACAATTGATTTCATGGCTTATCTCTGTTTGACGCATATCTGGCATCTTGAGAGAGGTGAAACATTGCCAAGGGCTTTACCACCCAACCTCGGACCATAATATATATATATCTTCACATGATCTCTAATGAGAAAGGCCCTCCCTACCCGGAATTGACAAGGAACATCTTACCATTCATTGGGCATCATGATATATAACACGCCATACGACTTGGCAACAGGAGATCATCATAACAGGAATATGCATGAGCTATTATTAATTCATATTAAATGATATATATTAAAATGTGATAACTGATATTACTGGTTCTTATTGTTGATGAATCTTTCCTCACGCCCCCTCAACCTCATCAGGCCTCCAAGCCCGTGATTTTCAGGTGCTTGTTTAATATTAATAAATTTACTCTTGCAGGGTATGAATGTTTGTAATACATTCTGAACTGAATTAGTTAATCATAGTTTTTCATTGCATATCCATATCTTTTATACATGTTTAATACTTTCTTATGAATAAAGAAACATTTATGGTTTAAAGCAGTTTCCCAAGAACTAGAATTCTTTTACTGACCACCCTGATTCAGCCTGCAATTATATTAATGAAAAAGAGACACATTGAACATTCTTGATTCAACAGTTGCATTAGAAAGAAAACCACGATTGGCCATTCTAAATTCGGAAACATTCTTACTTGTCTCCTACGCTTATATCTTCAACCAATTTTCAATATCTATATCCTTGAAAAACAAATTCTCAATACACACAGATACAACAGATGAACTCGTATTATATCCAACTTGCAAACTAGAAAAGAACAACTCATTGCACTCACTAACCATCAACAGATCTTTATATCAGTGATTCCTCGGTGCTTGAACTCATTACATCTTATTCATAAGATTATGATTCTGCATGATCATTATTACTGCTTTTACTTGTTTGAGAACAGAGCATTTCATGACACAAACTACAGATTAATGACAGGGTTTGTTAAAATCATAATCCTTATTCAAAGGTATAATTGAATTAAGTGATGGAATTTGGTAACAATCTGACAATGTTTAAGATGGAATCATAAGTTTACTACTTCTTTAATTTGCTTCTATCAAAAGATCATCTTTCTAATAAACAGTAAAGTAATCAAGCTCTGTTGGCATTATTCTATTTTTTCTGAGCACAAGAAAAGAAACAACAAGACTCCAATCTATACATTTTGTATCAACTCGACTCAGAATGAGAAAAAGATGCAAAATGTGAGTGAAAGGAAATGAATTCGATTTTATTACACCCTGACTTGTGTAGTGCCTGCCCCTGGTTCACATTTTGTTATCGTTGCTGAACTCTTTTAGAACTAGTTTTATGTTGTTGGTTAGTAGCATTCTTTTGAGATTATCAGATATTGTGCTATGGATTTAGTTTATTATGTAATGAGATTACTTAGACTCTACATTTCATTGGTGATGATTATTACATTGCTTTCAATTATTAATGATGATTAGTAAGATGATTTATTATCATATGTGCTTTCTTATGGATACTTACCCCATACTTGCATGTGTATGGTGTGCGTGTTTGCCTTGCGTGTTTGCTTTTGTATGGCGTGTCTGATGTGGTTAAGGAAGGGAGTCGTAGTCACCTGCTAGTCGAGATCTACACGATGCACCACTTCCTACCATTGTCTGTTTAGTTTAGTATATATTGTGTTTGTACATGCATAGTTTTTATGCAGGTTGCAGGTACCGGGTATCGACTTCCCTGAATTGCCAGGATGAGCGTACCCTATCACATTATCTCAATGATAAGAGAGGGGAGATGAATTCTCAAGTCCAAATCTCAATCCTTTGAGCCATTTGTCCTAATTGGAAAATTAGGACAAGTATTTGAGTTGAATTCCCACCGAATGTGTCGGATGACATATTTCGTGATTTTTAACCCTTTAGATTTATTTTGTATGATTTGTTCTATGATGGGTTTTCATATTTTATCTTGGAGGTCTATGGTGAATTTTCCATTAATTAAGTCTTAATAAATAGATTTAATTAATAAATTATTTATTTGAGAAAATTAATAAAATATCATGATCTTTGATATTTTGATTGTAATTAATTAAATGTGAATTATTGGGGAAAAATAATAAATAAAAGAAAACTAGAAATTAAAATTAATAATAAAGTAATAAATAAAATAATAATAATAAAAGTTATAAAAATTGAAATGAAAGTTATAAAATTTAAATAGAGATTATTTAAAAAGTAAATTGGAGTTATAAGCTTGCATGGGAATTAACATGTGTCAACAACACGGGGGTTAGTGCATCAATTAAGCACAAGGTGTCTACAATTCTAGGACTCATAAAAAAGAATTGGAAAAGACCCATGCTTAGTTGGTGACACCTTTCAGCGGTTTCAAGAAGCATTCCAAAGGTTTCTTGAGAGCTCTTGATATTCAGGCATTCAGAGAAGCTTAAATGAAAAGCTTAATGGAAGCTACAAGCTTAATGGAGGCCTCGAGCTACAAGCTAAAAAAAAATAGAAACTTCAAAGCTTACATGCATGGGAGAAGATTCATATGCTCATATATTTTCTACTTGCTTCTATGCTCCTTCTAGCACTTCTAATCACTTGGAGGATTCGATCGGCTTGGATTATTGGAAGAATTGCGAATGATGGAGAAGGGATTTTCTATGGACTTCTGAGGCATGACAAATTAGCATCAGTGTCCAGGTGCACTCGTGATATTCTCATATTCCCTTTGCACTCTTTCTCTTCCTATCTTCATCATATCTATTTTATGTGTCTGAATACTCTCTGTATTTGAAATTGGAATCTAGATATTTTATTTGGATGTGAAGAAAACAATAGAAAAACTCTAGTTCCAAATGAGAAAGAAATTAGATTTTAATCGGGTTTGGGTTCGAATTTATATTAAATTAGAAAGACAAGATTTGGAATTAAAATAGAAATTCTAAGTTGAAAATTCGTATGATTAGATATAATCTTTCTATCAAATTATATTTTCAGATGCGTATGGACAAACCTATTAGATGGATGAATGGGTAAATTTAGAGAACAATTACATTTTAAGAGGAAATTCTTAATTCATCACAGATTGTCTTGTCGCTGCCCTTTGGATAGACCCAAACTCAGTCATTCATAACTTTTTATCGGGATCGAATTTATTCGATCGCTCCGGTCAGAAGTGGCGCAACTTGGCCCTCTCCAACATATTTAAATTTCAGCCTGATCCAACGGTTCATTAGGGAGATATGGCCGTCGTACTGGGACTGTTTTATTCAAGGACAAATATTTCTCCATTTCCCATAACCAAGAGTTCTTTATCCTTAAACTTCACAAAAATAATATATCAAAGCATGGAATGAATTAAAGATATTATTGAAATCTTCCCTTATTAGAATCTTATTAATATGCATTAGTTTTATATGGCTTATTATCTAATCTAATTAAATCAAATTTAATTAAGATTAATTAATAGTAGAAGAAGTGTAATTAATTACTAGTCAATCTAAGTAAATGGATGAGAGAAAATTAAAAGAAAAGAAATTTAAATATAGTTTATATAGTAGACTTTTTGTAATGTATATTAAATACTATTTAATAAATATTAAATAATTTAGAGATGGTAATTTTATATTACGTTTTTAAATGAAGAGACTTTAATGATAATGGATTAAGATTTAATTGACATGAAGTCACTATTATAACATTGTTATAATTTGAATTACTATGGTATTATTAATACGTTATATATTATTAACTAAATTATTGATATACCTTAGTGGTATTAAGAGTTAACTAATGAAGCTTATGTAAAGTTCTCTAGATCGATTAATAATAGTTTTGATGAGTTTATTATTTATTAATGTTTGTTGGGACTAACAAACTATTAATAAATAATAGTGTAAATAGTTCAAATAGTTATCAATTAATACGATCAGAGTTAATCTAGAGGAGATTAGTTAATGATTGAAGTACTGTAAAAGATATTAATCAAATTGAATTTGTTAATAATTTGAAGTATTAATTAATTGAATTATCATACATAGGGGAAACTTATTTGAGATAATAATACTTGGTATTGGGGATTTATTATAACTTGTTATTATTAAAATAAAATGGGAACATTGTTGAAAGAATGACGAATGCGGTCATTATAGATTTATTAATAAGATTTTCAATATAGCTTGTTATTAAATATTAACAAGTTATTATTATTGAACTACGAATATGAATATTTGTGTACTAAATTATAGATGACTTTTAACTTACAAAATTATAGTTAGTTATTGGTCAACTGATATTAATTGGAATGTTGCCTTGGATATGTAATTATTAATTAAATTAATTAGAGTTAATTAGATTTAATTAATAATCAAGTTATGTAATAGTGTTTTAATTGATATGCTAATATCGATTCCTCTAGCAAAGTTGTGAAGTATTTACATTGAAGTTGATAAGTCGTACTCTCTTGACTTGAATAACGACCTTAGATGTTTTAATGGTGAAGACTTAGTAATATTTAATTGAGCACTATTAGAATATGGACCTATGTTAATTGATTGATGTAATTGATCATTTTAATAAAGTTATAATCTTTTATTCGAAGAATGATAATTGGCCCTCTTATAATATAACGAATAATGATCCTAAAAAAAGTTGAAAGGTTAATCAATTAGAATATGGATCATGGTTAAATATAAAGGACAATTTAATTAAGGTCAATGATGATCAGTTTAGTGAATATTTATCTTTAAGTTATTCTTAGAATGTAATTCTTAATAATGGAAGGATAATGCTATTGGGGAACAAATGGGTTGACTTGTAGGTCAAATGATGAAACTTAGACATTTGAAGTATACTTGCAAACAGAAAACTGAAAACCCCTACACATTATTCAACTATGTGAATTTAGTAAACCAAAACATGTGTTTGCATCGTGTAGTCTATATGCTTCTTGTTTTGGGTTTTGGGTTAACTAGTGTTGACCAGTCCTAGGTTGTTACCAGAGGCTCGGGAGTTATGAGATGTGATAGCATGTTGATCTTATTTGGTCTTGATCTTTATAAGCCCAACCATGGTTATGTGATCGTATGCTCTGTGAAATGTTTGTATTTGTTCTTCAGCCTTCATGTGTGAAGTTGAGATGTATATATATCTAAGACACTTGAGCTAATCATTTTTGAGTCATCGATCAGTTATCCTTGGATTACTTTCTAGTTGCCATGATGGGACTGAAATATGGATTTATTTCTTGATGATGTCATGTTGTGACATGTTTGACTCAACTATTTTGGAGTCTTCGATCAGTATGATTTTGAGATATTCTTGGTTGCTTGTTGAGAACCATTTATCTTGAGATATATTTTGGTTATTGAGAACCAATTGATACTTATGATTATCAATGATGCCTTCAGTTGCCAATAGAGAACTGTTGTGGTCATGATTTTCTATGGATGCTTTTTCAGATGCTCATGGAGGTTTGATGATTCTTATCTTGGAGATTTGATGATTCTTATTATGGATATTTGATGCTTTTATGCATATTTGATGATTTTATTATGGATTATCTTTTATGATTTTGTGATTTATGATTCCATGAGCTTAGGGTAGGTAATCTACTTGTAATGTCGGGAAGTGGCTTGCAATGGGGGCCGCGGCCCTAAGTGGCTGCCAGGGTAACTCATTGTAAGTTTGGTTAATAAGTGATAACATTTACACACTAAATGGGGATTAAATGAACTTAAAAAGATAATTGTTTTGATGTTCTCGCCCATACCTTGAGTGCTTGTACAGGCTAGGATGGGAGTAGTGAGAACGCATGGTTGCGGCCGTGCATTCTGTAGTATGCCTCATCAGTATGAGAAGATACTAGTGGCCGCATGAGATCAGTATGGACTCGTAGAGTTTAGCTAACTGCCAGGGTAACTTGTACGTGATAATTGCGATGACACTTTCCCGCTTGCAGAGTAGGTTTCCTACATGTCTTTGTGTGCCTCTGGGAATTAGATGTCGGTTTTGTGTGATGGAACTTTTGAGTTAGTATACTTTTAGAATTCTTGGATTTATAGAGATTTGTGTTTTGTGAATTGATATCTTGTTTGGGACTTGAGATTATCTCCTCAGCACGGTGGGAGTGGACCACTTAGGTTCCACGCGGTTGGGTGGTAGTGTATTTTCACTCTTATCATTTGAGATCCGTCCGAGACACCGTGGCTGGAGTATCTTTGGTTGGTATTTATTCTTCATTATGTTCTTGGAGCATTATGATAGATAATATACCTTATGATGGATGTATTTACTGGTATGTTTCTTATATTGATGATTTGCTTCACTTTGCATATGATAGTTGATGTTTTATTATGCTTTACTTTGCATGTTAGTAGGATGTTTTAGGAGTGACATTCTTACTATGTTAATACCGATGATCTCTTCGGTGCTTTGGAATGTTACGCACGGAGGGATGGCTAGGATCCACGATGGTCTAATGATGCTATTTACGGTTGGGAGGAACCGTGCACTTAGTTATTTATGTTTGTGATATATGGTTATCTTTTGTGATGGATGTTTATATCTTTTGTGATGATGTATCATGTATGATATGTGGTTTCATTTATGTTATTGCATTATGGATTAATATTAGATGATGATGATGTACTTTATTTACTTGGATGTTTATTCTTTTCATACCCTGTGATATGTACAGTGGATGATTGAGCTAAACTAAAATATAATTACAAAAGGACATTTGTATATTGTTTAAGTACATTGGATGTATCATTGTTATTTCATAAAGATGGGATGTTAGATGAATAGTTAATGTAGATGTGATACAATGTTAAGGGATCTTTAAAGAATGTAGCCTGTTATGTATATATGTTATGTTTATTTTCATTTGAACTGTTGCTATTGCTTCCGCAAATGTTATGAATGGTTTTATCTTTCATGTTTTAAAAAAAAAAAATTTGTTTGGCAAATTTAGTAAAATTCTTTGGATCCCTTGGCGGGGCATTACAACTTGGCTTTGATTACTATGTGCCCAAACTGGTAAATTCTGCTAATATCTACAGTATTTTTGTCGCTCAGAGATGTGCTGGATTGATTCACGTATGTTCAGATATTTGGTATCGTGGCTATTTAGAATGGTGCTGCAGGCGATGGTTGTTTGGGGCAGAAAGGTCGACTGAATAACTCACGGCAAAATACCTTCAAGGATTTGTCAAACTCGGATTAATGAAGATTGAACTTTGAGACTATGGCAGAAAGCAAGAGCAAACGGGAATATGGTTGCCTCCATTCGAAAACGACAAAGGCAATATAAAAGATTTGATCGGCTTTTCACCTTCTGCCGTTACAAGACTCCACGCAATTTGAATTTCCATCGATTGGAAATATGAAAACGTTGGATCAAAGGTGAAAAGGTTTTATTAATATTATTTAATGTTTCAATCGATGACTAAGTGCTAACATTAAAGAATATTAAATTAGAAAAATAATAGAGCTGGAAAGTGAAAATAACACATATTATTATAATTCAAAAATTTATTAAAATCTTATAAGTATTTTTTTAAAACATCATTCTATTAATTTATTAACATATAAAGATGCTAAAATATTTTTATATTCAAATGCACATATCTAAACTATTATTAAAAATAATACGACGAAAGATAATTTAAAATCTTTTAAGAATACGTTTATATTTAAACTTAAATTTAATTAATTATTAACAACTCATGCAATTCCAGAGATGAGTCCTGTTACAAATCGCTTGGTCCTCTACTTGTTTGTCCAATGATGGTGATGCCCTACCTAATTCTTTTTCTGACAATGCTTCCACCCCTTCGACAAGCTCCCTGCAAGGAATTTCTCTGTAATTAAATTATAAATTATAAATAATCATATTAGTTGACCTTTCGTCTTAATTCCATGAATTTGTGATTAACGAATAACTAGCATGTGATCTTCACTTGAAATCATAACGACTAACTATCTTACCATTTCGCTAGATTATATCAAATTAAACTACCAACTAACTTCATGTGAACTTCAACGTCTATATTTCAAGCTAGGTCAAAAATTGGGATGTAACAACAAATGAGCTGATATTTGTGTTAACGTTTCTGTATCTGAACACCGAGTGCAGTGACTTATTACATCGAAGATGTGAAGTTGTCTCTGTAAATATCTTCTATGGAGGTTGATTTCCTTGCAACATTTGTTACTATACATGCAGTATCATTCCTACTCAATAAATTTCATGTTATTAGTACCATCCAAAACTCTTAGCTGTTTGCGGTTTAATACACATTTCAAGGAGATACTCAAACATGGAATACCATCAGTTCTTTTTCTGGGACGGATATTCTTTACTCTTCCACTGTAAGAGGTAAGTCTGGAATCTCTTTTGTCTATCACAATTTACTGTACTTAATTTGAACCTGTGACATAGAGGCAATCCAGCAGACCGAAGTTTTCTGTTTATAATCTCAATCATGAAGCCCAAGCTTGAGAAGATTGGTCCACTTTGAGAGCAGCTAAAAGAAGATTCTGTGTCCTTATCAAAATGGAAATCCCTTTCGCTGAAGATGGTGATGTTGCTGGTTGCTCTGTTTGGAACAGAGAGAAACATATCTTCTTTCTCACTTTGCTCAAAACTTTCAAGACTTTCCTAGTCCAAGATCACATAGATTAATTTCAAAAACACATGCAAAATGCAAAGAGATATCATACTGATACCGAGTTATGTTGGCTGCTCTCTCATTAGGATTTGAGAGTATTGGTCCTCTTACAAATCTTTAAGTTTGTCACCTCTCTGTTTAAAAGATCAAATAGCCTCAGCCACAACACTCATGGTATTGACTAAACCCATCATCCAACCAAAATGAAAATATGGAGGGTTTGATTCAATGTATGCCCTCTAATTATCTTCGGTAAATGTTTAATACTCTCCAATATCTCCAACATTTCTTCATAAATAGAGGCCCTAAGTTTTGCAAAAACTTGGGTTCCATCAGTGTGATCTTTGTGGATAGATAATATAGTGTGATCTTAGTGTATAGAAAATACAATATTAGTCTTTGTTGATTGATTTAGTGATTGTCATCTCTCTTATGTAATCATCATGTGATTGATGTTGCATACGATTTGGGTGATTCTAAAAATGACATCATTATTCTGTAAAGCAGTTCTTCTTGTGTAAATGTTTGTTGCATGATCAAAAGCTTTGTGAAGAAGTCATTCATCTGACTTGGCTTGTGAAGCATTGTTTTGATTATTCAATAAAAGAGAATTTCTTTGGCATGGCTGGGGTTTTCCCTCAAATTGGAGGGTTTTCCCAGTGTAATCTTGGTGTCTTTGTTATTAGCTTTTTTTTTCATTCCTAGCATAAAACATTAACATGGTGTCAGAGCCAGGTTGAATAAGAACGGATGAGGCCTTTACCAGGGAACCTGTGATGCTTTTGCCGCTTCTTCTTCTTCTGTGTGTTTACCTGTTTATTCTATTAGATGTTGTAGTAGCTTAAGAAACTATTCCTAGATTTTGGGATTTTGCCAACAACAAGAGCACATAAATTTCTTGCTATTGTGACGTGTTTTTCTATGAGAAGGCACATGGGCATTAGTTAAAAGCATTTGAAGTTCAACACCCCAAATACATTAAAGGGGGGCGGAGGAAGAATAAAATTCTGAACCTGATTTATGTATAAATTAATATCTTTCAGCCAATCAAACTCTTTAGACAAGAGGAGGTAGCAGTTGATGCTGCTATCAAGGCATTGCTAAATTAACAATAAAGATGAGTATTTTATAGCTATACATTTGAGTACTGATCATAAGTTTTATGTACTTAATTCATGCAATAACATAGAAAATAGTGAATCATGTATACTTCTAGCATTAGGTTGTATATTTCTCTTTGGGACATAGGTTGAGTCTATTACTAATCTTCTAAAATGCTTCCAGGACGAATTGAAAAGCAGCATGATGGTGAAAGATTACCTAAGAAATTCAAGGAAGTAAGAGCTTTATGCATCTTGTACAAAAGTCATGCAAGCTTTAGAAATGAAAAAATACGACACTGTTTGCAGCCATCAGTCTAAGTTGATGTCACATAACAAGGTTGGGTCAGCCTTGGATGGAGAGTTTGCTTCAGCAAGGAAATTGAGAAAGATGAAGACACTAAACAACAAAGATCCTATCATTGCAATCAACTACTTCTAAGAGGAGGAAATGATATTCAAAGGGAGTTCTATGAGGAACTAAAGATGTCAGCTAAATGGGTTGCAGTGTTGCAGAGAACAGAATTGCACAGTCAATCTAGATTTTATGTTGGTAGTTCTGTAAACTTTCAAAATAGTGTGATCTAAGATGAGGTCAAGGAGGACAGTCCTACACTTTAGCATATCAGAAGTTTTGGAGGTGTGTGTTGTTACTGTTCCTCTAAGGCAAGCATTGCAGGCAATCTTGATTAAGGAGATCAGGAGGTTGATGGAAGTGCTTGAAGATTCAGAGGGAGCTTGAGTGACATATGGAGAATGCCATGTCCTTTGCATAGGAACAACAAGCTCGAGAAGGTCAAACATTGGAGGTAACTTTGATAATCAAAGTTGTGAGAATCCTGCCCATACTAAGAGGGAGTCCTTGTTGAGAGGGAGTTTAAGGTTTTTGTTGTTCTTTATTTGTTATAATGCATTTTTCTTTGAGAGGGAGAAATTTGAGGTGAAAGCCCTTGCAATGCATTTTTCTCTAAGACGAAGAAATTTGAGTTGAAAGCCCTTGTAATGCATTTTTCTCTAAAATAGAGAAATTTGAGGTGAAAGCCCTTATTGCTCTATCCACTCATGGTAGCAGTCATAATGGATGTCATGTTTGGAGGCTCCATGATGACATCACTGGACATGACTCTGTGGTGGGAGCTTGTGCTTATTCCACTCATGGGAGTAGCCAGATTGGGCATCATGTTGAGAGACTCCAGGACAATATCACATAGAGTGACTCCATGATGTGAGCTTGTGTTTACTTCACTCATGTGAGTAATAACTACAATGAACGTCATGTTGAGTGAATCCATAATGCCATCACATTGAGAGAATCCTTGATAAGGTTTTGCCTTTTCTTCTTCACAATGAGTGCAGCCATTGTGACTGTCTTGTTTAGAGACTTCATGACATGTGAATCTGAGAAAGAGAAAGTATTAAAGCAAGGTAGTTGCAAAAGCTTTCACCATACCTGGGATGGTTTTTACTATTTGATTTTGTCTTTATTTTATATTTGTCAACGTGGTTGTTCAAGATTTGATAAGGAACTGTTCTTCTATGTGGAGGGACACATCATTTGTGTTGGTGATTAAAGTCATTGTTGCATTGTAACTCTTGATTATGTAACAACACTATTAGTTTTTCCGAGAGGATCTACTGCAAATGTATTAAGCACTGCCATGATATTTAGTATGTGTTTTCCAAATTGTAGCGACCTCTTATATATATAAGAACGTGAGTAAAGAATAGACACATGTTTGTTTGTTAACATAATTACAATCTTATATATATATATATATATATATATATATATATATATATATATATGCGCTACAATTTATCTAAGTGAAGCTACTTAACATCAACACTCCCTCTTAGCTAGGGAGGATAAACATAGGACAATGTATTACACCATTGGAAATATTAGGTATGGCAAAAATATATCTTTGATCAGATGATATCTATCATTTTGATATCACAGTTGATATTACGAGTATTGGCCTCCCAGAATATCAAAGATATTCACCAAGTACTCAAAATGTTTTGGGTGAATATCTTTGATATTCTGGGAGGCCAATACTCGTAATATCAACTGTTACATCAAAATGATAGATATCATCTGATCAAAGATATATTTTTGCCATACCTAATATTTCCAATGGTGTAATACATTGTCCTATGTTTATCCTCCCTAGCTAAGAGGGAGTGTTGATGTTAAGTAGCTTCACTCAGATAAATTGTAGCATATATATATTCTATCATTTTGATATCGCAATTGATATCAAGAGTATTGGCCTTCGAGAATATCGACATCCGATATTCAACAAGTAGTCAAATAAGGTTTTGAATCACATCTGATATGAAGAGTATTGGCCTCCCAAAATATTGTAAGATATTCACCAATTACTCAAAATAAGGTTTGATATCAAGAGTATTGGCCTTCCAAAATATCAATGATATTCACCAAGTACTCTTTGAGTAATGGCCTCCCAGAATGTTGAGATGCAAGACATTCACCATATACTCAATTTGTTTGATCTCATAATACAAGCTATTGTAAGATCGTCACCTTATAATAACTTTTGCAAATACAAGTGACATCATTTGGAAGTCGTCACTTCATGATGTACACAAGGGGTAGGCCCATTAAAATCACATAGTCACGAGGTATATTCATGAATCACAGTCCTCTTGACTACTACAATTTATTGGTCATAAGAGAATCCATCACAACATGGTTACTCCCTCTGAATCAATATGATTGAGATCACCAAAGGTTGACTGAATTCTATCGCCTATCTTCTCCCTCTCTTCCAAGGTTTCAGAAATATCAACCTCCCTCTAAGTCTCAATCTCCCTCTTTTCCTGCAGTAACATTCTCAAAGGAAAAGATCAAGGCACATAGCTCTTATAAAAATAAGAGAGAAACTACAATAATAAATAGTTTGCATTATGATATAAGATCATCCCAATGTAATATAGATAAAGATCTAATTTAATACAAGTTATTGTAAGATCATCACCTTGTAATAACTTCTATAACTTCTGCAAATATAAATTGGACATATTCCATCTTCTATATGTACTTTTATCTATATTTTCAACATATTATTATTATCAACTCAATGGAAATTATAATACCAACTATAGTTTAATAACTAAGGATTGTTATTGTTTATTTAACTATAATGCTATATCCCCTAATTACATGAATTTATTTCTAATCTCATCCAATGCTATTTATATCCCATAACATTAGAATTAATAAGACAATGCTATTAATTTCAAATAAGTATAACCTAATATACAATTATACCTTTTTAATGTGATGATTGACGTCACCATACATAATGGAGAGTTCAGGTGTAAAGAGTATGTACCAACGAATAAATTACCTTGCCCAATTATGTGAGTCCACCAATTCATTTCGTCTTGACCATCGCCTTCTTAAATGCACGAAGCCCTTGCGTGGTTCATGTATTTTCTCTGTCTTTGTTTGAGGGCACCATTGTATAATGTGCAAGTGATACATCTATTCAATGCTTTACATGTGGGTCACAAGGTTTCTAATGCTGTAGATATTGGAAAATCTACATAATCGATCTCCTATATATTGTGGGGTGCCCATCTCCTTAATACCCTTATTTTAGAACTAAGATCATACTCCAAACAGCCAAGAGACCCAGAAGGCATGAGAAAATTGTTTTAGTCACATCTTTCTTTACTTTTTGTACTCCATTACGACATCGAAGGCATCAAAGGCTCTGGTTGCAGGACAACATTTTCAAACCTTTTATCGTGCCAACAAAAACCCTTGATTTGATGCACGACTGTCTTAGAATACTTGCGCTTGGGGACATAACACATAAATTTAAACAACTTATGTATTTTGAAGACTAATTTTGTGCATTCCCTTACATCCTGTAGTCATCCAAGGACTTAGGTCATTTGTTTGCAGCTTTTCTCATAACGAAAATTGTTTGCAAGTGACAAAGACAAGTAATCTAGTGATCTCAAAAATTGTTCAGGTTATGTATAGTCCATTTATTAACCATTACTATATCATTTTTGACATTGATAATGGTCTATTGTCATGCAGATGTCCTCAATTCTTCATGTAATTTGTAGATTCTTCTTGTGCCCTTAACAATCCCCTCTACATTTGTAGAACATTAAATTAAATTGCAATTTGTGACCATGCCTATAATCTCCATTAATTCCATTATATATCTGCACCCTCTTAAGCAATATGTTTTCCAATATCGTATTCCATACGCAGAAGCAGATAATATAAAGGGTGCTACCTTGCATGTTCTAATCTCTGTAATTTTGTGGTGTTGAGAAATCATTTATACAGTGATTCAGGAAAATGATCTTTTTCTCCTCTATTAGACCATTGCTATTGAATACTTCATAGAGATCAACATTCTTCAGTTTTCTTGATTCCGAAAAGATTCGTCCTGCTCTGATACCATGTTAGTTTTTCCAAGAGGATCTGCTGCAAATGTATTAAGCACTGCCATGATATTCAGTATTTGTTTTCCAAATGGCAGCAACCTCTTATATATATAAGAACGTGAGTAAAGAATAGACATGTCCCTTAATGGGACATGTTTGTTCGTTAACATAATTACAATCTTATAATTAATTATATATATATATATATATATATATATATATATATATATATGCTACAATTTATCTGAGTGAAGCTACTTAACATCAACAAACATCAACAAACACTTTGTAATAGCTGTCGCCTCTTCATGGTTTTTGCGATTCAAGAGTGAAAGACAAAAGACTTCAGTTTCATATTCTTGGTGTGTTCTCGTATATTGGTTGTTTAATTAAGTGGAGCATGATTCTGTCATAGATAGTGTTCACTCAAGTGTTATTCGTTTTTCAAAAGATTGGTAACTGCAGATGACTCTAGGTGAATTATCGTATTTTGTCTAGCAAGATTGGATGTTTGTATTAGTCATTGAACGGTGATTGAAGGAGCCTGCTGAGCGATGAGTAGTATGTGATTCTACAGACATTCTGATTAAAAGATCAGGGCATGTGATCTTCATGGATATAGAATACAGTGTGATCTTAGTGTATAGAGAATACAGTATTAATCTCAGTTGGATGATTTAGTGATTCTCATCTCTCTTTATGCAATCATCATGCAGTTGATGTTGCATATGATTTGGGTACTCTAAAAAATGATATCATTATTTTGTAAAGCAGTTCTTATTGGGTAAATTTCTATTATGTGATC
Organism: Cupressus sempervirens; assembly: GCA_028749045.1. Taxonomy (NCBI): domain Eukaryota; kingdom Viridiplantae; phylum Streptophyta; class Pinopsida; order Cupressales; family Cupressaceae; genus Cupressus; species Cupressus sempervirens. The sequence goes on along the minus strand of CM053793.1, from coordinate 360,785,571 downwards.
ACAAACTCTATGAAGAAGTCATTTATCTGACTTGGCATGTGAAGCATTGTTTTGATTATTCAATAAAAGAATTTCTTTGGTGTGGCTGCATTTTTCCCTAGAGTAGAGGGTTTTCCGAGGTTATCTTAGTGTTTGTCTTCTGCTGTTATTTTTTATTTCTGGCATAAAATATTAACTCTAAGGACTATAAAAGAAAGAACAAGAAGTCAAAAGCGACTTTTTCCCACGAAGGAGTGAAACCCTCACATTTTGTGGAGACCCATTGTGGATACCATTGGTTTCCGACCTACAAGTTGGCCTTCTTCCTCACTAAATGATTATCCCCTCTTGTGAGAAATTCTGATTCCCACGTCAAAGAGTGTAACCATATTGTCTAATCTATTTAGGATGCTAGATACGACAATAATGACATTTTGGTTAGCTTTGACATAGTTTGCCTCTTCCCCAAGGTTCCCAATTCTAATTCTATTGATATTGTCAAGCTCAAGGTTAATGTCAAGGTTGCCTCTCTTGTGGAATTGTGCATATGTTACACTTTCCTCTCTTTCCAAGATGTCATTTGTGAGCAGGTTAATGGGGGGTGTTCACCCCTTTCTCCTTTGATTGTGAACTTGTATATGGAACTTCACCTTGCAATCTTTCATCTATAGTCCTAAGTGGTCGAAACAATATGTAGATGATAGCAATGGTCTTGATAGGCTAAAAGAGTTTCATGCACTCCTCAATAATGTAGTTCCTTCCATCTCCTTCACTGAATAGATTGAATCAAATAACCTTATACTATTCCTTAATGTCTCGATCCACAAAAAACTTGATGATACTCTTGTTCATGGGGTTTTTCATAGAACCACTCACACTAACCTTTATCTTCATGCTTCCTCTCACCACCATCCTAGCGAGAATTATGACATCCTTAAACCCTTGCTTTGAGAACCTATCAAAATTGTGACAAAGATAAATTGGATCGGGAGGTCACCCATCTTTGTCTAGTGTTCAAGTGGGATGGTTATCCAGACAAGCAAATCTCTAGATCTTTTTGTGAAGCCAGATCCTTCTTTTATTGCATCTCCAATCCCACTACCTCTTAGATATTTTCCTTCCCTATGTACCAATTATCTCCCATAAGGCCTCTAAGCTTTTGGTAAAAAGGTGTTCGGGCTGCCTTCAAGCCCTTAACCAGCTTAAAGAATTGTGTTCAGCCTCTTAATATCTCCAGGGATGTCATTTTAGGGTCTAGGGTATTGTTCACCATTTTGCCCCCACCACCTTTGTTTTTTTCAATGTTGACCAATCTCATGAAAAACCAGGGTGGTAGCCATGTCTATGTCCTTTGAATTATTATATTTGCCATGCAAACTTGATAGGGATACATAAAACCTTGGTCACACCCTTTATACCCCTCAGTCTTCAAATCTCTTATATTGTATGACATATCGCCCTATCACTCTAGATTATGGCTTAACTACGAGATGGGTTGCGAGGATGCGAAACGGTCGGGTTTACCGTTAGTGCGACTTTTCAGCAATTAACTCTAGCATCCAATTTCGGGTTGCAAGGTTTGAAGGTCGAAGGGCATCTATAGTTAATCTTCCTCGGCTGTCATATCTTGTTAGATCGATGGCTGACATATTTGCGCTTTCTGAAGATGTGCAAAGTTTAACTAAAGCAAGGAAGCAACAGGCTGTTGTGTGGACTTGTGGTACTAGATCCAGTATGTGGGTCGTAGAATGATGTGTTAGAGCGAGTGACAGAGTGGCGGTGTCTAATTGGTTGAACGTGCTGACTATGCGAAGGGTTTTCCAGTTTTACAGTTGCTGTTATCAGCAGATCAATGTTTAGTGTATCCCCGCATTTTGAAAATGCTCAATGTTTAGCCAATGCAGGAATACGAGCATGCAATGCGTGTCATGGTGGGCTAGGTGCATTTGAGTTCTCTTCATCGCATCGTCGCAAGGGTCAATTTTGAAGGAGTTGTTCGAAAGCAAACCAATTGAATCGATATCACTCAATCGATAATGCTTCAATGTTTCAAGTTGCAATGATGCAACAGTCAAATAGGCCACAGTCAAATTCAGTTCATCGCATTGTCGCAGATGGTTAAGGCTTACCCTAGGTTAAGGTGGCGATGATGTGAAATGCTTTGATTGCACTTTCGTAGGGTTAAATGCTTGACTAAGAGTTAAGGTTGCGGCGGAGCAACCGGTAGTCAAGATGTCTTTGCAGCATTGCAGGTCAATTAAGAGATAAGGTTGCGAGGCTGCAAACATAAATGTTGAAGCAATTTACAGTTAGGCACAACATCGCATGTTCCAAACAGTCTTCATGGCTGGCGGTTTTCATGAGGCAACGTGGTCAAAGATACAGGTTTCGCACTTTTGCATGGTTAGAGGATGGTTAATCTCAACCGCAGCGAGAGTGCGAAAAGGCCAATTTCATGATGTTTGCATGGTCGCAACATTCAAAGGGCTAAAGAGATAAAAGGTTGCGAATCAACAATAAGCATAAAACAAGGCATATCGTGGTTTCCCAAGGACATGCAGTTAGTGAAGAAAATAAGTTGCGAAGTCGCGACTGAAACAAAGGCATAGGTCAACATAAAGATAGAACGTTGGGCGAGGTGGCAAAATACTTAGATGATATAGGGCCACATGGCAAGTCTGAGGATTGACTCCAGTTGACTTGATGATATATCTGATTTGGCATGGTCTGTAATGTCCCATGTCCAACTAAGTCATAGAAACAGGTTCATTTGTGTGTATAATGGGTGAATGCCCAAATCCACTCTACCCAACGTGTATAGGGAAACCTAGATAGGCTGTACGGTATTTGGAAGTGTTGTTGTGGCGGCTGTAGGTCAAATTGGGAGATCGTACGATATTTGGAAGTGTTGTGGCGGCCGTAGGTCAAACTAGGATATCGTACGGTAACCCTGAAGGTTGTACGGTATGTGATAAGGTGACAGGTAGGCCGTATGGAAGGGATGAGTGTGCAGGTAAGGCTATACGATGGTGTTGGGCCATATGGTATAAAGGACGTACGGTGGAGGTGGGACAAATGTCGTACGGTATGAAGGTCGTACGATGGATGTAGGGAAGGGCTGTATGGTCAAATGTGCAGGCCGTCGGTTGTGCTGAGACGATGTATAGTAGGATGAGAGAATACAGTGAAGTACTGAATGAAGATTGATTCGTCCGTACTGTAGGATGGAGGAAGCTAGCGGATGGGGTATGGATGGAGGGGAATACTTAGCCATGCAAACATAAATTTATAGATCTGAATTCATTAGATAACGACAACAAGAATGGAGATTAAACATTTATATAGAACCTTCAATGAATATTTGCCACAAGATAGTGCTCGATTTGCCAAATCTGAGCGAAGTGTTACAGATGATGGAATAGGATGAGGTTTGAATCCCACCATAACCGGACTAGCCAAGTAGGGAAGATCTTTCACTTCTAATATGGAAATCAACGGAGAGTTCCAACTGGAATTCGTAGTACAAAAGAAATAATCAGAATGTATACCTATGACTACCTACAAGCTGTGCTTAAATACCCATCGGGAAAACTTTCCGAGGGTGTACAAAGATAGGCGACGGCTACACTTACCTACGGAAACAAAACTAAAGTGGGTCTGAGATATTTTACATCAATCGTCCCATTAACAAAGATTTGATTAATAATCTATTTTATGACGAGGATATTACATGGTCGAGAACATGAAACCAGCACTTGAGTGATGGCAATCAAATCCTCGATCATTGGCGATCACCTCTTTGGTGTTCTCCATGCCTTGTAAGTGCAAATTTTATCATTCCGCTGCCATGGTTATCCATCTACCCAACCATGCAGTTATGGCTGCTGTTTCTGTCTATTCAGGGCTTGATTTGCACGCAAGATCAGATATTTTGCATGGAGACGTGCATCTGGTCAGGATTTCCTCAGCTCAGCTGTTATTGCTCTGCTCTGCGATCTATTTCCTCCTGGTTGGAGTTTGAACTCAATGTAACATCAGAGTTATGCCTGAACTTTATACAAGGCAGTTGTAAATATGTTTTGAGGGTTGTTTTTCACTGTTCTATAATGTCTACTTGCAGTCGCCTTGTGCTCTGCAACTGTATTCCTTGCTTTCCATTAATAAAATAGTTCTCTTTTTACCTCTTCTTGTCATTCATGATTTGTGCATGTATTTTTCTTTGTCTTGAATGTTTCTTTCTAGTTTCTAAGGCTTATATGTTGTGTTCAAAATTGTTGATGACTGTTGTATTGTGAAGATGTCTTTCCATCCAACATTTGATCAATTATAGACCTGCATGTGATTCTGTGTGAGTGGAATAGAGTTAGGATCTGTGTATTTGGGATTTTCATTGATGTGTTGTGCATCTAAGAGCAGAGTTGCAACGATTTCAATTAGTTGCATCACCCCCTTTTAGATTAGATTAGGTAGTTTGCTTTCCTGCATCTCCTTCTCCCTTTTCTTCTCAAGAATAGTTAGGTGCATCTTGATTGTAAGGAAGCCGACCTTCTCCGGAGATTGACCTCAGAGCGCAAGTCCCACACTTGGAGGTTATTTCCATGTTACACGAGGTTGCTTGAGGGTCATACCTCAAGCAAGGGTGCAAACTTCTGTGTCAATAGTTTGTAAAGTTCTGCAAATTCTTTTGTTCTTGAATCAGACTTATAGTTCAGTTTCGAGTTGCTGAGAATGATCTTTTAAACAATATGTATATTCAGATTTTATTGATGCAGATATCACTAATGTTTACTGCAAGTCCAGTCCCCTATACTCGATCTTGGATGATTGAGAATATCTTTGCTATGTATTTGAAGGAAGGAGAATGCTTGGAAGATTAGACTGCTATTTGTATGTGTGTCCTCCAAACTACATTCACAACCTATATATATATATATATATATATCCTTCTAGAGGGTATGTCCCTCAAGGGACATGACCCTTAGTTTTGGCATTAAAACATAATTATTCCTAAATCGGCGACTTCAAGAATTCTGATTAAAATTAACAAAACTAAGTATTAGTTTAGTTAAATACAAAACAAGAACATCTATTTGGAAATCGCCGGCACCTATAGGAGAGGCATAAATATGTATTACTTGCCAATCATTGGATATATTAACCATAAAAGAAGGTATGGTCTGTACTATCAGACCTATAGAATTATCCAGGTTACATTCCTAACACAGTTTTTGGCAAGCCCGGTGGGAAAGACATTTTCAGCAACACAAGTCAGCTGGAAGCCAATCTAATCTTATGCATTGAGAATTTGGGTGTTATTTTTAGTGCCATTAGCCTTTGGAGGCATTTCGTCAAACACCATGATGACTCTAGTGTACATGTACTAGTTTCAAGATGAAATAGTGTTGGTAAGTAAAGATCATTCTTGATCTTTTTGTGATTTTCAAGTTTTCTATGAAAATGCATTTTTTATGAAACTTTAACCATGGACCCATTTCATAGAAACAACTACTATTCCCCCCCCCCATATCATGAAGAGGCTATTCCTCAACCCTCATATTGCCAATTCCAATCTTAGCCCCAAGTTGGTTATAGCCAATCTGCTTTGAACTATTACTCTATTCCTACCCCTGCTCCACCAGTCCCAACATCCCCATATAAAGACCTTGAAGATATGATGTTGGAGTTCCAAAGGAGGATGGATTGGAAGTTTTGTAAACGAAATAAGCGGTTGCTGGCCTCGGATAGACAGCTTGGTGGGATGAATAAATGACTTGATGAGGTTGCAAGGTAGAAAGAGATAGAAAGAGAGTAGGAAGAGATGGCATACCAGGCCTATCTCCAAGAAGAAGAAGAAGAGAGGGAGAGAGGAGAATCTTGCAAAGCAAGTTACTGCAGCAAGAGAAGAGGAAATGAGACTCCAGTTAGCTCATTTTTAGACCAAGGAAGCAGAGGCAGCCCCTTCTCCAATATATGTCATCAGCTTCAAGAAGTCCCCTCCATCACAAGAGCCTGTTGCTGCAACTTCTCCACTCCCTGTGCGAAAAAGATGGCCTCACGAGCCTTCCATACCTATTACCATTTCACTCTTTAAGGGTGGACCGGCTGTATGGACTCCTAATGGTCCAACTAGGGAATTTTGGGAGAGTGTAGTAGAGTCTGCAAAGCTACCCTTCGAGGAGTTACAGCCTGCTGAGGAAAACAAAGAGGATCCAATCCTCTCATTTGAAGAGCTCCCCTCATTTGTTGAGGAAGAGGAAGAAAATGTTGTTCCTTCTCTTGAGGAACAAGTCATGTTTGAGCCTTTACAAGCGAATGAGGATCTACTGCAAGCTGAGCAAGAAGAAGATCATTCATTGCAGAAGACAGTCCTCCATGATATGGCGGAGGGAGAAGAGGATTTCAAGGATAGCTCTATCATTGAGGAGGAACATGTTGACATGCATGAGGTTTCCCCTCAACCTATGCATGTTACTACAGTTATGATGGAGGAGATCAATGATGAGGATGACCTTTTGGATGAGTTTGATGCTATCTATTCTTCCATAGAGGTTGAGTCATTATCTCCTATGAATGAAGAGCATGGTCTTCATGAACAACAAATGGAGAGTCACACCATACTAGTAGCTTCAGAGGAGGTGGTTCATAAACAACATGACATAGAGGTTGAGTCATTATCTCCTATGAATGAAGAGCATGGTCTTCATGAACAACAAATGGAGAGTCACACCATACCAGTAGCTCCAGAGGAGGTGGTTCGTGAACAACATGAAGACAAGGTGGAGATTTTTTCTTCATAGGAAGAGGAGCCACTTCCAAATTAGTTGGATGCTATCATTACAGAGCACATCAACATGGTCAACGCTGATTGCTTTGACCCAGAACCATCAAGAGGATGCTCCATAAGGCATCTGGCTCTGCAGCAGTGCAAGTTGCCGCCAGTCATGCTCACTCTTGAGCATGAGGAAAGTTTTCCCAAGGAAGAGCAAGCATGTTTTGCTTAGGATCAAGGCATCCCAGTGCTGGAGAGCAGTTTCATTGTTTTCAGCATTGGGAGGGAGGCATTCCGGGCAGCAGCATGTTTGTCATGCTTGCTGCTGTTTTCAGTTGCCCTCATGCATGGGAGAAGAAATCAGCTATTGAGGAAGGGCAGCTACTTTAACGAACCAGTCAATGGGTTTGTTTAACTTTTCCTCTCTATAAATTCATGTATTTGGATGTGCGGGTAAGTAGTGAATGAGAACCTTAGGTCCTCTTAGAAGTCCAGAATTTAATTATACAGTTACAATTTTTTATTCCCACAAATGCTGGATAGGCTACTTGGGCCATATTTACGAAGAAATGACACTAGTTGCATTCTCCTTTCTTCATTCAAAGGAGTTACAATATCAATTTTCCTTTTTACTATATACATTGTTTATACATTCATGGAGCTCCTTTGTCTACTAGAAGTCAACTGAGATCTTTCTCAAATTCCAATCTCTTTAGAAATGTGTACAACCCTGTTCACAAAAAGGCAACTCTCCACTTCTATCTATGGATTAGCTAACCCATAAATATATGACCACATGTCATGATAATGAATTGAACCACCCCCCATAAACATTTTACAACATAAATTAACCGAAACCGTAGACATAAAGCAAAGAAATATACTTTTAGGAATATTAACATACAAATCTAAATGTATATAAATATATATCTAAATGCATATGCTACTTACATCTAGATATTTGTAGCCAAGAATATCAAAGAAATATCTCATGTAAGCACTATAATCCTTTGTCACAGCGTAACAAACACTTATCTAAGCCACCACCCTGTCATTATTTATATACATCTATATATATGTAGCCATGAATATCGAAGAAATATCTCATTTAAGAACTATAATCCATCATCACAACATAGCAAACACATATCTAAGTCACTGCCTTGTCATTACTTAGAGTTAAATCTTAGTCCTACTTAATCTCCCCAAGGATCCGAGTGTATGGTATAAAAGTGCTTAGAGTTCATCATATATCAGAATGCTTAAATCAAAACCATAAGAGGTCCATCTGTCAGACTTACAAATCCATGAAGATAGCAGAGTCACAATTCCAATGGAACGAAAAGAGGATGTATCCCATCAAACCGTCAAATCCCAAAAATTCTTCATTAAATCTATTCACTGTCAGTACTTTGATTAGCTAATTTTTCAGCCTACCATTCCTTGCTCTCTTTATATGATCTACTATATGATGGTTAAAATTTTAAATAATTTTAGAATTTCCATTGATCTTTTAATGAGCCCATTCATAAGTCAATTAGGTGTGTTTCCATTTTTGACAACATTGATCATTATGGCGGAGTCACCTCCAATCTCCAATTTATCAACTTGAAGGTTTTGGCATAGAAGCAATCCTTCAGCCGGGGCTGAAACTCAACATAATTGTTAGATGCTGTACCAATGGGTCTAGCCATGTTGGCAATTAACTTTCTTTCCCAATCACGAACACAACACCCAATGACAACCATGTTAGCCGACTGGATGGTCTCGGTTGTGTTCTGTAGCCGACGGAATGATTGTTGTCAGTGTTTTGTATTTTGTAGCCGACGGGTAAATAGTTTGTAGTGGACATAATATTTGTGGCCGACGGACTCCTCCGGGAAGGTTCGGCAAATAGTATTTATATCCCGTCTGGGATCATTGTAAATCATCATCTATCTTCTATCAATTATTCATATTATGAAGCATAATGTATGTATGGCATATGCGAATATAATTTTTCTATTCTGTTCCATTGTCTGTATGTGTTGATTTCTTTACCAGTATGGTAAACATTTGGCGCCGTTGCTCGATGGACCTGGTACGGAGGCAGGCAGATGGAAATTAAATGCCGAATCTGTTGAATAAAAATAAGAACACGGTGAAGGATAAAGATGAGATTCGCACAACTCAAGCTAATTTAATTCTGGCATAGCAGGCAGAGCGCCGAAGGAGATTCCAGAAGATTGCCGACAGAAACCGAAGTGCGGAGGAATTGCTGGAGGAGACTCGACAGCAGGTGGAGTTGGTGGAAGAAGCACAACAAGCGTTCTTGAAATTGTGTTCGCCAAGGGAAGAGAATTCAGACGGAAGAGCATCGACTAACACGGCTCAGAGTGCCGAGGGAGCACGAACAAGGAGTGACCTCTTCGTCCGGGATACACTTCCACGGGAGACAGCTTCAGAAGATCCTTCTTCTTCACCAAGGTTCGCAGCTGTTGAGACCTCTGGTGTGGGAGTTCATACCTCCAGTGTAGGAGTTCAGACCGCCGGTGTGGGAGTGCAAGCCTCCGGTGTGGGAGTTCAGACCACCGGTGTGGAAGAGCAGACCTCCGGTGTGGGAGTGCAGACTGCCAGTGCGAGAGTAAATAGCGCCAGTGTTGTAGGACCCAGTACGCCTCTCTACCAAATAAAGTTGTGATGGCGGGACCCAAAGAAAAGCTGCCGAAGTTTGAGAGCGATGGTACAACCAATCCCATTCGACATTGTAAGAAATGTGAGACGATCTGGCGGGCAAATGGAATCACAGATGCCAACGAATGGGTCAGGCAATTTCCGGCAACCCTACGGGGTGTGGCAATTGATTGGTTTTTGGATACGAATCCACAAAAGCTAAATAGTTGGGATAACATTAAAAAGGAATTTCTAGCAGAATTTAAACTATTGCGGGATGATAATGAAATTGTAGTAGAGATCTTCAATACTAAGCAGGGGAAGAACGAAACTGTCTACGTTTATGCCAGGAAATTAAAAGACTTGATAAACAAAATGGAAAGTAAGCCGGCAGACAGACTTCAGAAAAGATGGTTCGTGGACGGCCTATGCTCGAAGTTGCGGAGGAAAATGAAAATTGTGCCACCGTCGTCATATGCGGACACGTATAATAGAGCACTGGACCTTGAAAGTGAGCAGAAGACAAAGAAGAAAAAAACTAGCTCCTTTGATTCTGATGACGATGAGCCTGCCGAAGATGATAGCAGCGACGACAAAGGTAGCAACAAGAAGGTTCCTACCCTACAGAAGGATATGGTTCGCATGATGGAGTTTAAAAACATGCAGAAGGAGCCAAAATGCAATGAACTGTGGTGCACGGAATGTAAGACCGACAGTCATACTAAAGGATCGTGTCCGAAGAACCAATTTTGTGACATTTGTCGGATTATAGGCCATTCCACAAAAGAGTGCCCCTTTAACATGAAGACAAGAGTATCTCCACAGGTGTTTCTTACACAAGAGGCTTCCTCGTCGGGCAGTAGCGGAAATACGAATAGTACAGGTGCCACATCCAGCGGATACAAGAATAATAGCAGAGGGCAAAATATCAACAATGCGAATAGTGGGAGCCGAAGTCGAATCCAGTATGATGCAAACAGACGGCCGATCGTTCAATGCTGAGAATGTAATTTGTGGGGTCATTTTGCGCGGGATTGTACAACGGCAAACACACCCAAACTACTGTGTAGATGGTGTGGACCCGACGATCACAAAGATTCCAAGTGTCCAAAGTCTGGAGTCAACTTGATCACTGTCGGCACAGATGTAGAGGAGGTTCTGGCAATTACACGGAGGCAAGCGGAGGAAAAGAGAAAATTGGGGGAAGCACAGGCGGAAATTGTAAAGGCATCATTGGTGGGGACATCTCAGTTGAAGGGCATCACCGACACCTTGGCAAGGAACTTCGCAAAACAAAACATTGTACAACAAATCTTACAAACGGAGGTACCGGTCAAGATAAGTGACCTCACAATGCCCCAGTTACGGACGGCCATTCTAAATCATGGACCATTTCCGAAAGCAACGGAGGACACAGGAAGGGATAGTAGTGCAATGGTGGCAACAAACCCAATGCTTCTGGCTCTCACGATGGGAAGGCATCCAGCGGTCATCGAGATGGGAATTTTGGGAAAGGTTCTGACAAACACAATTGTCGACGGAGGGTCCGGTGTGAATGTGTTACCGGAGGATACCTGGAAGAAGTTGGGAAAGCTGACCTTATGGCCACCTGCATTCTAGTTGCTCACGGCAGACCAACACGGAATCAAACCGTTGGGAATCTTGAAGGCGCAACTGGTAACTATTGGAACGCAACCATTTTTATTGGATTTTGTGGTTATTCCATTGAAAAGAAAAGGATATGATACTATTCTGGGACAGGATTGGTTGGTGCAAGAAAAAGTAAAACATGATTGGAAACGAAATACCCTATCAATGGAGGGCGGAGGCAAAAGATTCACAATTGACCTGCATACACAAATGGTCGGCGAGGAGGCAGCATCGTCAGATTCTGAAAGTGAAGGCGAGAGTGATGACGAAGGAAAGAGGAGAATGGAACTGGACAAAGGAGTATTGAGACTTGACAGAGGATCCAATGACGACAACCTGGACTCGGTGAATGGCCTTTACCACTGGCAGATAGAAGACTACGAATTGTTTCCGAGTTGTAATATGCTAAGGGTCGACGAAGGTAAGGAAAAAAAGGAAAATGAGTGTTTGAAGGAATACAGAGCAGTGGAAGAAGGAAAGGTGGCTACGCCTGAAGCTGAGGGGAAGAACATACAGTCCAAACCCAGAAAAAAGAAAGATCCCACCATTCGGTACACAGTGAACGGACCGCACAAGAGGAAAAGAACGCATCGCACCATAAAATTACTTGAAGGGTACCGACAACAAGGAAATAAGCTAGATGCGCGACGACCACAGGCATAGTGGGCGACGGAGGTAACACAGAACAGACATCATAAGGCGTGGCATGACAAACTCAGTAGGTTTCAGCTGGGGCAGTTGGTACTCAAGTACGACAGTCGGGATGAAGTCAAATAGGAAAGGTTTAAGGCAAGATGGGTTCGACCATATCAGACCCAACAGGTTGGCGACAATCGGGTGATAAAAATTGGAGACATTGGACGAGCAAGAGGTGCCTTCGGTAGTCAACGGATTTAAATTGCAAATATATGGTGCCAGGAAGACTCCGTCGCTGTCACAGAATGGCCAGTTGACTCCGTCGTCATTGTAGAGTGGTGACGCCTGGAGGCAAAATTGAGGTGTTGTCTTTCTATTTTATTTTATTTTTGTCAAAAAAAAAAAAATTAAAAAAAAAAAAAGCAAAAAAAAAAAAAGAAAAAAAAAAATTTGAAAAAAAAAATAAAAAGCAAAAAAAATAAATAAATAAAAAGTAGTAAAAATCCCGCGGGCAGATGCAGCTGTCCCGCGGGTAGTCCTGCGGCAGAGGTCCGCGGACTGTCCCATGGGTGGTCCCCACGGCAGAGGTCCGCAGGTGGCTCCCGCGGACATGTCCCATGGGTAGTCCCCGCGGGTAGTTGTTCGTGGACTGTCCTGCAACAGATGTCTGCGGACTGTTCCACGGGAGGTCTTCCATAGCATGATCTATCTGTCTGTTTTCATTTTCGGAAGAATTGTTGAGCTTCTCATTGCCGAAAGAGTGGTTTCAACGAAAGATTGTTGGAGTTTTGTTTCTCATTTGCGGAGGAGAGATTGTGGAGTCTGTGTAAAACATGGGTGTGCGGAGTTTTCTAAAAAAAAAAAAAAACGACGACAGATTCAAGTTGTTCAGAATGAGTGACAGATAATGCCAAAGGGAAGGGGAAGCATCAGTGGTTGCCAGAAAGAGTGTAGAATTGGCAGAAAATGACAGAAATGGTGTGCTCCGTGCATTTCTGTGTGGGTTGCGAAGTGCTAATTTGGTCTGGGCGGCGAGGGGCACTGCCTCTCGACCCCGCCGAGGGTGTTGCCCCCTGGACCCCCAGTCGTTGTGGATATCAGTCGTGGGAGTCTGACCAATTGAGAAGAGTTGAAGTTGCTGCAGGGATGGACTTTCTGTGTACCAGAGGCACTGGGAGTAGGTGTTGGCCGGGAGGCTATCTTGGTGGATGTGTAGAGAGCTTGGGAGGAGCTGATCATCTAGTTGGAGGCAGTGCAGCGACACTTAGCTCAGTGGACCCAGTGTTGGAAGCAGAGAAAGCAGCACGGGTGGCTATTAAGGTCAGCTTGAGGAGACAGTATTGTGTTAGCAGAGGCTACAGCTGTAACGGGATGAATGTGGAAGTGATGCGACAGAAGCGGATTTCTCTTGTTGTAGTCACTTTGTTAATGTATTTTGTTTGTTAATTTGTTTCAGATATTTTGTAATTGTCGTCCGGAGACAACTTTTCTTTTTGGGAAGGATGGTGTTAGCTGATTGGATGGTCCCAGCGGTGTTCTGTAGCCGATGGAATGATTGTTGTCGGTGTTTTGTATTTTGTAGCCGACGGGTAAATAGTTTGTAGCAGACATAATATTTGTGGCCGACGGACTCCTCCGGGAAGGTTCAGCGAATAGTATTTATATCCCGTCTAGGATCATTGTAAATCATCATCTATCTTCTATCAATTATTCATATTATGAAGCATAATGTATGTCTGGCATATGCGAATATAATTCTGCTATTCTGTTCCATTGTCTGTATGTGTTGATTTCTTTACCAGTATGGTAAACAAACCACTCCGGGATTACCTCAAGATGCTCAATTGAAATTCAACTTAAACCATATAGTTTTTCGGAGCTTGCCATTTACGTTCCTTCCTCAAGAGATCTGACTTCCCTTTATCTTCACCTATGAAAGGGGGGATTCTCAATCCAAACCATTTTTTCCTTATCTTGTCATCCCAACTTGTGAACACTTTCTCTTCATATTTATTCGTGTTTCTACTATTTACCACCCCCGCTGTAGAAGCTTTAATCTTGTTTGTCAGTTGCTCAAAGCTCATCCTAGTTGTTTTAAATATTCTCTTGTTCCTTTCATTCCAAAGCTCCCAGATTAATAAAGATGGGGCCATTTTCCGGATATTTCTATAGAGATCCTTCTTCCCCCTCCTAGGCCATCTCTGAAAGAAACCTAGTAAATTTTTTAGTAGTGCTGTCCTCCAACCTAGTTTATTCAATAATCATCTCCAAGATTTATTTGTGTATTCACAATTTAACAAAATAGGATCCTTTGATTCTTCATTCACTTCACATAGAGCGCAACCGGATGGGCACTGATAACCCATCTTCCTGAACCATTCAGTTGTAATTATTCTCATCTGAAATACAGCCCATGCAGACATCCCAGCTTTAGGTAGACAATTCTCATCCCAACATAATTTACTGATAACTATGTTTTGCTAAGCTGATTCCTTTTAGAGAGATTATCATACCCATCATTGACATTGTATTCTGTATTTATTCACTTTTGCCCGTATAACCCTATTGTTATCCATATTGAGCATGACTTTCCTTTCCTTCAGAATTCCATTCAATCTGTTATGGAAATCCAGTGGTAAGTGTAATACCTCCATTAGTTTGCAGCACCATCCTATCGCTGGGTTACCACTAGGTGTCTCCAAGTAGTCCTTAACATAGATAGCTCTTCTGCTCTTAAGGGCTTCTACGGACTGCTGATCATCTAAAAGGGTTTTCAAGATTGGGTACCCTAATCATGAATCATCCCAAAAAAGGGAAGAACCCCCATCCCCAATATCCTGAGAGATTTCTTCAATGATAATGTGTCTACATTCCCTAATAAAACTCCAAACACTCGAACTGCTTGGAGGGGCTGCATGTCTGAAGATACTAAGGAGATCCTTCCCATCCAAGTATTAATGCCTAAGGATCTTGATCCATTTAAGTCCGGGTTTTTGTACATCTTTCATACAAGTTTAGCCCCAAAAGCTATATTCTGATCTTTAATGTGTTTGAAGTGTATTGCATCTTCTTCTCTTGATCTGCAGATCTTATTCCAAGCAACCATAGTCATCCTTGCTTTGTCTGCAGTTCCTTTACAAAAGAAAGTCCTTAACTTGCTAATTAATTTCTTTTTGATACCTGCAGATAGGCTATAACAAGTCATTTGATATATTGGGATAGCTGGGAGGACTGATTTAATCATTGTTACTCTCACTGCTATGGACGGCCATTTTCCTTTCCATGATTCCACGTGTTTGTCAACTTTTGTTAGGACATTTTCCTAAAGATTTGTTGATCTACTCCCTTGTCCAAACGGAGCCCTAGTTATTTACATGTTAGCCTTCCTCTTCTAAAATCCAGGATATTACAAATCTCGTCCTCTATTTTGGCATTTGTATTAAAGAAGAATATTTCCAATTTATCTTTATTAATAAGTTGTCCTGAAGCTTCTGCATAAGCATCTAAGAGCCTTTTGATATTTCTAGCTTCTTCAATCTCCACCTTCCCATAGATCATTGTGTCATCAACAATTTGTGTTACAGGTACTAACACATGATTTTAATCCCTTTTACTTCACCTCTCTCTAGCCTTAGTAAGGGATCTGCCTAGAGTTTCAACCATTATAATAAGGAGAAAGGGGAATGGAGGATCCTCTTGAAGTAATCTCCTAGAGATTCTAAAAAAACCTTTTGGGAGTCCATTAACCAAAACCGATAATGTCTTTTTTCCTTACACTGTATTCCCCGCCCCTTTACCCTGATTTGAGTACAAGAGTCAGAGAAATGACATAATGTATTTGAGATCTAAAGTGACTAATTTCATAGGAATGACTTCTTTCTTGCTGGCATTGGCAGGAGGAATTGTGTAATATCCTCCCCTGATTTGAACTTTGACTTGCAGAAATTTAACTTAAGGAATATTGTCAAACACTTTGTATGCAAACTCATAAAGCTGATTTCCTCAATAAATTGCTTTCCAATGAGTAGATTTACGAACAACTATGAAGTGACATTAAAATGCATAATACACATCATAACATTTTCACAAACACTTGGTACACATTCAATAGTATATGAAAAATCTGGAAACTCTTTCAATCTGCTAATAAAGGGTGATTTTTAAATGTAGATGTGCACTTACAGCTGCCTTAAAGGCTGCAACAACTATTCAGACTTGTATTCAACAATTATTATGCAAAATATCAAAATTTGACAGAAGAAACCTGGAATTAGTGGCCGTAGTATCTTGTAGATGTAGTCGGCCAACCCTCCAAACTTCTAATCAGCCGGAAAAACAAGTAAACTTGATACCAACACTGTTCACGCCGTACTGTAGCAAAATACTGTTCATGCCGACTGTAGCAAAAACTAACTTCAGATCTGCACCTCAAACCCTTGTAAATTTCTTTATGCAAACGCCCCAAATGAAACCCAGTGTATTTCCTGAAGTGAAAACACCCTTGATCCTCCTGACTGTGTCTTCCAACAGCGAAGAGAATGCTAGCAAAGAGGGATTCCGTCCTCCAAGCCCGATAATCAAATATCCAGCAACATAACATTAATCTTCATCCAAGCATACAAAAAAAAAGCTCTTCCATTTCTTTTATAGTGTTCTCACAAGAGCTCAATCCTTCGTTTTCTCAATGCGGAATAAAACATAACTCCCTTTATGTACCTTATGTCTCCAATGTGTTATAAAAATAAAGGGAACTCTTTTAATTTAAATATTTCCCACAAACTATAGTCTATGCATTAATAAAGTTAAATATTTAAATTTAACTTTATAAAATGGCTTTATCAATGCATAACAAATCTTATCAATGATAAATAAATCTTCTTGTCGATTTTAAACAATTACCATCGACATACCACTGTGACTGAATGTCCGGCCATGTCCAAGATGAGTTACTATAAATAGTAAGTATGCCCAAAGTTGCCTCAGAACCCCTCAGAAAGACCTACAACTGAAACTGTCTAGG
The DNA here is from genome assembly GCA_028749045.1 of Cupressus sempervirens. Taxonomy (NCBI): domain Eukaryota; kingdom Viridiplantae; phylum Streptophyta; class Pinopsida; order Cupressales; family Cupressaceae; genus Cupressus; species Cupressus sempervirens. The sequence goes on along the minus strand of CM053793.1, from coordinate 360,768,865 downwards.
CCAAATGGCCTCTAAGCCCCTTTAGTGTCCTAGTTAGCCTACAGGACTGTGGGGAAATAGGCTAACGACAACATCATGCTATGAATGCTAGAAAGGGGACATTACAGTCCGCCCTTCCCAAAATTGCTTGTCCTCAAGCAATTTCAGCTCTGGATGTTGCAATATCTGCTCATTTTCTCAAGTAGCATCCTCAACAGGTAGGTTCCTCCACTTCACTAGATACTCCCTGATAGTCCTCCTGCGAAGCACCCTCTCCCTGGAGTCAAGTATGGCCTCGGGAACCAAGATAAGCTTCCCCTCATCATCAAGAGCTGGCAATACTACTGAAGGCACCACATTGTGACCCAATGCCTTCTTAAGGCGTGACACATGGAACACATTATGCACTTTACTATCTGCAGGCAACTCCAACTCATAAGCTACTTCGCCCACTCTCCTGATAACTTTGAACGGTCCATAGTAGCGTGGTTTCAATTTCTCTGCTCCACTCTTCTTGAGAGAGGACTATCTATACGGCTGTAACATGAGGTACACCATATCTCCCACCTCAAAAGACCTCTCAACCCTGTGCTGATCAGCATATTGATTCTGCTAATTTTGTGCCTTTTGCAAATTTTCCTTCAAGGATTGCATAATGTCCTGACACTCCTGCAAAGTATCCTTGGCCTTAGGCACCCTGCTGTCCCCAAATAACAAATCAAAAAAATTAGGAGCATCATACCCGTACAGTGCCATAAAAGGGGACATTTGAATAGACATATGGAAAGAGGTATTATAGCAGTACTCCCCTAGATGTAGCCACTTCACCCAAGCCTTCTGCTCTCCTGCAATGTAGTTTCGAAGGTACCCCTCAACTCATTTGTTCACTATCTCTGTCTGCCCATCAGTTTGGGGGTGGTAGCTGGTACTCGGAGTGAGCTCTGTTCCACATAACCTGAACAACTCCTGCCAAAAGTGGCTCATAAATCTGCTGTCTCTGTCACTGACTATGCTTCGTGGTATCCCATGTAGTCTGAATACCTCTCGAAAAAATAGTTCTGCTGTTTGTGCTGCTGAATATGTAGACGAAATTGCAAAGAAATGTGCAAATTTCGTCAATCTGTCTACCACAACAAAGATACAATCCCGACCCTGTGCCTTGGGGAGGCCTGTGATAAAATCCATGGAAATGCTATCCCACTTCTTCTCTGGTATGGGTAGGGGCTGTAGTAAACCACCCGGAAAAGAATGTTCCTGTTTGTTCTGCTGACACACAGGGCATTCCCTAACAAACTGAAGCACCTTTGATTTGAGTCCTTTCCAAGTGAAGCGCTCTCACCTGCCGATATGTCTTAAAGAATCCGGGATGTCTTGCCATTGGTGAATCATGAAATGCCCTCAAAATCTTCTGCTTCATAGTAGACCCGAGTACTAAATAAATCCTTTCCTTGTAGATGATCAGATCATTTACGACAGTGTATCAACTATCTTGAATAGCTCCCTCAATAATGCTAGATGCCCAACTATCCTTAGCATATTCTGCCAAGATCATCTCTCTCCAATCATCCATGACTATCCCAACAGCAAGCAAATGAGGCCTTCTAGATAAAGCATCTGCAACAATATTTTTCTTCCCTTTGACATAGGCTATGTCAAAATCATAGGCCTGTAATTTACTCACCCATTTCTGTTGCCTGTCATTAAGGTCCTTCTGTCCAAGGAAATGTTTCAAGCTATTATGATCTGTTTTTACTGTGAATCGGCTTCCCACTAAGTACTGCCTGAACTTAGCTAGCGCGTGCATGATTGCTAGCATCTCTTTGTCGTAGATGCTGTAGGTTCTCTCCACACCTCGTAATTTTCTACTCTCATATGCGATGGGATGTTTGTCTTGCATGAGAACAGCTCCTATGCCCTCTCCCGAGGCATCACACTGCAGCTCAAAGGGCCTGGTGAAATCTGGAATGGCTAAAACAGGACATGTACTCATCAGCTCCTTAAACCTGTCAAAACAATCCTGAGCCCTTTCTGACCACTTGAAACTATCTTTCCGTGTCAAATCTGTAAGTGGTGCTGCTATCTGTGAAAATCCCTTCACAAATCTGTGGTAGAACCCACAAAGCCCGAGAAATCCCTTGAGTTGTGAAGTGTTCCTCGGTGGTGGCTAATCCAGAATGGCCCTGATCTTGTCTGGGTCAACCCGAACACTTCCTGCACTAATAATATGCCCTAGATAGAGCAACTCTATCATCCCAAACTCACATTTACTCATCTTGGCATATAATGACTCCCTCTCTAGAATACTGAGCACTGTATCAATATGCTTCAAATGTTCCTCCCAAGTACGGCTGTATATCAGTATATCATCAAAAAATATCAACACAAACTTCCTCAACTGATCTCTGAACACTCTATTCATACAGGACTAGAAAGTGGCAGGGGCATTTGTCAACCCAAAGGGCATGACTAAGAACTCAAAATGTCCATAGTGGCATCTAAAAGCTGTCTTCTCCACATCCACCTCTCTAACCCGTATCTGATGGTAGCCGGATCTCAAATCAATCTTAGAGAAGTAGCATGCACCATGCAATTCATCAATAAGCTCATCGATGCGCGGGATAGGGTATCGGTTCTTGATTGTCTTCTTGTTTATCTCCCTATAATCAATGCACATCCTCATTGTACCATCCTTCTTCTTCACCAATACTACTGAAGAAGCGAAAGGACTTTTGCTTGGCCGTATGTGCCCCATGTCAATCAACTCCTTAATTGCCTTTTCTATTTCATCCTTATATCTCTTCGGATGGCGGTAAGGTGTGATGATAACTGGCTTAGCCCCTTCCTCTAATTCAATAACATGCTCGATTCCCCTATCCGGGGGTCTCCCTGGAGGTATCTCACCAAAGACCTTAGTATGTTTGGTTATTATTTTTTGTACATCAAGTGGATACTCTAGTTTATGCTGCTTTGTCATCTCAGGCATTACTCTAAACTCTGCTGCCCACTGCACCTGATCATGTCTAAAGAAACTCTGCATCCGCTTGAGTGACACCACTCGAAGTCTCCCATCTGACAAACCTCTGAGCACTATCTTCTTACCATTTGCCTCAAACCTCATTTCCATTTTCTCAAGGTTAAATGTGAACTCTACCAGAGACTTCATCCAGTTCATCCCAAGCACCATATCCCTATCACCAATGTTGACCGCAAAGAAATCTCCTGTCATGTCATAATCTCCCAAACGAAGCTGCAAGTTGGAGATTTTCTTGGTACATTCAATTTTGAAGCCATCGGCAACCATCACCTTAAATCCCCTATGCTCCTCTGTATGTAGCCCTCTGCGTGTCACAAACTTCTCATCAATGAAGTTATGTGTCGCCCCTGTATCAATGAGTGCCACAACTCTCTGTCCATCCAAGGTTCCCCTAACTCTGAAAGTGACGGCCTCCTGTATACTTGACAACTGAGCTATCGTGCTATCACCGTGTGCTTCCTCCTGTGAAGAACTATCATCATCTCCATCTGATTCAGATGACTGCTCTGAATCTCCATCTACTGACTCTTCAGCTGAAAAGTACTCCATCTGCTTAGCTTTTGCTTTCAATGGACACTTATGTGACAAATCCCAAGGCTCCCTGCAATGAAAACAAAGCTTCTTCTTCCTGAGATCATTAAGTGTCTCATTGTCCAACCTCTTACTTTCCTCCTTAGCTGGCTGAACCTCTTTATGAAAAGGTTTCTTGTCCTTATCTTTCTTTGAAGGGAAACTCTTTGCCTGGAATTTATTTTTTGAAGATGAAGAGGAATCCATGTCACGAACTTTCTTAATGGCTTCCTACAAAGTGGGAGGGTTGAGAGCTTTAATCCACCCTCTCAATGGATCAGCTAACCCATCCATAAATAGAACTAGTATCCTTCGTTCAGATACATCTGTTACTAACACTGCAAGTTTCTGAAATTCTGAAATGTATGTTTCCAATGAGCCCCACTGTTTAAGCTGAGCTAACTCCTTGAAATGGAGTTCTGGATCCTTCCTATCAAAACGATCAATCAGCCTCTCTGTAAACTCCACATATGAGGTAATGTGTGCATGTCCCATAGTGACTATACCATGATGCCACCACTCGTGTGCTAACCCATCCAGATGAATTGCTGCGTACTTAATAGCTTCTTCCTCGGGCATAGGGTTCAATTGAAAGTATGTGTCAAGCTTTTGAACCCAAGCTCTTGTTGTAGACTTTCCTGAGCCATCATAATATGGTAACTCAAGTCTCCCTACTTTCTTCCGTAGCTCATAGCTCTGGTTCCTGTCATGTCCACGTGGCATATGTTTCATCCGCACATCCATATACTCCCTAAAGGTAATTGCAGCAGTAAAATTTGGCCCTCCGGCTTCCCAATCTCTCCTCAACTGGTCCTGTATATCAGTAATCTGGGGCTCTGGTACGAGCTGCTCTGGAGCTCTAGGAGGAAATGTAGGAATCATGGGCCTTGAACTCACTGTCCTAGCTCGCTGGGGTGCATGACCGAAATTGTTCCCAACTTGTTCATCTCCATTATGTGTCCCATCCTGATCATTTCCATTCTGATTGTTACCATTCTGATTATTTCCTCCACCCATGTTAGCATTCAACCCCATTTGACGAGCCATCATCTGCATCATAAAATCCAATCTCTGATTCTGTTCCTATGCCCTTTGTTCTGCTACTCGCTGACCCTGCACCAAGGTCTCTAATAACTGTAAGAATCTTTCCTCTCCAGGCTCTGGACCGGCATTCCCGCCTCCACCTAATCTTGTATTCCTGTCATCTCGGTCACCCATATTGCTGTCTTGATCAAAGAATACCTCCGCTGTGTCTGTATGACTGGATTCTATACCCCCCTGTACGGATGAACTAGACTGTTTGCTTTGCAGGTCTGAACTCCTACTTTGTCTTGCTCTGGTATTGCGGAAATTATAAGGCCCCTGTCGCATGCTCAAACATAAATGCTCTGATTTTAGTGTTTTGACATTTCATCAAACACTTTCCCCTCTATCCGCCAGTTCCAAATTTCCTATAAGACCTCCACAGGATGGCAGGACTTATAGCTCTGATACCACTGTAATATCCTCCCCTGATTTGAACTTTGACTTGCAGAAATTTAACTTAAGGAATATTGTCAAACACTTTGTATGCAAACTCATAAAGCTGATTTCCTCAATAAATTGCTTTCCAATGAGTAGATTTACGAACAACTATGAAGTGACATTAAAATGCATAATACACATCATAACATTTTTACAAATACTTGGTACACATTCAATAGTATATGAAAAATCTGGAAACTCTTTCAATCTGCTAATAAAGGGTGATTTTTAAATGTAGATGTGCACTTACAGCTGCCTTAAAGGCTGCAACAACTATTCAGACTTGTATTCAACAATTATTATGCAAAATATCAAAATTTGACAGAAGAAACCTGGAATTAGTGGCCGTAGTATCTTGTAGATGTAGTCGGCCAGCCCTCCAAACTTCTAATCAGCCGGAAAAACAAGTAAACTTGATACCAACACTGTTCACGCCGTACTGTAGCAAAATACTGTTCATGCCGACTGTAGCAAAAACTAACTTCAGATCTGCACCTCAAACCCTTGTAAATTTCTTTATGCAAACGCCCCAAATGAAACCCAGTGTGTTTCCTGAAGTGAAAACACCCTTGATCCTCCTGACTGTGTCTTCCAACAGTGAAGAGAATGCTAGCAAAGAGGGATTCCGTCCTCCAAGCCCGATAATCAAATATCCAGCAACATAACATTAATCTTCATCCAAGCATACAAAAAAAAAGCTCTTCCATTTCTTTTATAGTGTTCTCACAAGAGCTCAATCCTTCGTTTTCTCAATGTGGGATAAAACATAACTCCCTTTATGTACCTTATGTCTCCAATGTGTTATAAAAATAAAGGGAACTCTTTTAATTTAAATATTTCCCACAAACTATAGTCTATGCATTAATAAAGTTAAATATTTAAATTTAACTTTATAAAATGGCTTTATCAATGCATAACAAATCTTATCAATGATAAATAAATCTTCTTGTCGATTTTAAACAATTACCATCGACATACCACTGTGACTGAATGTCCGGCCATGTCCAAGATGAGTTACTATAAATAGTAAGTATGCCCAAAGTTGCCTCAGAACCCCTCAGAAAGACCTGCAACTGAAACTGTCTAGGCCAAATGGCCTCTAAGCCCCTTTAATGTCCTAGTTAGCCTACGGGACTGTGGGGAAATAGGCTAACGACAACATCATGCTATGAATGCTAGAAAGGGGACATTACAAATTGTTTGACTGTTGACCTCCCAAATTTGAAAAAAAAAAAACTTTTTTTCAACTCTGATACAAATAGCAGGATATCTTGTGTTAATACAATAAAGATCTCTAAAGCAGATTCTGTGTGAAAATGTTAATGAGAATGCTGGAGAACCAATAGGAGCACCTGTGACAGGAGGGCTCTATGAGGTTGATATATCAAACAGGCATTGGTTTCCAGTTTATTGGCATGAGGAAAGTAGACAATCATTGGTTTGCTTTCAAAGGAGGTTCTCAATCAGAATGGCTGCCTCTGAGAGAAGATATCACACAACTTGAACTTGTATAACTTAATCAAGTATGGCATAGTGACATGCTTAGTGGAAAGTAGAGATTACCTGCAAGGCTGGTTCAAGAGGCCAGAGATGAGGTTCAGAGATGGTAGCATGAAAATGGATACGGTTGTGCCAAAGTGTTGAATGTTGGGCACATTAACACATAAGAGAAAGGTGTAGATAAACATCTGTTGAGTCTGACTTGGCCTGGAAAGGACTCTTCCAAAGTGTATGTGAACGAAATTGGCAAAGTTGAAGTCTCATAAATTTTCTCTGAAGTTGATTTGAAATTAAGTATGGAAATGCAGAGGATATTGTTGTCATAGCGTTATGGCTGGATTCCACGTGGGAGATTGTTGAATGTGAAACCCAACAGTCACTCAGCTCTTCATATTCTGGACAATGCTATAATGTTTTCTTATAAGGAGCATGTTGTTGCTGCATTTTATGTAGCTGAATTGTATCTAAAAATAGTAAATAATAATATTGCTTTCCTTGAAGAGTGAATGTAACCTGTTTGGGTGAACCACTATAAACCTGGTGTTTATTCCTTGTTTTTTATTCCTTGTTTATTGCTCTTTTATTTTAATGTTTGGCCAAGTTTTTGGTGTCTAAATAGTGAATAGCTTCACAATCCCTCATGATGGTTTTTAGCAATACCGTTAAAATTACTAGTGTTTCTGGATTCAAATACCTGTTCTGACAAATAACATTCAGTTTTGTGCATGATATGCAGGTTAATCTACATATGGATTCATCATGCGCTAGCGATTCTTTATTACAGAAAAGCTCGACTGAGGCATGTGATCCAGTGTCTAGCTATTGCATGCCTCTCGGGAGACAAAATATAGATGTTTGCAGAAGTTACAGGTAACCTCTCCCCATATTTAAAAAAAAACAATTTTCATGGGGAGAATAGGTTCTTGTCCTCCATATAATATTTGGATGGTGAGTCACGGAATCATAGGCTAGGGAATCTTGCTAACTGTAAGCTAAAATGGTTTCCGTAAGAGTCTAAGAAATTGATGTATGATGTACTTATACAAAGCACAAGGAAAATGACTGAGGGAAGCGGGGGATGAGCTATGTTGAAACATTTTTGTAACCTTAAAGTTGCTTCATTTATCTTGTGAAAAAATCTCTGTTCAATTGTATATAAGACAGGATAAGAAATATTTAGCTTAAGACTCAAATCCTAAATACCATAGGTTCTCATGGGGCCCAATCACATAGATCCTGGCAAGTATTCTCCTGTCCTGTAATAATGATATTTAGGCAACATTTATCTCATGAAATATGCCTCTGAATATCTGTTTTACTGTATATTAGATAAGCCAAAAAGATTTAGCTTAAGATTCAAAATCTAAATACCACAGGTTCTCATGGCACCTGGCTACTTCGATCCTGGCATATATTCTGTATTTGGTTTCAAATCTTTAGTTGTAACCCTTGTAAATTATCATTATAGATGATTCTCTCATGTGATGTTGTATTTGGGCAATTGCATGGTCATGTGTAAAGGTTAGAGGCTAAATGATTTCCTATTTAACACCATATATTGGGAAACCAATTTCTTCTGAGACATTGTACTTGAGGCTTGACTCTTGACACTTGGCACTTGAGGTGCATGGTCATGATGCAAAAATGAATGAAGTGAAAATGAAAACATGCGTAACATAAGATCTTCTTTGTAATTTCTTGTTCATCTTAGATCTGTTTTATTGTTATTTTTTCCTCAATGTTATGTATTTCGTAGGTAGATGTATTTGGAAATAGATAATGTTTTGTTATTTGTTATTGTAATGATGTTGATTTCTCTCTTGGCCAATTACAGGGATGCGCTGAGAGGTACACACACATTGGAGACTGAGCAAGGCGAGTCTACGTTGGCATTTACTGTAACAGTTCCTTTTCTGCAAAATCTTACACTTATTGTTACCAGAGGATTTTCCCCTCTAGGAAGCAAAGGAAGCAAAAGGGAGGTACTAGAAAAATTTGAATCAAGTGACTGGTTGAATAAGAAACTAGTTCTAGAAAAACTTATATCGGAATCTCAAACAATTGAGGAACTCTTCAACTTGCATTTCAATTGCTTTCAATATGTAAGAAGAGGTTTATTCGTTGTCAGATAATAAACAGAAATTTGAAATAAAATAAAATCATGAATCTTTTATGTTTTCTAAGGGCAGCTAATGACAAGTCTATGCGACTACATTTCGCTGCACAAAGGATTACTACTATATTACTGAGCATAGACATATTCTACCTGTCTATACAATTTTTTCAAGTAGGGAGATATTTTAGAATCCTACATCCTTTTCCTGTAGAAAATTTTGAACATTTGGAATGTTGTGATGCTTTTCAAGTGTTAAATTTTAGGAAGAAACCTCTTCTCTAGGATTTGCACACAAATTCTTCTTTTATATTTTTTATCAGAATAAGTTTCCGACATCTTTTCAAAGGTTTTCTTAATTTGCTAGATTGGCATTGGACATTCTTATTCATATGTACATGTTGCAATAAAGAGATGACATGTTTTGTTGTGGGCATACAAACTACTTACATTGATCTCATAGTGCAAAAGTTGGATATATCATTAAAATGTTTTTTCATTAATTTTAAGATTTATGTTGTCAGCAAACCAATTTTACATAAAAAATGTCTATGGATGAAATAAATCGATGATCTAAATAGTGTGGTGGTCTGAGGGTTTGATGCAACTGTATTCAAATATAGTTAATTTGTTATGAATTAAACAATTTCAAAAGGTCTGTTTCATGATTTTTTTTGTGTTTTTTAGTCATGTTTATTTGTATTCAAATATAGTTAATTTGTTATGAATTAAACAATTTCAAAAGGTCTGTTTCATGATTTTTTTTGTGTTTTTTAGTCGTGTTTATTTGTAATTTTTTAGTTAAGATTGTAGAAATTGGGTAGCTCCTTTACAAACTGTAGTTTGTCAGGGTAAAGCTTTTAACATAATGAGTGATGCTAGTACAGCATGTCCTCTTGTACCACACAAGCTAGAGGAACTTTGGACCCTGTACTTCATAAAAAGCTCTTGCCAATTGAATCAGCCTTGAGCTTGTTTTCAAGTTTTGTTAAAACAAACCATCAAAATAAATAATTATATAATTTCTATTGAATTTTTTAATTTATATATGGATTTGGGAAATAATAATTTGAATAGAGGTTTAAAAAATATGATACTAGATAACATATTCACTCAAATTGAAGTATGGCTTGAAAAAGTGGTGCTTTATAATAGTCCTAAAAATGAATTGGTTTTTTGTTGGTTATAATCATAATTATGTATACAAGCACTTGCACTAAAATGAGGTGCAATGGTTATGCCAAAAGTAAGATATTTGTTTAATAATATATTGGAGGGTACAAATTAATAAATTAGAACATTGATAAAGAAACATTGACATATTGTCAAAACCAGATGAAAAGAATAAAATGAAAAAATTGTAAATTTTGTTAATTTTATGCATTTTAATTCAATTGTCTATTTATCAAAATGAGATCATTTATCTCCTTTTATACATGCAAAGAGACGTTTTTTACAATAATATTGTCACAACCTTTATGTTATTGATGTTGGGCTGAAGGAATTCAACCATAGTTACAAAACATCAACAATCCCTCTTAGGTAGGGATGAATTCATTTTATGTCGTCATAATATGATTAATTTGATATATAGTTTTAGTTCTAATGAATAATTTGATTAACTTTAATTAAGTCATTAATATCTCAAATAAAACTTTGTATTGGAGACATCATTGAAAATTGGAGGCCAACTATAACAAATTGTGCATTTAATTAAATAATTTACACATGTATCTTTAAATAAATATGTACACTTTCTTGTTGACAACACAAAGTTATTTCAAATTAAAATAAAATAATCTATAATAGGTCACCCTTTGGTGAAATGGCAAAGCTTCAAATTATAAAATTTGTAAGCATTTTAAGTCAAAATATATTAAATATTAAGATTATTAAGTTAATATCATATAATAATAATAATTATTATTTTAATAATATAATATAAAATATAAAATTGAAATATTAGATTCAATATTTAAAACTCTAGTTTTAGGCAACCATGTCTTTTGTATTAAAATAGTAAAAATGATTAATATAATTAAGTAGTTATTGTTATTATATTATAACCATGCATGTGTTAGCACGTGTACACAAAATGCTAACATACAAGGTGTCTCCTTTTGTTAACAGAGAGATGCATAGAAATAGTAGTTATGTAGAAGCTTTAGAGTTGGCGAAAAGAGAATCTAAGATTTACTGAACACAAAAGTCCTTTTGTTTTGTTCAATAGTGAAAGGCTCTTCATTCTCAGATAGTTACTTTTGTCATTTTTTCTTCTACTTCTGAAAATTTCTGCTAGTTAGTTAGTGTGTCTCTTGACATATATTTTTGTGATTGCTATTGTTGGCTAACAGTTTTTTAAGTCACTAAAACTACAACATGCAAAATTGTGATTTTATGCGTGTCATGAGATTTCTCTCTCCTCTCAATATCAGAGAAGAATCCATTCATAATTACCATAGGTGGCTTCAATAGGATCTTAACTAAAATTATAAAAGGGGTGATGCTTTCAATCAATTCCTCTCTTTTCAAGAGTTGTTCACAAACAATTAAAACTTTAAACTCTACAAAGTTCACTTATTGCTACAATAATATTGATGACATGGTAGTTGATGTAAGAAAAACTACTAAGACAATAATTAGCTATAATATTTTGGTGAAATAACAAGAAGAACCCCAAGTTTCCTACAATCAGTTCGAAATTATGATTCAACTGAAATAATTGGCAAGACACAAAGTCTCTTACAAGTTATCTTTAAACTGTAAAATAATATACTTGAAACTAAAGCACAAAGTCTTTAGCTTTTAGTAATTTGCAACCACTATCTAACTATAGAAATTTCTTTTCTTGAAGTTCGAAGTCTTCAAGAAACAAAATTGAAAGATCAAATGGTTCATGTATGAGAACTATTAATGGAAAAAATTAAATCAATGAAAAGTAGGAATTAATCACAAGATCCAATACACAAAGTTTGAGAATTCTTATTTCTTCTATTCAATTTAGAAAGATACATGCATCATGAAACACAATATTTTCAACGCACAAGAGATTCTAGCATTGTCTACTTGCCCAAAACAAAAGATGAATATTTACAATGAACTCCTTTTTAAAGGAAAATGAGAGAGAAAAGGGTGGAGAGAAAGAGGAAACCCTCAACTACCTTGACTTATTGAATAACAAACTAACTAATTTTGACTTATTCAATGTTGCAAGATGTAGAGAAGTTGCAACCTAACTGAATGAAGCAACTATATAGGTACATGTTATCTTGTATTTACAAATTGTTTATGCTCTAATGCAATCTATCAATAAAACTATGTATATCCTATCAAAGCATGACAAAAGAAATTCCCAAGACACTTAAGAAGTGCCTTCTAATAGTGTAATGAAATTCTTGAACTTTTGAGAGACTTATTTACAACTTTTGGATTTTTTGCACATGTATGTTGTACAATGAGAATTACTTTTCAAATTGTGTTTGCATATTCAAAGATGACATTTTTATGCTCTTTTGATATTTCTATCAGGATTTAACTATGTAGTTTTCGAGTCAAACTCATTGACCCATGTTAAGCACGCTCAAGATGGAGTAGTACTAGAATGGGTGACCTCTTGAGAAGTCTTGGTGCTTCACCTCTGTAAGCATCACCTAGATCCAATGAGTGCTAAGTGTTCCATTCATTCTCATGAGAGATGGATTCATGTGAACCACTACTCATGAAACATGGGTCAATGATTATGACTCAAAAACTACACACTCAAATCTTGATAGCATATTACAATTTGACTTGTGGGAAAATATCTCCTACTTATCAATTTGTATATTCTGTCAATTTACTTTAGCGATAATTTGATATAGTTTTATAGCTTGTCAACATATCAATCATACTGAAATTAAACTTATCAGCCTCATGTTGTAGGTGAATAACTCCTGTAAATTTTGTCAAAACATCTTCCTCCTTAATTAGCTCACCTTTTTCAACAATTACCCTACACATCGATTCTTGAAAGTACTCATTGATCATGTGTTCTTGATCTTTACAAAAATCCATTGTCACTTCGATTTCCACCATTGGTCCCTACATAACTTGTTCCTTGTTGACCACTAAAAGAAAATAGTCATAATACATCTCCACAAGAGAGATGATCTCACACTCTCATAGAATATCTAGACCAATTTTTGTCATACTCTTCCAAACTCTTAGTCCCCACCAAGGACCATGAACTGTTGGTTGAATGTTGTAAGGAGCTCATCGAACTTAGCTATCATCTCCTTTTCATGCTTCAATAGCTTGTAAGTGCTCTACATCAGTTGCACACCTTATGGTTCTATGTGGTTGCACAAATCATCAATGACCTTGACCTTTTGCTCAATTTTTTGAATGTGCTCTACAAAAGATGTATTAATAGGATCAACTCTCTGAGGATAGTTGTTTATATTTTCAATTGTCTTAAGAAGATGTACATTTTCTCCTTTCAACCATTCATCTTCTCCCACAACTTATCATTTTTCTGCATGGGAAAATCGCTACATCCTACTCACAACCTAGTCGTGTTTTCTTACCCAGTTCAGCCGTGGCAAACTTGTAGTTGGTAGATTGCATCTCCTTGGTTTATTGATCAAAGGCTCAAATAACTCAACATAAACCTCATTGTCATCAACCACAAGCTTGGGAATTGTCTTTGTCTTTTTATCTTCAGGGCCTTAGGTCAATTGACTTATTTGAAATCAAAATCCTCAAGTGGAATGTGTTTTCTCCCTCTTCTGTGTTATAGATATTAACCACGGGACTAACAAGAAAGAAGGTGAACCAAATATTGATGTGATTGCTAATGTGGTAACTGTTTCAACATATGCAATTGTAGTCATAATAGGAGTATTCATCTTAATCACCCCCAATATTGGACCATTGCATGTAACTTCAACCATTAATTTCTCAAACTAAGTAATATTAGTAGTATCAATTAATGTCACGGGTGGAAAGGAAACAAGGGAGGAAGTAGAATATGTATCAAACACATTCTCAAAACTACCAAATGGTTCTTTTGATGTAAATGTAAGAGCGACTGAGGTTACATGAAGAGCAAGTATAATGTTAATAGGGTCCATTGGAGGAACATGCACCATGGAGAAAGAATCCCTATTTGTATCTAGTGGAGATTTAGGAGACTAATATGACGTCAATGTGGAACCTATTAGTGTTTTCATGATTGATGTATCTATAAAATGGGGGACTTAAGGCAATTTTCCCTTAGGAATACTCTATTTAAGCATTTCATCATTATTGGACCCAATGTGAATCCTTTCAGACTCTGCAACCTTGACTTTAAAAGCCTTTCCCTTTTTGATGGCAAGTTTCAAAATTGATGGGATTAGAGCTTCAGATGTAGAAGTACCATCTTTCCCCTTGCCTCTAATCTCAGATCACAATCCAATAGGAATTGCAGGATCAAAGCCTTTACCTAGTCTGACTTTAATGCTCTTGATACCTCTCTTTCTCAACTAGATATTTTTAAGGGGATAGTCTGAGATTTGTCCCAAATGTGCATTCTTTCCTCTAATGACCATGAAGGTGGCAAGAGAGGTAAGCTCTCCACATGATGCTTCACATAATCTAGATCAAGAACATCTTCATTATCTTCAACCCCATTATGGATCTGTGCAGGGTTGAATTCAATAGTATTGTTGATGAAAAATTTGTAGTAGCTCAACCTTGTAATTCTCACCTCTATGTGAAAATCAATCGAGAGGTCCTCAAGGCAGTGCATATATAAAAAGTGCCTTCCCATCTTGTCGTTCAGACCCCATTAGTCAAAGTGAATCCTTCCATGATCTTTTACTTTGGAACTATGTCTAAGGAGTACGTACTAATCTCAAAATCCATGTTCTTTTCCTTTGGAACTATGTCTAAGGAGTACCCACTAATCTTGAGTTTGTTTCATAAAGAAATCCCCATTCATGACCTATGCAATGTGACTAGTATGCTTGTATTTCCATGCGTTGTCTTCCAACTCCATTAGTATGATTTTATCAATAGGATACCATGGCAAGGTATATGGTTGACCTTGTAAATATCCAACTCTTAGGTATGTGAAGCTAGGGAAATATAGGAAAAGATAGCCAATACTTATTTACCATGTTTGATGCGTCATCACAAACATGCTTCTTTGGAAGCTCTCTATCGAACAAGTACATGTAATGCTCAATTAATGCATATTGTACCCTTATGTAATGTACTCAACAAGATCTTAGATGCAACTGGTCATAACACTCCCATACAAATATAAGTGACCTATCTCCCTTGGTTGAGAGGAAATTCATATAGAACATACAATTGGAGAAAACTTGAGACAATTTCTCACATAAGATGTTACTAAGAATCTCTCTCCAAAATTATTCTCTTGCTTAGACTTGATAATCAGAGAGATGTACACCCAAAACTAAAAAATGTGAGATTCCTCGAGTCTTGTAATCTTGCTGAGAAATGTAATGAGATCATTAATATTCTCTTTAAACTATGAATGCAACACACATCCCTTGGAAATATGGATAAATCAAGTCAATGAGCCAATGATCATTGAAAAACTTAATGCAACTCTATTTATCTTCTTCCCATCTTTCCAAAGACCATTTCCTTTGAGATATCCATTATAATAGTAATAGGTGGAACTCTAAAAATATTTTCTATGATGTTAGGATTAAGACTGATGACGTTGCTCCCATATTTACCTTGGATGGGCCTGGAATCATAATCAAAATTCTTGGCACATGCTAATATGAATTCTAGTTCTAGGGTAGAAAGAGATAAAGTTGAAACCATGTGTTTGTAACTTTGATATAAACCAAGACCAATCAAAGTAGTTTCAACCCTTCTCAGGAAATCCTCCATATTAAGATGAGCAAGCTTTGTATCTCAAACTATAGTATGAGGTAACTTGTGAAGGATGATTGGAGTTATGATACCTGCCATATTAATACTTTTTTATTTTTATTTTCTTTTCCTTCCTATGGAATGACTTCTCCTAACATGACAATCCTATAAGAAACTATTATATAAAAGTCCCAAGAGAGAGCACATCTTCATGAGATGGATTCATTTAAAGCTATTGTAGTGCAAAAACTATATAGATCTGGAGACATACAAGTGGGGCAAACAATTGATGTGCTTTGAAGAATTGAAGAGAATTTTATTTTGGGTGAAATAAACTCTTGAAATAGAGAGAGAACATAAATGGGGTTGACTTGGGAGTAATATGTATCTAGACAATAAGCGTTAGGTACGAAAATGAAGCAAGATACACACACACACACACACACACATACAGACATATGTATGTATGTGTGTATGTGTGTATGTATGTATGTATGTATATATGCACATACATACATACATACATATATATATGCATACGTGTGTATGTGTGTGTGTGTGGTAAGGTGTCTTTCTCATAAATATGACTTCTATATCTCATTACAAGTCCATCGGCAGGGAATTAAAACTTTTAAGCGATAATTTTAAGTCCTTTTGCAGCCTTAGGAAAAGTGTGGAAAGGTATGCAATATGCTTCAAAGTGGACTTTTACCTTGCATTTTTCAAATGGGAAAATGATTTGCTTCCTTGGAATACTTCATAATATTAGAATGGGAATTTTAATCCCAACTTCATATGCAAGTGAGATAAAGCTCTTATATATGCAACTTGGAGAATTTAGATATAAGTAGAAGGATCAACAATTAAAAAAACACAAATATGAAAAATAAATGATAGAATTTCATTTATATATATCATATAGATATAGATATAGATATAGGTAGGTAGGTGTGTGTGTGTGTGTGTGTGTGTGTGTGTGTGTGTGTGTGTGTGTGTGTGTGTGTGTACACACACATGCACGCCCACCCACACACACACACACACAAGAATAAGGCCCTAAATTTTGCATAAGAAATGTTCTTCTGAGAATCTTTGAGAAAAATTGAAAATAAATCCAAATGATTTTTGGATTTAGAGAAAGATCTCCAAAGATGAGTTATATAGGAAAATATTTTGACTCAAACTCATTGAGAAATTAATGCATATTCAATTCAAGATGAAATGTTTGACAAATGTTCATGATGGAGAACAAAATGCACAAATTTAGAAACAAGAAAGAAAGATTCAAACTTATGAATTGAATCTCTAGTTGAAATATGAAATTACATCCAAAAACAACATCTAAAGATGTAAGCCATAATATCCCTTTGATATAGTATCCTACAATTTGATATAGTATCCTACAATTTGGACAAAGGAAGTATTAAATCTTGCATATATCTCTCTATTATGAATGTGCCCCACCTTATTGTGTCTAGATCTTGCTACCAATGAATTTTATTAGTCCCTCCTTAATGTACTAGTCTTTTGTAAAATAAAGAGTCTCATAAACATTGTTCATCTCCCTCTTCCTACCAAGACTTGGAGACAACACTTAGCATAATTTTCATTATATGTTAGTATTAAAAATAAAAACTAAATTAGGTCCTACCCTACACTATCGAGCATTTTGTCAAGATTACTAGTGATGGAACTATTGTTATGTATCTCAAAAGGTTCTAGAAGTTTGGTCTACCTTATTATTGAATTTTTTGTTTCACTTTTCTCAATTCACAATTTTTTTCAATCTATTGGTCTTTTTGAATATGGTGGAATTGCTAATCAGTGTCCTTACCCTTTGTAAGGCTACACATTCTTACTGTTGGGTATTTAAATCTAATCTTCTTAGTATATTGTGATATTTGGAGTAACTTCATTTTATTTGATGCTCAAAATATCTAGACTATTCAAAAATTATGCGTTGAATAAACATAATTCCTAAAATATTCATGGTTTTGTATTTAGGTGTTGCTATGTTATGAGAACAAATTATGTTTGAATTATCATAGTTTTTCCCTTTCTTTCCACATGGAAGGAGAGATTTATAATAACTATTTTTATTTTAATGAAAATTTACTTGTGTTTGCTAATATTTATTATATTATCCAATTAAATTTTGAGATTGTTCAATAGCTCTACTTGCCAAAGCACTCACTTCACTATTTTCCTCGCAGTATATGTGGTTTAATGTAAAAAATTTAATTTGGTTTAATAGGGTTTTAATTTTGTCAATTTGGATTGGATATTTCTGATTTGGGTGTATTGTTTGGGAATTTTTGTATCACTATTTGAGAGTTACCCTCTATGCCAAGGTTATGTATGGATTTATCCCAAAAGAAATGTTGTGTATTCTACCTCATTATTTGTGTCCATTAAGAGTTTAAAATTTTGAAACTTGTCTCTTATTACGAATTCTACTCCTAACATTCTAGTGTTACCTCTTGAGGCCCCATAAAAGTTTAGATTATATCTAAATGCATCTTAATTTATTTTTCTTAACCTCAAATCAATTGTCTTTGATAAAAAATCATTTTTAATAATGACCAAATGTGGTTAGTCTTTAGACATTTCATTATTCCAATGCGTATATTTTATAAATTTTTTATTTGAAACTTTTATAGTTAAATGTTCAATGGTCCCAATTTTGATTGTGATGAAGGGTAATCCCCTTAATACCACAAACACATAACAAAAGCAAAGAAACAACAAAAAATTGTGAGAACAAAATATAGGGTTATTATTATATCCGCAAATGAAAAATTAAATAATTTTGAAATACAATATGCAAACCCACATGAGTGCCTTCCTTGCAATAATTTGCAAGACAAAGCTTCTACACAAGAAGAGCTTAAAATCAAAGAGTTTTCACTTGAATAATTTCATCAAGAAGAACCTTCATCCCAAGATTTTACACTTGAAGATCTTCTACCACAAGAGCTTCCCAACTAAGATCTTACACACTAAAATCTTTCACCTTGAGATCTTGATTAAAAATGTTCATATGCCTTGCTTATATAGGCACTTACCACCTAAGATATAAAAAACACAATCAATGTGGGATAAAAGGTAAATCCAACTACCTTACAACAAATATTAAAATCCCACTTAATGACAACTAAGCACCACCATGTGTTCCATTTATAAAATTACATTGCCTTTGTGGATCACAAGTATAAAATGCATGATTTAAGGAACTTTCTACAAACTTCTAAAGTGCCACCTACACACCTAGATAAATGAAATAACATATTTATTTTATTTTTCTTTTTATGCAACTTATGCACCTTGAAAATAGAAATGACTTTTTTTCTTTTTCATTTTTAAAATTTATTTTTCCTCCAATTTTTGTCACTTTCTCTCTCCTCCATTTTTTAAATATCATGCCCCCTTTTATTTTGTGATGCAATTTGCTCCTACATTAGACACTCATGGTAGGAAAAATATTGTGAATATGAATTCACAAAATGACGTAGCCACTGTTAATAATTTTTTTCGCTTCTCTTCCAACACCTACCTAGAACAAGTATCTAATGGTGATATATTTCCCCTTTTTTTCTTTTCCAACATCTAGCTAGAACAAGTATCTATTGTAGACAATACTCCTCTACAATTGACTCTATCCTAGTATAACTCTCATTCTCCTCTGATATTGTAGGATCTAATGCACCATTAATAAACTCTGTAATACCACACAAATCTTCTTTTTCACACCACACATGACTAACAAGATCCTCATATAAACTGTTATCTTTCAAATCCATCTCAAATTCAACATCCCATGATTCATAAAAATTTACCTCTTCCACATCTTCATCTTTGTTTGGTTCTTTCATGTTGTCAACAAGGAATGTAACCGCTTCACTTGTTTGGAATCCAACCAAGGCATTATACTCTTCCTCTACTGTTGTAGTCTTCAAATCATCTTCATCCACTTATGGTTCACAAATCTAGTCATCTTTGTGCTCTTCTTCTTTTTCATCATCTTCAATTTTAGGTTAATGAATCTCTTCATATCAATCATCTTTCTCTTCTTTCGTATCACATGTGTGATACTCCACTACATCTTCTATCTTTTTTGCATCCAAATCATTATCAATATGTCTCTTCTGATGAATTAATCTTCTCTTCTACTTATAATTCATCACTTGCTTTTGCAAATCCCAAAATGCAACTTGTAATGCTTCTTGATTTATTGCTCTAACTTGATCAACTCTAGGGTGTATACTAAAAATGTGGCACACTTCTATAAACCTTTATTCTCAAAGAATCTCATGGAAGGAGAGACTTGAGAGGCATCTTATAGCTCTCTATCTATGACACACAAAGGTGAAAATATAAATGTGGTGGCTCTCAAATGAACCTAGCTATGCAACCCTTGCAAGGGGCACCATAGAATGAGAGATTCAAAGATGGAAGAAATAATGTGCATCCAAGAACCAATAGGAAAATGGAATGCAAGATAAACTAGAAAATTGAGAGTATTACAAAAAAATTGTACTTGAGCTAGGTTAGCTAATCTATAGCATAAAGAAAGCTAGGCTTAAAATGCCATAATGTAAGTAGAATGAGAGATAAGCTAAAATACAATACTACAAGAAATTTCCAAGTCTTCAAAGCTCCAAAAGCACCTAGAAATCCTACAACATAACTTTAGTACAAAGCATACAATTAGAGAATAAGCAGAGAGCCCTCCCTTTTAAAGAAAGATGGACAATTGAGATTAAGAGGCAAGAGAGGTCTAATCAAGGGTGGAGAATGCATCTTGAGTGATCCATGTGCACAACCATCTCACCTAATCAATATCAATGATGAGATTTAAGATGGAAAAGATGTGTGGAGGAGAATTAAAGTTATTTTGAAAATAGAAGATTCCTGTCACATAGAAAATTGTGCATTCATGTGTAAACAAAAATGCATTTTCCTCTTATTTTAAGAATAGGAATAATGTTTTATGTGTGTAAACTTTGGCTAAGTGGGGTTTGGGGAATTTTATTTAATTAAAAGGGAGAATTAATTTCAATTAAATATAAGACTTAGGATAAGGTGGTCAAACCATAGGTTATAATTGAATAAATAGCAAACTGATGATTTAATCAAGAAATAAGAAATTAATAAATTATGCAAAAATGCTAGAAAGGGGGCTCATAGTCTAGATGACCATTTTTGGGTGATTATATTTTCTCCTCTTTGACTAATGTGTGATCGATCTAGGAAAGCATTATGTCAAAGAATGAAGATAGAAAGACAACAACTGATAGAGAGATCTAATTCTGAGGAACGAAGCATAAAAGAATAGAAGATCCTGAATGCACAGTCAATTAGCAACACAATTGAGCACTAGGAAAGAGAAAGAGACAATACCAATACCTGAGATGAGCATTGATATGTTGAGAGAAGAAAGAGGATAGATTAAGAGCAAATAGATAGTCATAGAAGAAAAGCGATTTGCAACAATGATAGAATATTCTTGCCCCCTCTGGATCAAAATCAAAATGAGATAAAGGAGATGCATAAACAAGATGGATTTGATCAAATTGAGATAAAGCAAGGTCCATAATAACATATAAGAGATTAAGACCAAAATATGACCACCAAGCAATGAAGATATGCCCCAATTTGACTAAGTTTGACCAAGAAAGATGAAGCAACAATTAGGTCAAAGAAAGAATAAGGGTATAGTGAAATGGAATGAAATGAATAAGAGGAGAATAAGAGAAGAGAAATGATGAAGAAATGATGATTGCCTCAAAAGGTCAAAAGATAAAGCCTCAAAAAGTCAACCAATTGTAGAAGAAGGAAGAATTTTGAAATGTGATTTTAACCTTATGATATTTCTTTCAGGATTTAACTGTGTGATTTTGGGTCAAACTCATTGACACATGTTTCATGAGTAGTGATTCATCATGATTACATATCTCATGAGAATAAATGGAATACTTAGCACTCATTGGATCTAAGTGATGCTCACAGGGGTGAAGCACCGAGACTTCCCAGGAGGTCACCCATCCCAGTACTACTCCAGGTTGAGCGTGCTTAACTACGGAGTTTCTCGATGGTTAAACCAAAAGCTTGAAACCCCATTTACAAAAACTTCACCAATTGTTGTGCCTTATGAACCATTCATTAGAAAGCCCCTTAAGCTCATCAATTGATAAGTAATAGATAATTTCTACAGCAAATCAAATTGTGATATTGCTATCAAGATTTAACTATGTGATTTTGAGCCAAATTCATTGACCCATGATTCATGAGTAGTGATTCAACATGAATACATCTCTCATCAAAATAAATAGAACACTTAGCACTCATTGATGCTCACAGGGGTGAAACATCAAGACTTCCTAGGAGGTCACCCATCCTAGTACTACTTTAGCCTAACCGCACTTAACTACAGAGTTTCCTCCATGGTTTAACCCAAAGCTTGCAACCCAATTTGAAAAACCTTCAAAAATTGTTGTTCCTTATGAACCATTAATTGGAAATTCCCTTAAGCTCATCAATTGATAATTAGGAGATAATATCCACAGCAAGTCAAATTGTGATATTGCTATTAGGATTTAACCGTGTGATTTTGATTCAAACTCATTGACCCATGTTTCATGAGTAGTGATTAAATGTGAATCCATATCTCATGAGAATAAATGAAACACTTAGCACTCATTGATGCTCATAGGGGTGAAGCACCAGGACTTCCCAGGAGATCACCCATCCTAGTACTACTCCAACCTGAGTGCGCTTAACGATGGAGTTTCCTCCATGGTTAAACCCAAAGCTTGCAACCCCATTTTCAAAACCTTCACCAAGTGTTGTGCCTTATGAAACATTCATTAGAAAGCCCCTTAATCTCATCAGTTGATAAGTAGGAGATAATTTCCACAAGTCAAATTCTAATATTGCTATTAGGATTAAACAATGTGATTTTGAGTCAAACTCATTAACCAATGTTTGATGAGTAGTGATTCAACATGAATCTATCTGTCATGTGAATAAATGAAACACTTAGCACTCATTGGATCTAGGTGATGCTCATAGGGGTGAAGCATCGGGACATCCCAAGAAGTCACCCATCCTAGTACTACTCCAAACTAAGCGCCTTTGATGAACTTGGATTTCAATTTCAATCTTGAAAATAGATCCAAAACATAAAAGTTAGGCAGGGTGAAATTTTCAAGAAAATATGAGAAGATCAAAAATTAGGTCAAAAATTTATATAAGGGACCCAAAAGGGTAGATAAATGTGATGATAAGATTAATCCTTTTGATGATGGGAAAAGAAGAGTAGTGAGATAAAAGGATCAAAAGGAGATGAAGACATGATCGATAAGAATCAAGAAGATGAATACAGTTGACTGACATGTCCATGAAAGATAAATAGGACTCTCTCAACATTCAAAATTAAAAGCTAAACTAAAATGAACCTTAGAATACAAGCTAGTATGCAAAAGTGCCATTGCAAGGTTTATATAGGTAGGCCCTAGTTTTTATCATCAAGCCTTATTAGGGACATCAAAAGATCATACAATAATCACTAGTATAACTATGAGGATATAAATATGATCTATATCGGATAGGTATGTGGGAACCCAACCTATGCATCAAAGACATATAGGTCAAGATGACTAATGCAATTAGATTCCCTAGGTTTATTGTAGCAAGATTATGCTTGCATTGAGACACAACATGTTGAGACGGCCATAAGCATGCATTTGCAAAAATAGACAAGGATGATACATTGTAGGTCCAAAGTATCAAGTGGGACAAGCAAGATGCTCAAAACACCTAAGATCGACAAGGTACACCCATAGGAAGGAAACAAAAGAAAACATACCCCGTGCCCACAGTCTTCTAGTCCATGTCATCCTTGAGAGACTATTAGAGAGGGAACACTCAGCAAAGAAATCATCATAGACAACACATAAAGAAAAATATAGCCAACAAGCCTCATCCAATTTTAGTTTAAGTGCATGTGTGGAAATCACATGACTGTCTCTTTAGGACTCAAGTCTACCAATGAGAAGTATCATGGTATCCTCAATTGTAACTAAAGTATATGATAAGTGTTGAAAAACACTCCATATCAAGAGGAAGTGTTGAAAAACATTGTTGAGCGATCTTCCAAAGAAAGCCCAATGCAACAAGGAGACACATAATGAGCTTAGATAGATTATGACCCCCAGACCTAAACGAGACTCAATTCCAATCTAGGCAAGGTAAAAGTAATATGAGATGGAAGGTTAATGAGCACAAAATGACATGCTAATAGAAATAAATGTAAGGGTCTCAAGTAGCACATGTTTTTAGGTTTTCACCACTTAGTAAGATTGACTAGCTCTCAAGAAAGATCACATTGTTTTGTCCTAGTGTCTAGCAAGGTGTAGGTTATGATGGAGTATCAAGTTGGTGGATAGGAAAAGATAAATTGAGCAAGATGAATGTGATCCTCAAGGACTATCTCCTAAAGAGTACCCAAGCTAGGGGAAAGGGTATAACAACCATACAAAGAATATTTTGGATAAGACAAGAAAGAAATTGAAGGAGATAACATGTAGGATAAGCAATTAAAGCCAATAAGTGAGATAATATATAGGATAAGAAGTGGAAGCCAATAAGAGAGATATCATATAGGATAAATTGTAGAAGCCAATAAGTGAGATAACATATAGGATAACTAGTGGAAGCCAATAACAGAGATAGCACAAAATGATAAGTTGTTAGAATATATAGTCCGCTAATATAATTGAGAGGAGGTTGGGGGGTGAATTAGTTATCCAATTATTATCGTTATTATGAACCTTAAACAAACTTAACCATATGAGCAATATAAACTAGAACCACAATAATAGACTCATACACAATAACACCAGATATATTAACTAGGGAAACCCTTGATTAGAGGGAAAACACTAGTGGGGATGGTACCCACAAGATGATGTACTAATATAAATATTCCTTCTTAGAGGATGGACCCTACTAGGAGTCTATGAATACATTCAATACATATGAGTTCCTGTTAGGAGACTTTGAATCCCTATTAGGAGATTCCAACCCTGTTAGGAGTTGTGAAAGATAGTTGGACCCACTGCCTAAATAGCTTCAAGGGCAAGACCAATGAACCCACTATCCAAATGATCTCTCTATTATTCCTTACTTAATAATAGAAATGAAATGTACTTCCTTCCTCTTCATCTATCTTATCAACTAGACCTCTGCTCCTTATAATCTTGTAACTAGATCACAAATCTCACATCCAATAATCCCTTGGATAGCTTACTCGCATTCAGTAAGCACTCTTCTCCTTTTCACACTTTTTGCTTCATACAATGATCACAACACTCATGCTTTCTTTAAAAACAAGGAAAACATATTTCCTTTATACCATATCTTTGTAATAATTCCTTGAATTGAACTTGAGGGTTTCCTAATTAATTATAATAAGATAATTAATTAATTACAATTACAATAGCATTGTCAGCTCATAGTCTATACAAAATGTCACACATGTGATACTAGGGCTTGAAAACTTGTTAAGGTCATCAATAGACTATCATTTGTCACTGCCTAACTATGCATCTCTTCATTAAATCTCAGATGTAGGAAAGCTAATAAACATCAAGAACTGCTTTCCTAATACTCCATCTCTAAACTTATCTTTGTAAATTAGGTACAACTTCCATACATCTTTGACTTAGACTCTGTGCACTTGATCATGTAATCAAGACACTGTGTCAAACATGTCCATTATTGCGCATCACCATACAATCAAACCATTAAGATCTATGTTAGCTACTCAACCAACCTCTACAAAAACCATGCTATGTTGACATCAATGACAAACACAATCATGAATGAAACATGTCAATACTCTCCAATGCTTAAGATACTCCCCCAAAGTAGTATCATAAGCATTCATGCTAGAAATCTCCCCCTTTGGCATTGATAGCAACATAGATGAAAAACTATCTAAGTTCCAGGAATACCAAACAGTGTTTTGTTGTTGCTGCTAACCAACATCAATTGTCCACACACTAAAAATCTCAATACAACAAGTGCATACTCCCGATTCTTAGACATCACTTTTTTACTTCACACTAAACAATTCTCAATACATTAGGTGCAAATTCTTGCTACCTTTCATGAATCTTTCTAAATCTCTCTAAAGAGATTCTCTCCTTCATGCATATTCTCTCCCCCATACTTAGGATTTGTTTTTCATGCATATTCTCTTCCCCATTGATATCAATTTCAAATTCCTCAACCTCAATATTACAACATACCAATTGTTGATATGATGCTCCAAGTCTTCAACCATCTCGAGTGTCCAAAGACACTATTCAAAACCAAATACCAAGAGTCCTAAAAAACTCTTCTCATCATGGATACTCCCCTATAGGGAAAGCATCAACATTCAATCTAGGCTAACACTAGTGCACTGTACCACTAGACTCATGTACTCTCTGTATCATTTACTCAGAAGCAAGCAAGGGCATAACCCCAAGCGTACCTCTCAAGTACTCAAATGTATCTTTAGGAAAAGGCTTCATAAAGATACCTGCAATCTGATCTTTAGTACTAATGTACTTTGATTTGATCTCCTTTTCTGCTACTTTCTCTCTCAACACATGATACTTAATAGATATATGTTTAGTCTTAGAATGTAATACATGACTCTTAGACGTACTCATTGCACTTGTGTTATCACAGTAAATGATAATAGGTTCTTCAAACTCAATTATGATATCATTCAACATCTGCTTCATACACATAACTTGATTACAGTTATTTTCTTTTGTAACATACTTTGCCTCAATTATACTCTGAGAAATGCAATCTTGCTTCTTTCTTAGCCAAGAAACCAATCTTCCTCCAAGAAAGAATGCTCCACCACTAGTGCTCTTTCTGTCATCCATACTGCCTGCCCAATCCGCATCAGTATATGCACATAGAGTAAAATCACTTGATCTATCATACCAAATTCCATGGTCATATGGTCCTTTCAAATATCTAAATATTCTCTTCACTACTACAAAATGATACCCCTTAGGATCAACTTGAAATCTAGCTACAATCTGAACTATATTTTCTATATCTGGTCTAGTATGAGTCAGATACTATAAACCTTTAATCATGGATCTATACTTGTTCTCTACTGTAGGTGTCTCATCTTTGTTGGATAACTTGGGACCAGTTATCATAGGTGTACCAATAGGTTTACAACTTTATAAACCAAACCTTTTAAACAAGTCATTCAGGTACTTAGCTTGTGAAATGAAGATACCATCATTGTTTTGTACAATCTGCAATCCTAGGAACCTTTCTCCTATCATGCTCATTTTTGATGCAAGGATGGCAAAGAAAGACTAGGGCCAAAGGCACACCCAACAATCCAAACTGACCTTGTAGAGTTAACAAAATGGAAGCAAACACACAAAGAGTACAACACCATAGAGAGGAAACAAAATACTTTTATTGATTCAGCAAATTATTAGCATACATGCCCAGCTATAAGGCTTTCTGGGTTACGGCCAGATAAAAAATACATTCCAAATCTAAGATCCAACTTCAAATTTTCACTTTCTAGTTCTACTCTCAAATCATCTCTAAAACTCTCCAAAAATTGTCTAACTCTAATCCTAAACACTCTATGTATAATTGCCAAAATGGCTTATAGACCATTCTAGAACATTACATAATAGAAAGGCCAACCCAACAATGGTTAGCACAAATCCCAAGATAAAATCTTAACATAAATGTCACGAACAAAATAAATCTCGCAAGTCATCTCGCACCAAAAACACAGAAATCGCATCCAAAATGCCGACACTCGGCATAAACAGGACAACTCGGCACATGAAGAGTCATTCAACGTACACTAGGTAACTCGGCATATGAAGGATAGCTCAGCACATGAAGAATAGCTCAGCACACACTGTGGAACTCGACACAACTAGCAAAATGAAAACAAATGAGCAGGATAACATGTCAACCCAGGATGCTCTTGCATCAGACAACCGAGGTAGAAAGAAATGATTCTCCTGAATCATGCAAGTGTCACAACCTGAGCTAAATCCAACTTAGATTGAGAAATCCATGTAGAAACTTCAATTGGTCTATTTTTCCACTTCACCAAATATTCATAGTATTATTTTCCTCTTGTGCTTTTACCAACTCTTTGATCCAATATCTGTTAAACCTCTTCAATCTGCTTCTTAGGATAATCATTAGGTACATCAACTTCATCATCTAACTCGTGATACTTATACAGATCAATGACATTGAATATAAGAGATATATCCATGTCATCAGGTAACTCAACTTCATAAGCATTTCCACTATCAAACTTCGTCAAGATCTTACAAGGTGTAAACTTCTTTATCTTCAACTTACTATATGTTTCAACTAAAAATCTTCCTTTCTTCAAATAAACCATCACCTCATCACCAACTTCAAAGATATGATGTCTTCTAAAATTATCAACATTCTCCTTGTACTTTTGATTGCATTGTTCCAACTTCAGCTTCACTTCCTTATACAAAGACTCCATAAAATTAGCAAATTCTGTTAGAAGTGATAGTTCACCACTATAACTATATATCAATCTTAAACAATTCTTATGTTATCAACCAAATTAAAAAATAACCATAAAGAAATGTGCATACACATATACACCATATTTATTGACTAGGGAAACCCTTGATCAGAGGGAAAACCCCAATGGGAGTGATGCCCAAAAAATAATGTAGTAATCCAAATATTTCTTGTTAGAGGATAGACCCTATTAGGAGTCCATTATAATGCTTAGTATAAAGAGTCCCTATTAGGAGATTTTGAATCCTTGTTAGGAGATTCTAACCCTATTAGGAGTTGAAGAAGGCAGTTGAACCCACTATCTAAACAGCTACAGGATCAGATCAACGAACCCACTGTTCAATTGATCTCGGTACTATTCCTTCCAGAATAATAGATGTGGAATAGTTTCTTTTCTCTTCCTCTGTCTAGTACATTGGACTTCTTCACCTTCAAGTCATGCAAATAGATCTTGAACTCAGTAGTAAGCCTTAAGGTCACTTACACGCATTAGCAGATTACTGTGCTCTTCTACTTCACAATTCACAAGTCTTCTCTACTTCTCGATCACAATAATGATATCTAGAACTTAGAAAATATCTTTCCTTTTTAACATACTTAATTATTAATCTTTTGAGTCAGCTTCATACACTTAACATTCATTTGAGTCGGCTCCATATGAAATACACATTTAATTAATACTGTCGGCTCATAGATGCTTCCAAAATTTCACACGTGCAAATTTCATACCTAAGCACTTGCTAACATCATCAGTTGTTAGTGTACTCCCTCTGGTTAACTACATAACCATTCATTCCAAGTACAATATGTTATATTGATCATACAACATAAAATATTTTCTCAATACTCTATTTTCCTATGATTCTTACTAAATCATCAATATCTTTTGTACATTTTCAATTCAAGTTCTACCCACTTGACCACATGTCAAATACATGTTGTAGCATATGTTGTTAACTATGCATGGGAAGATATGCAATGTGATTTCCTCAATACATAAATCTTAGTCTACTACTTTTTCAGTCTTACTATGTTGTCATCAATGACAAACATAGTCATAACACAATTTTGCGTTGCTCCCCCATAGCATTAGAATTCATGCTAACAAATTCTTCTGTTGCATCACTTCTCTTCTCTTCACCAACAACATCTCTTAAATCTAATACTCCTCTAGGCTTCATTCCAGTAATAATCTCAAAAGGTGTCTTTCCTATACTTCTATTCACAAAATTACTATATGCAAACTCAGCTTGTTCTAATACCGTCTCCCAATTATGTGTTTCATCTCCAACTAAGCATCTCAAAAAATTACCCAAGCTTCTATTCACAACCTTTGTCTATCCATCCATCTATGAATGGAATGTAGAACTAAACTTTAGCTCAGTACACATCTTGTTCCAAAAGTCCTCCAAAAATAATAAAAAAAGTTATTGTCTCTATCAGAAATAATATGTCTTGGTAATCCATGCAATCTAAAAATATCTTTGAAGAAAAGTTTAGCACATGATGTCTTCTTACATGGTATAAAATGAGTCATTTTAGAAATTCTATCCACAACAAAAAATATAAAATCATACCCCTTTGTTGTTTTAGACAATCTAAGAACAAAATCCATACTAATGTCACTCCAAGGTTTCTCAGGAATAAAAATAGGTGTATACAATCCAATATTCTGACTTACTCCTTTTGTAACTTGACAAACTCCACAACTCTTCACAAATTTCTGAACATCCTTACACATATGTGGCCAATAATACTTCTATTTCAGAAAACTTAGTGTCTTATCAATTTCAAAATGTCTAGTCAATCCACCACTATGCTTTTCTTTAATCAGATTCAGCCTCATAGAACTCCTAGGGATACACAATTGAATACCTTTGAACAACATGCCTTCTTGAATGAAATATTCATCATACCTGTTGATATGATCTATCAGATTTGGTGCTTTGCACTCTCTCCATGCCTCAAAAAAATCAGGATCAACATCATACAACACTTTCATTTCATCAAAACCAAGAACTTCAATCTCCATTTCAGTCAACAAAGAATGTCTTCTACTCAATGCATTAGCAACTTTATTAGTAACTCCACTCTTATGCTTAATCACAAATGTAAAACTTTGCAAATACTTAACCCACTTCATATGTCTTTGGTTCAATTTATGTTGACTTCCCAAGTACTGTAAAGCTTCATGATCAGTATACAACACAAACTCCTTAGGAATCAAATAATGTCTCCACTTCTTCAAAGCTTGAACAATGGCATAAAACTCTTGAACATACACATAATACTTCCTTTTAGCATAATTAAACTTCTACCTAAAGAAAGAAATAAGTTTACTTTATTGACTTAATACAACTCCTATTGCACTACCACTTGCATCACATTCAACTTGAAATACCTTATTTAAATCAAACAAAGCCAATACAGGTAATTCAACAACCTTTTGTTTCACAGTTTTAAAACTCTTATCAATTCATGTGTCCACTTGAATTCATTTTTATCTCCTCTCGTTGCCTCAGTCATAGCATTACAAACATCACTGAAATTCTTTATAAACTTTTTGTAAAAACTAGCCAAACCAAGAAATGATCTTACCTCACCCACATTCTCAAGTGTAGGCCATTCCAAAATTGCTTTAACCTTCTGCAGATCCATTCTCAAACCATCAACTAAAATAACAAATCCCAAATACACAATCTCCTCTTGCATGAAAGAACATTTTTTTAGATTACTCATCAACTTTTCCTCTATCAATCACTGCAATACTTGCCTAACATGCTCAAGATGTTCTTCCTTAGTCTTGATGAATATCAAAATATCATCCAAATAAATAATGACAAACTTACCCAAGAATATTTTCAGAACTTCATTCATCAACCTCATGAAAGTACTAGGTGCATTAGTCAAACCAAAAAGCATAACCAACCATTCATACAAACCATTTTTTGTCTTGAAAGTAGTCTTTCATTCATCACCTTCTCTAATTCTGATCTGATGATAGCCACTCTTCAAATCAATCTTGGTAAAATACTTTTCTCCACTCAAATAATCCATTATGTCATCCATCCTCAGCATAGGAAACCTATATTTCACTGTGATCTTGTTAATAGCTCTAGAATCAGTACACATTCTCCATTCTCCATTCTTCTTAGGTGCTAATATAGTAGGTACAACACATGGACTCAAACTTTCTTTGATTAATCCCTTTTGTACCAACTCATGCACTTTCCTATTAAGTTCTTCATTCTCTGTAGGTGTCAATCTATATGGTTCTTTGTTCAAAAAACTAGCTCTAGGAATCAGATCTAGACAATAACTTATGCTTCTCACTGGCGGTAAACCATCAGGAATATTCTCAACAATAATATCCTTATTCAAAAAAATTGTAATTTCCTCTAGTACTCAGCTACCACTATCTTCTACTTAGCCATTACTACCAACACTCAGTCCTCTAGAAACTACATCAAAATAGACTTTATTCTTCTTCACTTCTTTTTAAAATTCTTTCCCATTAACCATGCACACTTTTATCATAGTACAATTAACCTCATTTGGACTTTCAATCAAATGCAGCAATATTTGCTTCTTCCCATTCACCCAAAGAGGATATTGATTCAATCTTCCATCATGTACAACATATCTATCATATTTCTAAGGTCTACCCAACAAAATATGACAACAATCCATAGGCATAATATTACACAACACTACATCAAAGTAATGTCCAATCTTGAACTTCACAACACATTGTTCACTTACCAATATCTTATTCTCATCATTGGTCCATGAAACATGATAGGGTTTGGGATGTTTTAGCCTCTACAACTACAACTTTTTAACTAGCTCTTCTGATGCCAAATTTATAGAACTTCCACTATCAATGATCACCTTGCAGTATTTTGCAACCATCTTTCATCTGGTCTTGAAAAGACTTTGTCTAAGAACAAGTTCCTCATCACTTCCCTTATTACATAAGGTTCTTCTCACCATCAAATTTTCTCTAGCCTTAGGTCCACTTGGTGAACTCTCAATGTCCTCTTGAATCAAAATATTTCTATTATTTTTCCCACTTTCATAAGATCTACATTCAAAGGATTGATGCCCTTCTTTACCACATCTAAAAAAATTACCGCGGAAACCACCTTTGGAATAAGAATTACCTCTTCCATGGTAAGAACCAGTACTTCCTCAGTATGAACTACCACCTTTCCACTCAGTCTTGTCTTTGTCATCATTCTTCCATTTAGATTTGCCTTTATCTTGTACAAAACTTTTAGATTTGCCACCTTCACCTTAAGATCTACTTTTGCCTCTCTGGAATCTACCACCTCTACCTCTTTATCTTTGTTCATGTTTCTTTATCAAGATCTCCTCAGGTTTCAAGGCATATTGATATGCTTCTTCCACACTTTCGAACTTCACAAAACTTATTTCATCTTGAATTGTGGATCTCAATCCATTTATGTACCTTGCAATTTTCTCAATATCATCATCCACATGTCTAGATCTAATGTCCAATCTATAGAATTCCTCAGTATACTCTTTTATAGTCATGTCTTTTTGTCTCAAATTTTGTATCTTTCTCAACAAGCTAACCTAGTAATCAACAAGAAGGAATTTGTTCTTTACCTTATTCACCATTTTTGGCCAAGTTCTGAGTTTCTCCTTTCCTCTCCTTTGTCTATTAGTTTGCAAATGCTCCCATCACAACGAAGCATGACCTTTCAGCCTAGTAATTGCAATCTTCACCTTCCTATTATCAGGAGTATTTTCATACTCAATGAACTTCTACAAATTAGAGAGCCAATCCAACATAGTATTAGTGTCCAACTTTCCATCATACATAATAAATTCTATAACAAGCTTCGAATGTTCCCTCGATAATACTCTCAACAATCTTTCCTCATCTTGATCTTCTTCAAGTTTTGGATTAGGATTTGGTGCCACCGCTTCATCATCACTTACGTCCTCAAGATGTACTTCTCTCCTCTAGGTTGTCTCCATAACATCTAATCTAGCTATAATTTGTCTCAATTCATCTAACATGACATTATCGACATTTCCTCTACCATGAACCATCTCTACAAATTAGGTTCCTGCAAGATTGTAACCCTCTACAAGTTATAGGTCAAATCTACAAATCTACAACCCTACAACGAAATCTGAATCAAGGTTCTACATGATTCAAAGTTCTAATACAAACTACCTCACACTTTGGAAATTTGCTTGCACACTTAGGAACAACTGTACTCTGATACCACCTAACACAAGGATGCCAAAGAAAGACTAGGGCCAAAGGTACACCTAGCAATCCAAACTGACCTTGTAGAGTTAACACAATCGAAGCAAACACAAAGAGAACAACACCACATAGAGGAAATAAAATACTTTTATTGATTTAGTAAATGATCTGCATACATGCCCAGCTATAAGGCCTTCTGGATTATAGCCACATACAAAATACATTCCATATCTAAGATCCAACTTCAAATTTGTACTTTCCAGTTATGCTCTCAAATCATCTCTAAAACTCTTTGAAAACTGCCTAACTCTAAGCCTAAACACTTTATTTATACATGCCAAAATGGCTTACAAATCATTCTAGAATATTACATAATAGAAAGGCCAACCAAACAATGGTCAAGGCAAATCCCAAGACAAGATCTTAGCATAAATGTCATGAACAAAATAAATCCTACAAGTTAGCTTGCACCAAAAATGCAAAAATCATGTCCAAAATGCTAACACTTGACATAAATAGGACAACTCAACACATGAAGAGTCACTCAACATACACTAGGTAACTCAGCACATGAAGGATAGCTCAACACATGAAGAATAGCTTGACACACACTGTGGAACTCGACACAACTGGTAGAATGAAAATAAATGAGCATGATAACATGTCAACCCAAGATGCTTCTACATCAATTTCAAACTCATTCTTCATTTCTTTAGAAAACTTATAGCTTGCTTCATCATTACCTCCAAATATGATGTCATCAACAAATATTACTATTATTAGAAAACTATTCTCAACTTCTTTCAAATACAAGTTACTATATGTCGTACCTTTAGAAAATCCAAGCTTTGCCAAATAACTATCCAACCTTACATACCAAGTTCTAGGTTCGTGTTTTAGATCATACAGAGCTTTCTGTAGTCTACATACCACGTCTTTGTCTTCTAATAAAGGAAAACCTTTAGGCTGCTCAATATATACCTCTTCTTCAAGTTCTCCATTCAGGAAAGTTGATTTAACGTCCATTTGATAAACTTTGAACTTCTTATTTGCTGCATAAGCCATGAACATCCTTATTGCTTCCATTTTGGCTACATGTGCATATGTCTCCTCATAGTCTACGCCTTCTTGCTATGAGAATCCCTTTTGTACAAGTCTAGCCTTGTTCCTCACTACTTTTCCTTGATCATTCATCTTGTTTCTGAATACCCATTTGGTTCCTATCATATTTTTTTCCTTAGGTCTAGGAACTAACTCCCATGTATCATTCTTCACAATCTAATCTAATTCTTCCTTCATTGCTTGAATCCAATAATCATCTTTACATGCTTCATCTATGCTCTTAGTTTCAACTTGAGATATTAAACATATCTCCTCATTTACTCTATTTCTTGTCATCACACCTTTGTCTTTGCTTCCAATTATCTTCTTAGGAGGGTGATTCTTTATCAAATTCTTTTTAGAGGTAGGAGTTGACATCCCAACTCTTATTATCTCTTCTCTAGGTTTAGATCTCTGCTCTCCTCTTTTCTCAACAATTAGCACATCATTCTGCAAATCATTGTTAGGCTCAAAGAAAACTTAAGCATTATGTCTAACAATTCCAAAATTATCTTCTTCATCATCTAAATTATAATCTACCATCTTTTCCTTAGTTCCAAAATTTTCATCAATCCTTACTTTTCAACTATTGTCTTAATTTTATAGTTAAAATATATGTATGCCTTCCTTTTCAATAGTTAACTAAGAAACATACCTTCATCACTTCTTGGATAAAACTTACCAATGTCATCATCTCTTTTAATATAAGGTGTCATGTTCATACCTTTTATGATATGTACTCTTTTCAAAGTGTATATTTATATATTGACTATTTCTCCCCAAAATGTTTTAGAAATGTCATTCTCAAACAACATTGCTCTTGTTACTTTTGTTACTGATTTCTTCCTTCTTTTAGAAATCTCATTCTGCTCAGGTATTCTAGGTGAAGATAGCTATATTTTGATTCCATTCTCTTCACAAAATATGTTAAAATCTCTAGAGGTAATTCTCCTTCTCTATTAGATCTCAAACACTTATCTTAATACCAATTCATTCTCAACTCTATTCTTAAATATCTTAAACTTCTCAAAAGCTTTAGACTTCTCTTTAAGAAATGATACCCACATCATTCTAGTGAAATAATCAACAAAAATCATAAATTACCTTTCACCATAGAATCCTTTTGTTCTAGACAGACCACTCAGATCTGTGTGAACGATCTCTAGCTTTTCTATGGTAGTGAACTTCTTGCGAGGAAATCATTCTTTCTTCTGTTTTGCCAAAATACATTCTTTACACACAACATTAGTAGGCTTTGTAATCTTGGGAAAGTCTTTGACTGCAAATGTGCTACTAACCTTCACAATATTATCAAATTTTATGTGGTAGAATCTTCTATGCCACAACCAATTGTTGCCCACTTTAGCTACCAAATATGTCATTTCAGTAGGGTTGAATTGAAATACATCACCTCTAAATCTTGTTCGTGTTCCAATTAGCTTCCATCTTTTTCTTTGATAATGTAAGTCTTCTTAGTAAATTGCAACTCATAACATTTTTCCAACAACTATCCAACACTCAACAAGTTCTGCTTCAATCCATCAACAAAATAAATATCATCAGTGTTAATTTTACCATCAAGAGTAATGGATCCAATTCATGTTATATGATAGGCCACATTGTTACCAACTCTAAAAATACCTCTATCATGATTCTTGAACTTAACAAACTTATTCATATCACTAGTCATGTGATGTAAACAACCATTGTCTATTATCCAATCAAATTTCTTTTCCACTTGGGAAACTAGAGCTCTTTCTTCTCTAATTTCTTTATCAAGATCATCTTCCTTCATAGCCACAAATTCCAATTCATCATCACTTTCACTTTGACCTTTCTCATCAAATTATTCATCTTCATTTGCATACAAATATTTTCTATCTCTATCTCTTCTAGCATTAAACTTTCCCTTATACTTTTTCTCTCTTTTAAGACATTTAGATACATAATGACCAAATTCATCACAAGTCCAACATTTAAATATTTTCTTACTATCTTTTTCTCTTCTCACAAGAAGAGTTATTCCTTCTTAAATCTTCTTGTCTTCATTAGATCCACTACTACCAACAAAATCTCCACGTGTGCTTGCACTCCTTGTCAGGCTAGGTCAAATGTTCATGGCACTAAAAGTTGTTTTGACTCTAGCTAGATCTCCAAATTGTCTCAAATCTACTTCTATAGATTCTAATTTTCCAAGCAATGCTTCCTTTGTGAAATCTTAGTGAAGGACATTACTATATGAATTATTTGAGCTACTTTCTTGAATGGTAGTGTCAAACTTTTTCTTCATCTTCTTCCTTGGTTCCACCATGAGACCAAATTCCTGCAACAATTTTTGATATTCTACCAGTATAGCTTCTTACAAATTCATCTTCCATTATCTTAGCATCTTGAAATGCACATATCAAATTCTGTAATCTCATTCTCTTTGCATGTGTATCACCTTCAAAAGTAGATTCTAATGCTTTCCATGTTTCATAAGATGTTTCAAGTGACTTTACTTGACTGTATTCATTCTATGGAAGAGCTGATAGTAGAGCTTCTATAGCACTCATGTTATACATCAATAGATCTCTCGCTTCTTCACTACATCCTTCAAGATTTTCTTCTTTAACAATTTTATTCTTACTCTTTGTCAAGATCCAATATCCCAGACCCATGCACAAAAAATGAGTCTTCATTTTCTCCTTCCAACTATCATAGTTGGCCCCATCAAATATAGGACTATCCTTTCTAAAAAGATTTTCCATCGATCTCCCAAAAATTTTAAGCTTATCTTTCATGGACCTAGTGCTCTGATACCAATTGTTAGAATATATAGTACACTGATATAACTGAGAAGGCAGGGGGTGGTGTGACTTAGTTATCTAACTATTATCACAATTATCAACCTTAAACAAATTTAACCATATGAGAAATATAAACTAAAACCATAACATACACAAGAACACCATATATGTTAACCAGGGAAACCCTTAATTAGACAAAAAACCCTGGTGGGGATGGTAGCCACAAGATGATGTACTAATATAAATATTACTTGTTAGAGGATGGACCCTATTAGGAGTCTAAGAATACATTCAATACATATGAGTCCCTATTAGGAGACTTTGAATTCATGTTAGGAGATTCAAACCTTATTAGGAGTTGTGCCAACCTTGTTAGGAGTTGTGGAAGATAGCTAGATGCATTGTCCAAACAACTTCAAGGGAAAGACCAATGAACCCACTATACAAATGATCTATGTATTATTCCTTGTAGAATAATAGAAATAAAATGCACTTCCTTCCTCTTCCTATGTCCTATCAACCAGATCACAAATCTCAAATCCAATAATCCCTTGGATTGCTTACTCACATTCAATAAGCACTTTTCTCCTTTTCACACTTTGCACTTCATACAATGATCAAAACACTCATGCTCTCTTTACAAACAAGGAAAACATCTTTCCTTTATACCATATCTTCATAATAATTCCTTGAGTCAGCCTTGAGGCTTTCCCAATTAATTATAACAAGATAATTAATTAACTACAATTATAATAGTGTTGTTGTCTCATAGTCTATACAAAACTTCACACATGTGATACTAGGGTGTGTACACTCACTGATGTCATCAATAGACTATCCTCTATCACTCCTTGATTGTGCATTTCTTCATTACATCTCAGATGTAAGATAGCTAACAAACATTAGGAACTACTTTCCCAATACTCTATCTCTGAACTACTCTTTGTAAATTATGTACAACTTTTGTATGTCTTCAACTTAGACTTTGTGCACTTGACCATACCATTAGGACATTGTTTTGAACATGTCCATAACTATGCATCACTAGGTAATCAAACCATTGTTCATACCATTAAGATCTCTATCAGCTACTCAGCTAGTCTTTATAGAAACCATGCTACGTTGATATCAATGACAAACATAGTCATGAATGCAACATGTCAATACTCTCCAATGCTTAGTATACTCCCCCAAAGTAGTATCATCAACATTAATACTAACATAAGTAGTGAAAGAGAATAAGGGAGATAGCATGAAAGTGTGTAATCTAAAAGAGTAGACATGTCAAGAGGCCTATTACATCTATGTTTTTCTTTATGTGATAAATACCAAGGGGTCATAAAAGTAGAAAAATATGATAGAAATAGGATAGAGAAATAAGAATAAAACTAGATATGAAAGCTATGAGTGAATGAGGAAGCATAATAAGGAATTTGATGGATAAGATAGCCAATACTCATAGATAGTTCAACATTGTCAAGATCAAAGAGGAAAGATGGAATAAATGGATGATGGAGAAATTACACATGACACTTTTTTGCAAATTTTTCATCAAGCTACTTATCCAAGGTGCCACAAGAAGTGGTTTTCATCATAGGAAAATTTTGTCTCTCTTTACTTTCGCTACCAAGGCGCCATAAGAAGTGGGTTTCACCAAGGCACTTTTCTCCTTTTTTTAAGAATTATTTTTGAAAAGATTTCAATATTTTTTTAAATTGTATAGTAGTCCCATTAGAATGATAAGTCATGATAAGACAAGACCATAGAAAGATATGCTCAAAAATGTTGATAGGGTAATGGAAGGGAGGTGATAGTAGAAAGAACATATGGAGGATAAGAGCTCATACCCTGGAAATCTAGGAGTATGGATAGCAAGTAAGTATAGGCTTGAAAGGATTTCATAAGTGTAGGTCAGAAAGTGGGCAATACCAACATCGGCACACACCTTGATAGGTGATAGAGTTACAGAGGAATCATGGATGAAACAAATTGAGGTTTAGATGTATGAGGTAGTAGAAAAACTTTAAAAGGAGATGGAGTATAAGGCTTTGAGATCTTTTGAGGAAGATGTTTGGAAGAAGATAAAGTGGAAGCCTTTGGAATCTTGAATGTCAACTTGGATTTATTTTCAAGATTCAAGTCTTTTGAAAGAGACTTTGCAATCCGCATAGCTTTTGATTTTGATTTTTCTTTGGATGCTTTAGAACAAATTTCTTCAATAATGGATTTAGGAACCCATATTTTTATTTGTTTTCACTTTTTTGTTTGTGGACCTTTGTGGTCTCTTGAATGTTTTTTCTTTCTTTGTATTTACATGTCGATTAGATGAGACATGTCGATCACTTGTAGATGGATTCTTATATTTGTTCTTAAGTTGTACATCCAAATTTCTTCCAAAAGACTTAGAATTTATGGATGAATAAGGATGATATGATTGATTTAGATGGTTAAGTGGATATGAAGGTTCAAGGATGTGCATATTTATTGATCTTGAGGTATAATGGTATAAGTAGGTGATGAACTAGGAGTGGAAGGTGTGGTAGATGGAGGGACATAAGGACCTGATATGGAAGGAAGGTTTCAAGGCTTTAGCTTTGATAGATAAGGACTAAAGATAGATTTAGGACATGAAAATGGATAGTGAGTAGGGATATGAACACTTTATAGTGAGAAACATGACCAAGGCCATCAATAGACTCATGAGTAGCTTTAATAGGAGCAACACCTT
The DNA here is from genome assembly GCA_028749045.1 of Cupressus sempervirens. Classification (NCBI taxonomy): domain Eukaryota; kingdom Viridiplantae; phylum Streptophyta; class Pinopsida; order Cupressales; family Cupressaceae; genus Cupressus; species Cupressus sempervirens. Next base: position 360,728,785 of record CM053793.1, on the reverse strand, counting down.
TGGTAAGAGCATTTGAAGCTTGAGCATAGTTTTGAAGTGGATATAGAGAAGTAGAACAAGACATGATACTTTGATCTTTACAAGTTTCTTTGGATAGCATAGGCATAGAAATTTTCTCATTTTTTTTAGTAAGCTCAATAGAAGTATTGGAAGTGGCATCTTCATCATGCTTGGGAGATGGAAAAGACATAGGATATGGAGGGGTGGAATATTTAAGGAGATTAAAGGGTACTTGGTCTTGATCCTTCTTAACATGTATATATTTATCTTTTCGAGAGTCCTCTTGACATGTAGCCACTTCTAAGGACAAGGGATAATGTGGGGTTTTCATGAGAGGATCTTGAAGAAATAGTGAAGGATTAGTTGGAGTGGGCATACCAGGCATAACATCACATTAAAGTTTAGAATATTAGCCTTACTAGTATGGAAAATGTTTACAACCAAGTGAAGGTTTGCTTGAGTTTCTTTTAGAAATATCCCTTGAGGGTATGTACAGTCAATACAAAAAGCATTATGTTCTTTGTTTGGTGGAGGCATGTTGGGAAGCTTTGAAGTTTTGGGAGATGAATGAGTGTTGGAAGAAGTGGAGGTGTCAAGAAGACCATCGCTAGGCATAGGTTCATAAATGTGATCTTGCTTAGGAAAAGTATCCTCACCACATGAGTCATTAAAGGTTCCAACATCAACAATCCCATCATAATCAAGATCTTGAATTTTATGTTTCAACTCAATGCAATCTTCAATGTTATGTATGACCTTTGTTTCTATGGTGGTTGCAATAGTGATCATCTCTCCATCATAGATATTTTACCTCAGGTTCATAAGGTCTAGATTTGTATGTTAAAGTTATGATCTTGTTCGCAACTAAGGTCTGAAGAACCATATCATATGAATCTCCCAAAGGAGTAAAAGTTCTCTCAAAAGTATGTCTAGGATAATTTTTGTCATTCTCACCTTGGTCAAATATATGTCCATCATGAAATCTTGTCATAGGCTCAAAGGAGGTATTATGTTCTTTCTCTTTAAAGAGGTCTTTTGATCTAGAAGATGAAGACAATTGATGTCTTGGAGTAGAATATGTAGACATTGAAGAGTATAACTCACATGCATGCAAAGGCCCTAAGGAAGATTCATGTAAGGATGTCATATTCTCCTCTAACCTTTTCTCAAGTTTAGACTTCATTTATATTATGTTCCTAATGAGATGAAGGTAAACAAGATCATCAATTTCTTTTAGCTCTTTGTATCAAGCATACAGGTCTTGAAACCCTTTAGCACTATGGTGGAGCTCATGATCATCTAGACTTGGTTGAGGTTTGGAAGAAAAATGTTTGAAGCCCATAGTGGTAGATATAAAGTCAAGCATGAAGGAGACTAGAGGAAGATAATAAGGTGACATAAGATAAATTGATGTCCAAAGTAGAGAGGTAAAGTGTTCACTTGTCAAAGAGAAAAAGTAGCGAGAAAGTGACTTGTCAAGCAAAGTGTCAAATAAATTTACAACGCTAGTGACTCAAGTCAAGAGCTAGGAAAGAAGCTAAATATCCAAGTAGATAGATAAGCAAAAATAAGTGAAAAAATCTCCCAATAAAGAAGTGTAGTCAAGAGATCAAGGAAACCATTTTAGCCAAAAGAAGGTCCTGGTATGTTGACACAAATCAAGAAGGTGGAAAAGACCAAGAGTGCTAAGACCAAAGAGCCATTTTAAGAAAGTTCAAACACTAGAGACATAACAAAGAAAATTCAAATGATGAAACCTCCCCAACAATAACACAAGAAAATGTTTAGACTTGGCAAAAAAATGTTACTTTTTTGAGTTTTTCTTTTCTTTTCTTTTTTTATGTTTTTTGTTTTTTGTAGTTTTATGGTTTTTTTGTTTGTCTTTTAATAAAAACACATGATGAAAGCATACAAAAAGTAAAATTTCCTAAGGCTCAATATATTGGATGTGTCCCCTTCTTTTCAAAGTGGGGAAGGTCTTAAACATTCAAGCACATCAAAGACAACAACAACCTATTCAAGTTTCTACAAGGATGCACAAGCTCAACTAGGGGATGTCCTTGATATACAAAAGATACATGGGGCCCAAATCCATAGATGAAAGAGAAGAATACCAAATAGTCAGAACAAATGTTAACCCAATCTCCACCTATACTTCCTAGAGGTATAAAGTTATTTGGGGCTTAGGCAAGATTGATAATATTGCTACTTCCTAGAGGCATGTCTTTAGATTCAAGCCACACTATTTATACTTCATCAGAATACAAGAGTTGAGGTTGTCCCCTAGAGTGATCACTTCTTTAGGGGGGGCCCCTAAACATAAAAATAAAGATCCCTTATCAATGTTCTCCTCAAAACCCTTAACAAGGATGCAATAATAAAACATAAATAAGATAACCTTGTGGTTTAAAAGACAAAGGGGTTCATTTTAAGCCTAGACCCAAGTGTGCATGATTGATTTTAAGTCATTTTTTTCAATGTTGGGAAGACACACCAAAAAGTTGACTAAAAGAAAGAAATTATTCTACAATGAAAAAGGAAGAAAATGATCAATATTTACAATGATAATAAGAAGTTTTGGAATGTGTGTACCTTGATTTCATGCTTTCCACTTTTTTGCTCCTTTGACCTCCAAGTTGCCTTCACAAACTTCAATCAAGTGCATGAAATGATGAAGAAATAGGAAGATTCAAATAAAATACATTGAACTAATTGATTCCATACAAAATGACAACTCATATCATGCATTGAACTTTGTGCAAAAAAAAGTGCAAGCTAATCACCAAATGTCTTTTTTAATTTTTTTGCCTTTTGACTTAGTCAACACAATTGTATTTGTATGCAATAATTTTGACCCCAAAGACGAAAATACAAAGAAGAAACCCTTGCTAAAAACTAGAGGGCTTTCCCAAAATATAAGAATTTTAGGGATATCTCTTAATTTGTGCCCTAAGGACCAATATTCTCAAAATAGTTTTTTTTTTTTAAACTAAAGTTTGTGAGCCTAAGATGACATCCAAAGTCAAACTCCAAAGAAAAAATACCCTTTAGAGTTCTTAGGGCTTTTGAAAACTGTAAATTGTTTTGAAAAATTTGTTGATTTGCAACCAAAAATCATTTTTCATGAAACATAAATGAAATATTATAAAACACACAAATTAGCTCCAAAAAAATTGAATTTTGGACCGAGACATCTCTAATTCATTTCAAACCTAAAAAACAAGATTTAGATGTAAATACTAAGTCAATTGAAAGATATGATCAAATCTTTAAAAATCAAGGGATTTTGCCTTCAACTCAATCTAAACCCAAAGTAAGAACCTTGCAAAACCACTTGATTAGATCCAATAAGATGCTCAAAAAACTAGAAATGGGAAATCTAACTAAAATACCAACAAGTTAAACTATTAAACTCAAAAAAATGCAAGAAAATAAAGCTAGAACCTTGGTTCTATCTCCATTGTTCACAACAAAAAATGTGGCACACTTCTATAAAATTTTATTCTCAAAGAATCTCATGGAAAGAGAGACTAGAGAGGCAGCTTATATCTCTCTATCTATGGTGTGCAAAGGTGCAAATAAAAGTCTGGTGGCTCTCAAATGAACCTAGCTATGCAACCCTTGCAAGGTGTAGCATAGAATGAGAGATTCAAAGATGGAAGCAAAAGTGCTAACATCCAAGAAAAAATATACAAATGCAATGAAAGCTAAATGAAAGATGAAAATACAAGCTAAACTAAAAAAATGAGTGTATTACAAAGATTTCCTACTTAAGCTATGTGAGATAATCTAGAGCATAAAGAAAGCTAAGATAAAAATTCAATAATGAAAGTAGAATGAGAGCTAAGAAAAAATACAAGAGTGCAAGAATGCTCCAAGTCTTCAAAGCTCCAAGAACACCTGTAAATCATATAGCATAAGGTTAGTACAAAACATAAAATTAGAGAATGAGTAGAGCTACCTCCCTTTTAAAGAAAGATGGATGGTTGAGATTAAGAGGCAAGAGAGGTCTAATCAAGGGTGGAGAATGCATCTTGAGTGATCCATGTGCACAACCATCTCACTTAATAAAGATCAATGGTGGGATTTATGAGGGAAAAAGATGTGTGGATGAGAATTAAAGTTATTTTGAAAATAGAAAGCTCATATCACATAGAAAATTGTGCATTCATGGGTAAAAAAAAAAAGTCTTTTCCTCTTATTTGAAAAGTAGAAATAATGTTTTATGTGTGCACACTTAGGATAAATGGGTTTGGGGAATTTTATTTAATTAAAAGGGAGAAAATTATTTCAATTAAACAAAAGACTTAGGATAAGGTGGTCAAACCTTATGTGGCAATTGAATAAATAGAAAACTAATGATTTGATCAAGAAATAAATAAGTAATAAATAATGCAAAAATGCCAGAAAGGGGGCTCATAGTCTAGATGACCATTTTTGTGTGATTACATAGGGATTCTAAGAATCTATCCAATCACAATAGTTATCTTCTTCTTTCTCTTCTCCATAATCAAGTTTTCATAAGATAAACTTCACCTAATACAAGCACCTCATTCAAACTACCTCACAATTGATTATCTATCTATGGACTCAAAAACTCCTTGTCTAACAAGCTTCACCCAACCCAAGGTCCCAACAAAAACTATCTCACAATCGTGATCTATCTACATGCTTAGGAACTCCTTCTCTAATAGCACTTGATGATGGGTGCTCCCCTCAATACCACAAACACAACATAAATAAAGAAATAACAACAAATTGCAAGAACAAAATATGAGCTTCTTATTATCATTGCAAATGCAGAATTACTAAATATTGAATTATAGTATGCAAACCCACATGGGCATCTTTCTTACAATAACTTGCAAGGAAGAGTTTTGAACTATTGCCTAGAGCTTCTATAGAAAAAAAATCTTACAATCAAAGAGCTTTCACTTTAAGAATTTCACCAAGAAGAGCCTTCTTTCCAAGATCTTACACTTGAATATCTTCTACCACAAGAGCTTCCCAACTAAGCTATTACACACTAAGATCACTTCCAGAGGTTGATTACAAATGTTCATATGCCTTTCTTATATAGGCACTTACCACCCAAGATATTACAAACACAACCAATGTGGGATAAAAGGTAAATTCAACTACCTTCAACATATATCAAATTCCCACTCAATGACAACTAAGCACCGCCATGTGGTCCAATTTGAAAATTATATTGCCTTTGTGGATTGTGACAAGTATTAAATGCATGATTTAAGGAACTTTCCACAAATTTCTAAAGTGTCACCTACACACCAAGATAAATGAAATAATACAATTTTTATGTTTTTATTTGTATGCCACCTATGCTCCTTGAAAATAGAAATGACATTTTTTTTCTTTTTCATTTAAAGAAAATAGACATTTCCTCTAATTTTCATCACTTTCTCTCTCTTCCATTTAAAAAAAAATCATGCCCCCTTTTATTTTGGTGCAAGTTGCTCCTGCATCATATGGTCTATTATATTTTCCACAGTTGATTTTTTGTTTTTTTGAATATTCTTTGGTTACATTCTTTCCATAAAAAGCATATTATTTATGTTGGGATTTTTTGTTGTAGTCATTTCCAAAGTAGGCCCTTTTTCTATAGGGTTCATTCTTGAATATTTCCATGTAATTATTTTGTACTGGTCCTTTGATTTTAATCTTGTTATAAAAATACATCCAACATTAGTATGTGAACTTTTTATTGATTAGAAGACAATCTACAATTTCTTGATCTTATTTGTATACTAGGAAACAATATGGTCTCATTATGATAGTCCTTTGGATTCTATTACATTTTAGCTATTTTTTTTGTGCAGAGTTGTCCATGCAAATGCATGTTCTTTGGGTAGGACATTTTTTTAATGATGTCTTCACTACTAGTTCATTTGTATCATACTTTACTACTACACATCCTAATTTGACTATGTAATTTCTTGATTTTGTAGTACATAAGATGAGTTCATCCACCTTATTAGAAAATAATATAGGTCTCTTTTCAAGTTCTTGTGCTAATATTATTTGTAAACTAGTATTTGGTGAGTTTATATTCTTCTAATGTAGGTTATTGGTCATAAGAATACTACTCTTAATAATAAAATTTTATTAATGAGCCCTTCAATGGGTTAGAAAAAATGAAGATTCTCTCTAGGTCATGTGTGTCAAGGTATTTATAATATAGAAGATTTCTTCATTTGGATTGGTGAAGATGTTCCATGATAGTTTTTCTCCTAATGCTAAATTTTGTAACTCAATTTTTGACAAAAAAATCCTTGTGTTATTTTATTCCATGGTAAGGGAACCCTATTCTATTTGTTTGATCATTTCCATAAGAATTTCTTTTTTATTGATATTATTTTTTCATTTTATGAGTTTTGGTAGTTTAATGCATGATAACATATATATGGAAATAGGTTCTATTACAAACTTTAGCATTGTTAAATGCCCTGATAGTGAAAAACATTTGCCTTTTCATTTTTTGTTTGTTTGGAGCATTTATCTATTGTATTTTTTCATAATTGTTTTTTGTTGGATCCATAAAATAATGGAATGCACAAGAATTTGGTTGATATTTGATCTTCATTAGAATAATTTATTTTCTTTATTATTCTTTTGATTCTTCTTGGAGTATTGAAGAAAAATATGTTTGACTTTGCTACATTTATAACCTACCCTAAATTCTTGACATATTCATCCATGGTTTGTTTAATATGTGTGGATTCTATTATAGTTATTGCCTCCTATACTAGTGTGTTACCCATGTAAAAGCCACACATTATTTATCTCATTCTTTTTCAATAGCTCCATACATCAGTCCAGGTTATTGAACCTTGAACCTTGAACTTCTAAATAGTTCAAAGTTCAAGTTCACTTGTTCTTGTTTTTGCAGGTTTGCCATGTAAAACCTTTTCTGCAACCTTAAACTTGAACTCTAAATTAATTAAGTTCAAAGTTCAACATTCAAAAAACTTGTCTAAGTAGTAATTAGGTTTAGCATTAACATTAAGCCTTTTGAAATTTAGGTGGGTTTTGGAACTTAACTTCGAATTATTTTTCTTTTCAAATTTCAAATTTCATCATTCTTTCCCCTTTGATGAGGTTTATGATGGTTTCATGTGCCTAATTTTTTGTATATTCATTGTTTTGAACTTGAACGTAAACTTCTAAATAGTTTAAAGTTTAGTTCACGAGACCAAAAATTTTAAGAAGATCAACATGTGACAGTACGAAGATGCACCATGATCCTCTCATTAAAAGCTAAAGTGATAGCTTGCAATAAATAATTGGTACTAAGTGTGTGATAGAAGGATTTGTTACATATGGAGGGAAAATACTCTCATCAATGAAGTTAGTGTCCCTATCAAATTGGTACTTTCCACGTAAAGTCATGATGTGAGTATTTGTTTAAAGGATTTTCCAAGTTGTTTTCCTTTCCATTATGATATCAACAAAAAGGTAAAAACTCACCCTTATATAGAGTCATAGGCGATCTGCAATTGGATTGATTATGGGAGTACATTGTTGTTCCTCCTATATGGTGAGTTTCTTTTACCTTATCTTAATAGTTGTTGTTCCTTCTTTCACTTAATGGTGGGTGACTTTTTTTCTAGTTTTCCTTAACTATTTTTGAAAAGAGATTGTTGAGTTTGATTCTCATGGCTAGTTTCCACCCAAAGTTACCTAAAGAAAAGCCTACTTCTTCTATTGCTTGTTTCTTGCCTACATTAAAGGATACCTTCCTCCCTGATGAAGACATGAATAAGTTGTTGGCTAGGTTTTCCAAAAGCAAACCTAGTTTAGTTGCTAAGAAGGTTGTCAATAATTGATTGCTACAAGTTGTTGGTTTCCTAGAGTTAGTTCTTTGCCCAAAACTAGTCTTGGAATGTAGGAATAGATACGATGCTAGCCAAAGATGCATAAGAAAATATCTAGGAGAAGTTATGGTTTATATAAATAGTGTTACAATCATGGGTGCCTTGAGGATCTCGCCACACAAAGTATATCAAGCCTGGACAATTTCCCTCTCAGATACTAAGTTTTTAGTCAACCAAACACATTCAATAATGCTATTGCCAACAATTGGTTGCTTAAGCTAGAAAAAGGGGGTTCCCATCTTCCTCACCCATTGACAAGAGATCATATGATCCCTGAGATCAAATACATGATAAGCCTCCTCAACAAGGTTGAAGGAAATCAACATTCCTTCCACTAGGAGAATTGGATGTATTTCTTCATTCAAACCATTATGAGTGATCAAAACAAACACATTGATTGGGAAGAAATCATAGTTGACAAGCTACATGAAGAACTTTCCTAGTCATCTAGAGTGTCTAGTTTTTACATGATTTTATTTATTTTTTATGTCCTAGAATTTTGTAAAGAATGGGTCGGGTTGCCACACACTAATTGGGTAAATAGCATGCTTATTTATGAATATTTCCCCTATTTGCAAAAGGAAAAGAAAAGAGAGGAGTTCAAAAGAGTACAAGATAAATTTGTCACTAAGATGGTTTTTGGATTACAAGGGAAACATCAGGGGAGGTTGACAGAGGAGGTCGCACAATTTGTATCAATCTACTGTAGTTTCTTCACATAGTTTGTAAAGTTCACCTATATCTGAGTCGGTGGATATGAAGGAAGACCACTAAAACTATCGAGGCATTGCCTAGACAAGTATGTTTTGATGGAGGTTTGTAGACAAGTAGGTGAAGTGGATGGGAATTTCAAGGCCAAGAAAGGTTTTGATTCTACTTTTCCCATAGAGCTTGGTCACTACAGATGCAAAACTATTCAAGACACATTAGCCCTTAAGCAAGAATTGAATTCAATAAACTTGGAGGCTTATACTTTCTGCCTGGATTTCATTGATAAAAATTTTGTATGGCCCCTATTTGAACAATGACCATAATTCTACCATGTTCCTTAGCTAGAATTTTTTTTAGCCGACTGTGATGATGACTATGAAGTTAGGAAAAGGTGGTGGTTCAGGTTGACCCTAAAAAAAAATTAAATTAAATTATAAATGAACGTGAAAGGTAGTCAGGAAGACAAAGGTGAAGAGATTTTTGATCCCTTTTATATAACATAGGTTGAAATATTTCCCCTCCCTAAGATAAATTGGGATTCACCTGAAGTAAATCATTTATAGTCTTGTACCGAGCCATTCATAGTAAGGACCAGAAGCTGGTTGAAGGAGAAAAGGAAATCAAAAGTGAAAAATGTAGAGAAATAAATCCATGATACTAATACTGACAAAGATGTCACCTTTTCCCCTATAAGTATCTTGAACCCTGAAGTTGAAGTTTTGTCTAAAGTTTAGAGTTTAGTTCAATAGGCCAAGCCAACAAGATGGACTCATTCTCATGCTAAGAACGAAAGAATTCAAAAATCTATTGAAAAGAGTGTTGGCATAGACCTGATTAAAATAAAATTCAAGCTTGAACCTCCTATGGAAAGAGCACAAGAAGGCATGGATTAGAGTCTCCAACCAATAAAAGGAAATGCCAATGCTTCTAGGTCAACAATTGCCAATTATATTCCCCCTGCTTTACAAACACCCCCATCCAAAGGTACTTCTTTAGCACCAAATTGGTTTGATATGTTTATAAGAAAGAAAAATAGTTTGGTGCCAGTAAGTGTCTCAGTTGAAGATATGGTTGGGAAATGTCTTGGGAAATCATCAAAAATCATAAAGCCAAACATAGAGACCATGCTTAGAGTTGATGAACAAATAAGGGAGTGGGTAGCCAATGTATTCAAGCCATCCAAGGACAAAAATCTTGAATACATCACTTCTCAAGATTATATAATAGACAAAAGCATCCTTGGGCTAGCCTCCAGAGCAACAGACATGAAAATCCTTGATGCAAGATAGGCAAGAGTCACCAACTACATATGGAAGGACTAGAAAGAGGAGAAGGAATTAAAACAATCCATTTGCGTGCTAGTAGAATACATTTGTAATCTACAAAACACAAAACTTGAACAACCCCAGGTGATTTCTATGATTGATGTGACCTCCCTAGCAAACCAATAGTTCATAGACCAAGTAAAAAGAGACAGGGAAGTTTCTAAAGCTTTTGATGAGTAGCTTGAATCAATAATTTCTTATGAAGTCAACTAGATTGCTCACCTAGCGGAGAAAAAATTGAAATTTGAACAAATGATGGATGACCTAGAGGCGAAGTTAAATGCATGGGTTGAGGAGAAAGAAACATGGGAGGAAGTTGTACTCCACACCATATAAGTTCAAGAATATGGAGTGGAGAAATTCTTAGTTGAGATCTGGAGTGGATACAGATTTCTTGTACATTTCTCATACTAACCTAGAGTGGAGGATTTTGGTCATCAAGAAGGGCCTAGATGAATTTTTAGAACTAGATAAAGAGCTTAATTGTTTGAAGGAAATCATGTAAAGTGATGTTAAATGCTTCAATATTGAAATCCTAGGAGACAAAGATTAGTCTAACAAGGACTTGAAGAAAGTAGAAGTTGAATGCCAAGATAAGGTGCTAGCTCTCAAAGGAGCTAAAGAGGTATCGGCTTCCAGCCTATCATTTGTCACTTGTATGGATTCCATGATTATCATCAATGATGATCACTTGATGATGTAGATCAAGAAGATGGAGCATGCCTACTGAGTCATCACCATTTGGTAGTTGAGAATAGAATAACTAGGAATCCTACAACAAAAGGAGATTGTGGATTTTGAAGTTTCTTACAAGGACTAGAAAAATGTAGGCGGAAATGTGAATGTGGAGCAAGGACAGCTAGGAAATGTAGCCAATATTTTAGTTACTTAGCTTAAAAACCAAGGTTTTGGCCTTTTAGTTTCTTAGTTCTTAAGATAGTTGTCTTGTAGTTTTTTATTTTAGTATATACAACTCTACCGGGAAGTTAGTTTTATAATTGTTTTATGGGCCTTCAGTAGCTATATATTTTGAAACTTTTTAATGTTTTCTCTATTAATACTTTGGTACATTTTGCTATAGTAATTTAATTTATCGAAGCAAGTTCAAACTGATTCAATTTTTTTATTGTTTTTACATGAACAAGATATATATACACGAACCTTTTGGTACTAGTTATATGCTATTGGTCATTTTTGGTTATACCTATTAATCATTGGGATTCATTTCATATGGAGTCTTTTCATGGTTATGGTCAATGGTGATGTTTTTTGTTCTATCAATGGTATTGATTTTATTGTTCAAAAATCAATCATCTACAATTTAGTTATTCTTCAATACATTTTAAATAATTCTTTTGGCTTGTCTTTAAATTAATATTATCTTCGCAATACTTTTGGCATAAGAGATGGAAAATTATTTCGAAAAGCCTTAGTTCTTTTGAGTTAAAAGATCTCTTTTGATATATTCTTTTGAAATAAGGAAAAAAATGCTAATTATTTAAGGAGGGAGATGTGCCTCAAAATAGAGAGAGTTTGATTAAAGTAACTCAATTGTTATGAGAGTTTTTCTAGATAATTAATTTGCATAACCGAAAGGGGAAAATGTTTACTAATAGTTTTTGTTGACTCTACTGGGGAATCCATTAGTGTTTAACATTGTCATAAGGAATGGTCTTGCCTCATGCAGGTATTTTCCCCATTTTTCAACCGAGATTAGGTTTTGACAATAACCAAGAAGATATCATTTCATATTTAAATGTCCAATATAGGAAACTCAAAACTAGTGTTGAGCAATTCTTGCAAGTTAATTAGGTTCTTAAGAGAGAATAAGAATGAGAAAAACTCATTAGAGGAATACCTATTTCTCAAGAAGAAGTTGTGATTGACAGATTATCCCAACAACCTCTTTGAATATAAGTGACTGAAAATCCTTCATTCTAGCAAACTGGTTGGTGGTATATATACCTAAAATGAAGAGAGGAAAGGATTTTTGGATCATTCATATAAGTTCGTAAGAAGTCAGGACTTTTCTCTAGACCTTACCCAAAGATGAAAGAAGACTATGAAAAGTAAAAGTAGACCCACTTCCCCTAAAAAATCACCACTAGTCATTGTAAGTTTTCAAGCTTTGATTTTACTTGGGACATTAATACCCACTTATTTCAAGGCCCAGCCTCTGAACCTCATTTTACTGCAAATGGTTGCTAATCCTTTGGGCACCCATGTTGGTCCCCTTGCTTTAGGTCCAAATTTAGATCCTCTCCCAAAGGGAGCCAGGGATATCTTGCCTAAATTCACTGGGGATGGGAAGAAGTCCACTGATGAACACTTGAATACCTTTTAACACTATTTATGGGGTTCTTTATGTTCCTATAGAAAGTGTGGTCATTGGGTTGTTTTTTAAAACCCTAACTAATGTTGCCATAGATTGGTTCCATGATCTCTTAGTTGGGTCGATCATAGATTGGGCTTCAATGCAAAATGCTTTTAAATCTAGGTCCAAATTGATAGATGATGAAAATACCCTTTTGTTACAATTGACACAACTCAAGAAAGAGGTACAAGAGCCTATGCATGATTTTTTAGCAAAGTTGAACAAAATACTTCATAAAATACCTACTACTAAATGACCCAATGTTGAAAATTGCAAAGTATTTTTCATGAATGCAATGCCCCCAAACGTCATCTTTCATCTAAGGAGAGACAGGTTGGTTGATATTGTTGTTGTACAAAGGTTATCAATTGAGTTGGAAGATGATCTTCTAGCCGCTAGTAAATGGAGAAGGGAAATAAAAACTTCAAGTTCACAACCATCTACCTCAGTTCAAACTAACCCTCTGATTTAGAGATGATTGAATGATGTAATGAAAATGAAGAGGCAAATGCCAAAAATCAATACAACATATCAATACATCCCTAGGAAATTTCCTAATGCATGGGTAGGAGGAAGACAACCTAACATGCTACCTACAAATCAAAAATTGTTAATTGAAGGAAATTCAACCAATAAATCAAATCACCCCACCTTCCACTCTACTGATGATGATGATAATGTTGCATGTCCTGAGATGATCCATTCAAATTGGTTAAATGCAAATAAGGAGACAATAGAAGAGATTCCTGTTGAAGAAGACTCAAGAGATCCTAGGGACTCTGTAAATTATTTCCTTGAATATGAGTTAGATCTAAGAGAGGAGATGATCTTTTTGCCACCATTAACAAACCTACATGTATAGTATTCACAAGAGGTCAATGAGGAAGAAAAGTTCCTAAAGATACCTCTACTTCAAACTCAGCTAAAAAGTGGAAGACTCCAACTAACCAATTGAAGAAAGTCCCTGATGCTCCAAAGGATCCAATTCTAGAGGTAAAGCTTTTAAAAAGAAATGATTTTGAAACTACCTTTAATATAGTTGAATTTTGTAAGTCTTCTAGATTTTAAATTTCACCGACTAATTATCTATGTTCAAATCCTAGTGAATTGGATAAGTTGATAGAATTTTTTAAAGGTCCTAACCAACCACAAATGACTCCATTGAAAAATGCAGTGTCTAATACTAAACCACCCATGGAGAGAAAAGATAAAATATTAGATGAGGATAACCACATCATCCTTAAGCCTGCCTAATTTTATGTGTCATTATTTATCGATGGTCACAAACAAAATAATTGTATTATAGATTTCAGAGCTTCAGATAATATCATTCCATCCTCAATAGCAAGAGCCTTAGATCTTCCAATCACATAGACCTCAAGAAAATGTTATGCCATGGATTCCAAGTAAGTTCCCCTGATATGCCAGATCAAAGATGCCTAGGTTTCTCTAGTTGAATTTCCTAAGAAAAGAGTTGTCTTGACCATCTTGGTAGCAGACATTCCTACCAGTTATGGAATGCTCCTGAGCTAAGCCTTTTGCAAAAACCTAGGAGGAGAAGTCGAGTTAGATTGGCTGCAAGAGACTATACCAATTGGTAGAAAAAAGGTAGTCTTAAACCTTGAGGCCAAGGCCAAATACACAGTTTTTCCCTCTAAAGATCCCAGGTCCCACATCCTATATCAAGAAACTAAATTTTCTAATTATGTCATTCTATCAGAAAAATAGGTAACTCAACACAAAGATTCATCTGATCAAGGTGTGTGGACTCTAGAATTTGATGGTAGTTGTGCTTTGGCTATCTTAGGAGTGGGAGTAGTTCTCATTTCCCCTACTAGCAAGATCACTCCCTGCACTTTCAAACTTGAGTTTGATAATACAAACAACACTGCAGAATATGAGGCCCTTTTGTTGGGAAAAGAAGAAGAGAAGAAGAAGAGCATTAAGACATTGAAGGCAAAGGGAGATGTAGAGCTAGTGGTTAATTAGATTGTGAAACATTTTTGTTGTTAAAATACCTTGACTAAAGTACTATATGAATAGAGTATGGGATGATCTAGAAGGTTTTGAAGCCTTCTCTATCAAGGCCATGCCACAAGAATTGAACACTAGAGATGATGCATTGGTCAGATCAACATCTTTATTATTTCCTCACCCAAATTTCAAAGGTGATCTCTATATTATAGATCTCATACATCATCCTAGTGTACTTGATAATGTAGGCTCATGGAATATTTTCAATAATGATGCTCACATCAATGCTTTCTTATGTGGAAAAGAAAATTTCAAGAATGTTTTATTTGAAGGCTCCTTGTCAAAAAGCCATGAATTCTATTTAGAAGGGGACCCAAATGAAGATTCTAAAATGCTCCAATTAAAAGGCAATATGATTTGTAAAGGATTAGTTGCTTTAGAAACTTTGTTTAATAGGGGAGATAATCCTTGCAAGGATATTGTCAACAAGATAGATATGATAGGAAAGTCCAAAGATTGCGACAAAGAGAAACCAAGGATGGTCAATTTGGGTAAATGTTGCAATGAGTTTGAAAGGATAAAATTTACCAAACTATTGAATGAGCTTAATGATGTCTTTTCCTAGTCTTACGCGGATGTCAAGGATTTTAGGTAGTGAAAGTTTAAACACCAGATTCCACTAAAACCTAGAGCTACTCCTTTTAGGCAGAAGTTGAGGAACTACAACCCTAGAGTGTCTAATGCAATTTTCATGGAAGTGCAAAAAATGTTAAAGGATCACATAATTTATCCTATCCACCACCTAGGTGGCTAATATAGTGCCTGTCTAAAAGAAGAATGGTGAAATAAGGATCTACGTTAATTTCATAAACCTTAATCAAGTAGGTTTGAAGGACAATTTTGCCTTGCCAAACATGGATCACACTCTTCAAATTGTTACGGGCTCTGAGATGATGTCCATGTTGGAAAAAATTTCAAGGTACAATTAGATTAGTATCACACCCGAAGCTCAACATAAAATTGCCTTTACAACTCCATGGGGTGCCTTTGCAACTCCATGGGGTACCCTTGCCTATAGTCAAATGCTTTTTAGACTTATAAATGCTAGTGTGACCTTTCAAAGAGCCATGAACTCTTCCTTTAACCAGCTACTTAATAAAATCATCATCATCTACCTAGATTATATGACTGTATTTTCTAGAAAGAGGAAGAAATTCCTGAGAGATTTGAAAGTTGTCCTTTAGAGATGTAGAGAACATAGTGTCTCACTAAACCCAAAGAAGTGCATTTTCTATGTTACTGAAGGGAAACTCCTTTGGTCACCTAGTTTTAGAAGATGAGATAAGGATTGATCTTGAAAGAGTTAAGGCAATCCAACAACTATGTCTTCCTTCCAACTGAAATGAAGTTTAATCTTTCTTCGCATAAATCAATTTCCTAAGGAAATTTGTGCTAGAATTCTCTGAAACTACTAGGTCGATAGCCAATCTCCTTAGTGAGAAGGTAAGTTTAAAATGGAGTGAAGAATCCATGCAAGCATTTGATAAAGTAAAGACAACTATTTCTCAAGCACCAATTCTAGCTCACCTTGACTATAAGAAATATTTTGTAATGTATTGCTACATAAGTGAACACACTATGTCCAGTGTCTTGTTACAAATAATTGAAGAAGGAGATGAAATTCCCATTCCTTATATGATTATTCCTCTTAAAAATTATGAATTGAGGTACTCACTTACTAAAAAATAGGAACTTTTAGTAGTCAAGGTAGTTAAGCAATTCCACTACTACATCCTACACTCCCACACAATAGTTCTAGTGTCGAATGTTGTAGTCAAAAGTATTCTAACACAACAGGAAGTAGTTGCCAATAACTGGGCAACCTGGGTTTATAAAGTCCAAGAATTTGATCTAGAAATAAAACCCACTAAGTTGGTAAGGGGTCAGGGCCTATGTAACCTCATTTCCAAAGATCAACAACAACAACCTCCTAATGAAGAAAATTTTGTACTCTTGGTTGGTTTGAACGATGAGTGGTTCTCAGATATTGCCTTTTATTTGATCCTATGGTGAGTGTCCTAAACATTTAATAGGAAAGGATAGAAGGTCTTTGAAATTAAAGGTAGCCAAATTTTTGTGATGATTAATGATGTTCTCTATATAAAATGATTAGAGGACATGTTGTTGCATTGCATTGAATAAGATCAGCAAGGGAAACTTCTCCAGGTTTTTCACAATGAGGCATGTGAGGGACATTACTCGTCAATGGTCACAATATTCAAAATTCTTCATAGTCAGTACTACTAGCCAAGTATGTTTGGTGATGCATATAGGTGGGTAGGGCGATGTGAAAAATGTAAATTGCTTACAAGTAAACCTAAGTTGGTAGCTATACCTTTGAGACTAGAAATAATAGAAGAGCCTTTTAGGCAATGGGGGTTAGATTTTATTGGCCCGCTTAACCCAACCTCCAGTGCAAGTAATACTCATATCCTCACTGCTATAGATTATTTTACAAAGTGAGCAGAGGCAATACCTGTGAAGAATACAACATCTGGAATAGTGTGTTAGTTCTTGAAGGAGAACATTTTATTTAGGTTTGGTGTGCCTAAGAAGGTAGTGATAGATAATGCCCAAAAATTTTCCTCACAAGAGTTGTAATTGTTTTTCTATGATAATGGTATAAGATTTTCATACTCTTCAAACTATTTCCCATAGGGGAATGGTTAAGCTGAGTCACCATCATGAGAAATTTGGTTAGCAAGAATGCCAAAGATAGGCATAAAAGGTTATATGAATCCTTATGGATAGATCATACAATACCTAAAATAGCTATAGGTCTAACCCCTTCTAAATTGGTATATGGTGTAGAAGCTTATCTATCTCTTCCATTGGAATTATCTATAGTGAATCTCTAGATGCTACTTTTAAGGATGCCCTAGAGAAAAGAATCTTTTATCTGATGAAGATAGAGGAAGAAAGAGAGAAGGTAGTGGATCACATTACAAACTATCAACTGTGAGTCAAGAAAATCTTTGACTATAGAGCCAGGCCAAGGAAATTTATGGAGAGTGATCAAGCTCTTCTCTAGGACAAGTGAAGAGAGTTGAAAGGGGCTCATGGTAAGTTTGAATCATTGTGGAAGGGACCCTTTGAAATCAGAAAAGCTCTCCATCCCAATTCCTTCATGCTCTAATATTTTGATGGAATAGAACTTCCTTTGTCTTGTAATAGGTAGGATCTTAAACTTTACCAATTTTGAGGCTTTTCATTCTTTTTGTTTCTTGTACATATGTTTCTTTTTGTTTTTTGCTTGTCATTTCTTTCTATTTCTCATTTTGCTAGTTGTCTTCATGCAAAACTAGAGATCCTGAATTCATTTTTAGTCCCTTATGGCTTGAATCCCCAGTTAGAGTTAGTTGTTATTCGTGTAAAAGCCACACATTATTTTTCTCGATCTTTTACAATAGCTCCATATCTCAGTCCAAGTTATTGAACCTTGAACCTTGAACTTCTAAATAGTTCAAATTTTAAGTTCACTTGTTCTTGTTTTGTCAAGCCTACCATGTAAAACCTTTTCCACAACCTTGAACTTAAACTTTGAATTAATTAATTTCAAAGTTCAATGTTTAACCAACTTGTCTAAGTAGTACTCAAGTTTAGCATTAACATTAAGCCTTTTGAACTTCAGGTGCATTTTGGAACTTAACTTCAAATCATTTTTCTTTTCAAACTTCAATTTTTATCATTCTTTCCCCTTTGATGAAGTTTATGATGATTTCATGCACCTTGTTTTTGTATATTCACAGCTTTGAACTTGAACCTAAACTTCTAAATAATTGAAAGTTTAGTTTATAAGCCCAGAACTTTCAAATGTGATAGTACAAAAATGCACCAAGATCCTCCCTTTAAAAGATGAAGTGACACCTTGCAATAAATGATTAGTACTAAGTGTGGTGGAAGGATGTGTTACATGTGGATGAAAATACTCTCATCAATAAAGTTAGTGTCCCTATCAATTACTCTCATCAATGAAGTTAGTGGCCCTATCAAATCGGTACTTTCCATGTAAATTCATGATGTGAATATCTATTTAAAGGCTTTTCTAGGTTGTTTTCCATTTCATTATGATATCAGAAAAAAGGTAAAAAATGACCCTTGTATAGAGTCATAAGCGGTCTGCAACTAGATTGATTGTAGAAGTACATTATTGTTCCTCTTACATGGTAGGTTTCTTTTACCTTCTCTTAATGGTTTTTTTTTTTTCTTTCACTTAAAGGTGGGTGACTTTGTTTCCAATTGTTCTTAACTATTTTTTAAAAGATATTGTTGAGTTTGATTCTCATGGCTAGTTCCCACCCAAAGTTACCTAAAGAAAAGCCTGCTTCTTCTCTTTCTTGTTTCTTACCTGCACTAAAGGATACTTTCCTCACTAATGAAGATATGAATAATTTTTTGGCTAGGTTTTCCAAACCCAACCTGAATTCTCTTTCTAAGAAGGTTTTCAATAGTGGATTGTTACAAGCTATTGGTTTCCTAGAGTTAGTTCTTTGCCTAGAACTAGTTTTGGAATGCAAGAATAGATACAATGTCACCCAAAGATGCATAAGAATGTATCTAGGAGAAGTTATGTTTTATATAAATAGGGTTACAATCATGGGTACCTTGAGGATTCTAGCACACAAAGTATATCAAGCTTGGACAATTGCCCTCTCAGATACTAAGTTTTTAGTTGACTCAAACACATTCAATAATGATATTGCCAAGAACTAGTTGCTTGAGCCAAAGAAAGGGGGTTATCACCTTCCTCACCCATTAACAAGAGATAATATGATCCCTGAGATCAAAGATGTGATCACCCTCCTCAATAGGGTTAAAGGAAATTAACATGCCTTCTACTAGGAGAACTAGATGTATGTCTTTATTCAAACCATTCTGGGTGATAAAAACAAACACATTGATTGGCCAAAAATCATATCTAATAGGCTACATGAAGAACCTTCCCAGTCATCTAGAGTGTCTAGTTTTTATATGATTGCATTTTATTTTTTATGTCCTGGCATGCTATAAAGAATGGGTCAGGATGCCATACACTAATTGGGTAAGCATGCCTATTTATGAATATTTCCCCTGTTTAAAAAAGGAAAAGAATAGAGAGGAGTCTAAAAGAGTGCAAGATAAATTTCTCCCTAAGATAATTTTTGAATTACAAGGGAAAGAGAAGAGGAAGTTGATAGAGGAGGTTGTGCAATTTGTATCAATCTAGGACAGTTTCTTCACACAATTCACAAAGTTCGCCTATATTTGAATCGACAGATATGAAAGAAGACAACTAAAATTGTCGAGGCATTTCCTAGATAGGTATGTGTTGATGGAATTCTAAAAATAGGTAGCTGAAGTGGATAGGAATTGCAAGGCCAGGAAAGGTTTTGGTTCTACTTTTTCTATAGAACTTGGTCACTATAGATGCAAAAATATTTAAGACACCTTAGCTCTTAAGCATGAACTAAATTCAATGAACTTTGAGGCTTATGCTTTTCACTTGGATTTTGACAATAAATATTTCGTACACCCCCTATTTTAACAATGACCATAATTCTACCATCTTCCTTACCCAAAAGATTGTTGGGCTGACTGCGATGGTGACTATGAAGTTAGGAAAAGATGGTGGTCTAGATTAACCCTAAAATAAACAAAGGAATTCAAATTACAAATGAATGTGAAAGGCATTCAGGAAGACAAATGTAAAGAGGTTTTTTATTCCTCTTATATAACATAGGTTGAAGGCTTTCCCCTCCTTGAGATGGATTTGGATTCACCTAAAGGAGATCATTTACAATCCCGAACTGAGCTAGTCATAGTGAGGACCAAAAGCTAGTTGAAGGAGAAAAGGAAATCAAAAGTAAAAAATGTAGAGCAAGCAATCCATGCTACTAATACTAACAAAGATGTCACCTTTTCCTCTATAGGTATCTTAAACCCTGAAGTTGAAGTTCAATCTAAAGTTTAGAGTTCAGTTCAATAGGCTAAGCCAACAAGATGAACTTGTTCTTGTACTAAGAAGGAAAGGGTTTAGAAAGATATCAAAAAGAGTGATGGAAAAGACCTAATTGAAATAGAAGCTAAGATTGAACCTCCTGAGGAAAGAGCACAAGAAAGCATGGATCAGAGTCTCCAACCAACAAAAGCTGATGCCAATGCTTTTGGGTCAACATATGCCAATTATGTTCCCCCTTCTTTACAAACACCCCCATCCAAAGGTACTTCTTCAACATCAAATTGGTTTGATATGTCTGTAAGCAAGAAAAGGAGTTTGGTGCTAGTAAGCATCTCAGTTGAAGATATGGTTGGGAAATATCTTGGGAAATCATCAAAAATCAAAAGGCCAAAGATAGAGACCATGCTTGGAGTTGATGAGCAAACAAGGAAGTGGGTAGCCAATGTATTCAATCCATCAAAGGACAAAAATCTTCATGAAATCACTCCTTAGGTTATACAATAGAGAAAAGAGTCCTTAGGCTAGCCTCTAGAGCAACAAACATGAAAATCCTTGATGTAGGACATGCAAGAGTCACCAGGCATATATGGAAGGATTGAAAAGAGAAGAAGGAACTAAAACAATCCATTCACGTGCTGGTAGAATACATTCATAATCTACAAATTGTAGATTCTGAACAACCCTAGGCAATTTCTATGATTGATGTGACCTCCCCGAAAAACCAATAGTTCATAGACCAAGTAAAAAGAGACAAGTCAATTTCTAAATCTTTTGATGAGTGGCTTGAATCAGTGGTTTCCTGATAAGTCAACTACATTTCTCACCTAGTGAAGACAAAATTGAAAGTCAAATAAATGATATATGACCTAGAGGCAAAGTTAAATGAATGGGTTGAGGAGAAATAAAGATGGGAAGAAGTTTTTTTCGACATCATAGAAGTTCAAGAATATGGAGCAGAGAAATTCTTAGCTAAGAAGTAGAACTTTGGAGTGGATGTAGATTTCTTGTACATTTCTTGGAATAACCTAGAGTGGAGGAAGATGGTCATCGAGTAGGGCCAATATGAATGTGAAAAACTAGTCAAAGAGCTTAGTTACTTGAAGGAAATCTTGGAGAACAATGTTAAATATATCAATCTTGAAATCCTAGGGGAAAAAGATCAGTCTAACAAGGATTTGAAGAAAGTAGAAGTTGAATGCTAGAATAACCTACTAGCTCTCAAAGGAGCTAAATAGGTATCTACTTCTAGCCTAGCAATTGTGACTCGTACAAATTCCATGATTATCATCAGTGATGATCATTTGATGATGTAGATCAAGAAGATGGAGCATGCCTACTGAGTCATCACAATCTGGAAGCTAAGAACAGAATAGTTGGGAGTCCCCCAATAAAAGGAGATTGTGGATTTCAAAGTTTCTTATACGAATAGTTGGTAAATGTAGCCAATATTTTAGTTACTTATCTTAAAAACCAAGGCTTCGACCTTTTAGTTTCTTAGTTCTTAAGATAGTTGTCTAATGGTTTTTAAGTTTAGTATATAAAACTCTACTAGGAAGTCAATTTTATAACTATATTATGGGCTCTTCATGGCTATATATTTAAAAAAAATTAATGTTTTCGATATTGATACTTTGGTACTTTTTTCTATAGTAACTTAAGTTATCAAAGCAGGTTCAGATTGAACCAATTTTGTTATGTTTTTTTATATTAACAAGATATATATATATATATATATATTGGTACTAGTTATATGCTATTGGTCATTTGTGGTTATATGTATTAATCATTGGGATTCATTTCATATGGAGTGTTTTCGTGGTTATGGTCAATGGTGATATTTTTTGTTCTGTCAATAGTATTGATTTTATTGTTTAGAAGTTAATCATCTTCAATTCAGTTATTCTTCGATACATTTTAAATAAGTCTTTTGGATTTTCTTTAAATCAATATTATCTTTGCAATACTTTTGGCATAAGAGATGGAAAATTTTCTAAAAGCCATAATTCTTTCTAGTTAAAAGATCTCTTTTGATAAATTCTTTTGAAATAAAGGAAAATAATGCTTATCATTTAAGGAGGGAGTTGTGCCTCAAAATAGAGAGAGTTCAATTGAAGGAACTCAATTGTTATGAGATTTTTTCTAGTTAAATGAAAGCGAAAAATTGTTCACTAACATAGTGTATCATCTATAAACATTTGGTGGGAAAATGGAGGAAGCTCTTGGATAATTTCAATTCCTTCTAATTCATTTCTTTCTATTTCTTTTGTCATTTCTCCTCCTAGGGATTTTTTCATAATGATGAATAGAATGGGGTAGGGGATCCTCTTGTCATAGTCCATTTTATACATTTATAACGGGTAAGTATTGTGGTGTGGATATGCAACTAGAAACCCATTAAGGCCAACATCTAGATAGGCTCATAGATCTGATTGGGACTATTGAAGATGTTACTAATATCATGAAAAAAGTCCCCCTTTTTTAATGTAAAACTAGAGTTTTGGATCAAATGGTGAAGGACATGCTGAAAAAGATTGATCTTTTGGACAACAAAGTTGATGGCACTTAGAATATTTTGAAGAATATTGTTGATCAAAGCTGGTCCATTTTGAAAGGTATTTCTGATAATATCAAGGTTCTATTGGATAAGATGGAGTATGGGAGAAAGAACCAGGGCACAAAGGAAAAAAAGGACCATGGCCCTAACAAACACACAAGGGAAAGTTAAAATAAGACTAAGGTCATGGATGATAAAGAGATCGATGAGCTAAGTGCTTCTACTATGAGCATGAAAATTTTGCTTGATCAGGCTACTAACCTTCTTAAGATCTTATAGCTATCATGTTGTTGTCTTTCTACTATTTTTCAATTGTCTTTATCTTTTGACTATTGTTTTAGGACTTTTTGTATGGCTTTTTTGTCTTTTTAGTGTTGATGAACAGTTTCTATTGGTCTTTTCTCATTTTGATGTAAAAGGTTTTCGATCCTTTCAAAACCTATTTTTACTTAATCAAAACTAGATATCCATTTAAGCCATTTTTTCCTAAGTTTATGTTTTTTCTATTTTTTTAATTAGAAAGTTTTATTTGACTTTATCATAGGCTTTACTAATGTCTAGTTTAAGAAGTATTCCTTTAATAAACTCGTTTTATTATATATAAATTAGTCACATTAAAAAATTTGAGGAGAATATGAGAAACCTCTTGAGTTCCTAGTGATTAGTCATATATCATACTTTGTATCTAGATATATATATATATATATATATATATCACAAAGAATGCATTTTATTGCCGCTATTCATATAAGATTCACAAAGATACATTCTAATATATTATGAAAGGAGATACAATGTAAAATACTAGAATAGATTCCAATGACTCCATGCATCTATTGAATTAAAAGGTGATAGAAGAGGCCCTTCAAATCACCTTTCCTATCATTTCTTTCATATTTTTCTTACACATTGAATACAACATTTCATGGGATATTATGTTTAATGAAATAACTTGCACAATAGAAGAGATAATATGAAATATTCTATAAATATTTGATAATAACTTAGAGTAATAGGCCACTTCAAGGGGGCAACCTCCAAATATCTCCAATTAGAACACATTCACAATATGATTTTGAAATGAGACTTACAACCTCCTATATATACCTAATTATGCTTAGGTTTAATAGACACAACCCTACATAACACCTAGGCTGACCTACCTACCTAAATAATAATATAATAATTTTAACATGACTTAATTAAGGATTAAGATAGCTACAAGTTGACTATTCATAACCCTATATACACCAATATTAAGGGTGTAGCATGTCCCATCTCTTCAAAGAAGTATTTTCCTTAATTTTGACCAAGTGTGGATTCTTTTGAATGAACTCCTCATCCTCCCATGTGGCCTTTTCAACTAGTAAATTCTTCCATTAGATGAGATATTGGGTGAGGGTTCTATTCCTCAGCTTCTTTGTGTGTGTTTGAAGAATGCACTCTAGTTCCAAAATTATTCTTCCTTCTTCATCAAGCTCTAGTGGTATTGTTTGAGTAGGATATTCTACCCAACTACCTTCTTCAAACAAGAAACATGAAATACCACATGTATCTTTGTTGTTGGTGAAAACTCTAGCTTGTAGGAAACACTACCAATCTTTTGCATGATTTGGTATGGTCCATAATATCTTGAAAATAACTTATTATTCTTTTTTTGTTCCTTCATTGGGAATTATTTATAAGGCTACAATCTCAAGAAGACCCAATCCCTAACTTCAAAATTTCTTTCAATATGATGTTGATCTGCCTATTGCTTCATTCAATTTTGTGCTATAGCTAAATTCTCCTTGAGTCCCAAAAGTACATATTGTTGATAAAGCAAGTATTCCTCTACTTCCTGAACTCTTGGTGACACCTTTAATGATGATGTGATGGATGGAGGATGATATCCATAAAGTGTCAAAATGGAGACATTTTTAATGAGCTATGAAAATAAGTATTGTACCACCATTCTACAAGAGGTAGCCAATCTACCCATTGAGATTGTTTCTCTAAAGTAAAATAACATAGATATCCTTCCAAACATTTATTGACAACCATAGATTTCCCATCTGATTGAGGATGGTATGAAGAACCATGAGCCAATTGAGTACCTAAACATGATAATAAATCTTTCCAAAAGTGATTAGTAAATATAGGATCATGATCACTAAAAATTACCTTAGGTGTACCATTTAGCTTTTGGATATTCTCCAAGAAAATATTTTTCCACTATACTTGATGTAAAAGGATGTGATCATGAAATGAAATGTGCATATTTAGTGAGGTGATCAACTACTACCATGATGACATTATGACCTATAGTTTTGGGAAGCCATGTGATGAAGTCCATGGATACCTCTTACCAACACTGGCTAGGAATAGATAAAGGTTGCAAGAGACCTGGTGTCTTAATTATCTCCCCCTTATTTCTTTGAAAAACAAAACATTCAACCAAAAAAATTGAACATCATATTTTATCCCTTCCCAAAAAAAATCTTGCTTGACCTGACGATATGTCTTCAAAAATCCTAAATGACCACCAACTGGGGATTCATGTAGCTCTATGAGAATCTTGTGTTTAAGAGTAGAATTATCATAGAGATACAAGTTCTCTTTATGCCAAAGAATATCCCCCTTTAAACAAAACTTATATGAACTAATAGGACCACTTTTTACTTGTTGGATGAGATTACTTGTTGCAACATCATTTTGCCACTCTACTTTGTCTTCTACCACCCAATTTCCTTGTAATATTGAAAGGGTACACAATATGGCTTCAACTTTTTCATCCTTCCTCAAAAGTGCATTGGCCACAATATTTTCCTTCCCTTTCTTATATAAAATCTCAAAGTCATATTCCAACATCTTAGTGACCATTTTTTTTTTCTCTTCCAAAGATAGTCTTTGCTCCAAAAAATATATTGGGCTATCATGATATGTCTTAACCTTGAAGTGTCGACCCATTAAATAAGGCCTCCATTATTTAACTACATGAAGGATCACTAGCATTTCCTTCTCATAAAGATGTTTGAGTTGATTTTTACCTTTTAATTGATGACTCTCAAAAGCAATCGGTTGACCTTCTTGCATGAGAACTTCTCCTATCCCATTTCTAGAAGCATCACATTCCACAATGAATTCCTTAATGAAGTCCACAATGGCAAGCACTGGATTTGTACACATGGTCTTCTTCAATTTCTCGAATGCTACATTAGCAAATTCATTCCAATGAAAATAATCATTCTTTAATAGAGTGGTGAGAGGTGCTACTATACAACCATAATTCTTCACAAATCTTCTATAGTACCTTGTCAATCCCAAGAAACCCCTCAAATTCTTAATGGTTTTTGGAATAGGCCATTCCATGATAGCCTTAATTTTGTTAGGGTCCACCTTTACTCGTTCATGTGAAACTATGTGTCCCAAATACTGCACCTCCTTAAGACCAAAAACACACTTGGATGGCTTAGCATAGATTTGATGATCTTTGAGTAATTATAATGCTTGATCTACACGTTGCAAGTGATATTCCCAAGTCTTTCTATAAATCAATATATCATCAAAAAACACTAACATAGACTTTCTCAAGAACTTCTTAAAAATAGAATTCATCAAATTTTGGAATGTAGATGGTGCATTGGTAAGACCAAATGGCATCACCAAAATTTCATAATGATCCTCATGAGTCTGAAATGATGTCTTACAAATATCTTCCTCCCTAATCTAAATTTGGTGATAACTAGATCTAAGATCTAACTTGGTAAAACACATAGCTCCATTTAATTCTTCTAGAAAATCATCAATGACTAGAATGGGAAACTTATCTTTAATGGTGTACTTGTTGAGCACTCTATAATATGGACACATGTGCCAAGTTTCATCCTTCTTATACACCATCACCATAGATTAAGACTAAGCACTTTGGCTATGCCTAATAATTCCTGCCCCTAGCAATTCCTCAATAAATTTTTCTATCTCACTTTTTTGTATGTGTGGGTACCTATAAGGCCTGATGTTTGGTGGTTGGCTCCTTAGAACTAGTTGTAATGCATGGTCATGATCCCTCTTAAGAGGAAGTCCTTTAGGCATATCTCCAAGAATCATTAAGTGATGATCAATTATTGCTTTTAAATATGGATGAGTAAGAGCATTAGATTGAGAGACTTATAATGAACATAGCTAGGCCACAAATCCATCCACTCCTTTCTTAAGAAACTATTGTGTTTGATAAGAGCTTACCATCTATGGGGATTTTTCCTTCAACCCCCTTAGCTCCACTATCTTTCCTTTTGACTAAAATCTCATGAATAGTTCTTGGAAGTTCATCTTAATTATTTTCAATGTAGTAAGGCATTGTACTCCCAAAACAATATCTGTTGCACCCATGGATATCACATACATTGGAGTATCAAGTTAATAATCTCCCATGGATAATTTAATGCTATGACACTTCCCTGAATAACTAATTTTACCCACATCTACAATCAAAACTTGAAACGCTGGGGCTGGATATATTAAAAAAATTAGAAGAGTTGTCAATTTTTTGTTGATGAAAATATGAGTACTACATGAGTCAATCAACACAGTTACTTTATGTTTCTTTAAGAAACCCACTACCTTGAGATTTTGTGGAGCACTGAAACCTGAAAGTGCATGACAAGAAATTATTGGTTGAGAATCATGTGATTCCTCACATGACTCCCTATCCTCCTCTAATATGGATTCATCCTCTTCTTCATCACTTCGACCTTCAATATAGAACAATTTATTTTCACTACATTTATGTCCTCGACTGTATATGCTATCACAATTGAAACACAACACTTTTTTCCTTTTCTCCTCAATTTTTTGTGGAGTCAACTGACTAGGTTGAGGAAGAGAAGGCATTGAATATCCTATTTCTCTTGTCACATTAGCCCCTTTCTTTCTAGGAATCAAGAACTTATCCTCTACCCTATGTGCCAATATAAAAGACTCATTTATTGAGCTAGGACTAAACATGCATACCTCATGTTGAATATGATCCTTGAGACCACCCAAGAATAAATAGTTCAAGTTATCCTCTATAATTATATCCACTCTTAAGGATATATTTTGGAATATAATTCTTAACTAATCTAGTTTGTTGAAGCTTAACAAGCTGGCTAAAGATGATGTCTATCACACTATTGCTATATTGTGCTTGGAGTTCATCTATCAAAATTGACCATGATACAGTGAGACCCTTTTTCCTTTGATGAGTGCAAAGCCAATGATACCAAATGAATTGATCTAGTTCTAGATATAAGTAATCCATTGTGACCTTTTATCCATATGGGGTTTGATGTACTTCAAAAAAAATCTCCATTTGGTTCATCCATGTTAGAGGATCCTTTCCATCAAACTTGTGCATATCCACCTTGGGAAAAAAATTCCTAGATCCCATAGGAGTATTAAAATTTGTGCTATTACTAGTCCACTTGAAGTTTTCACCTTGATTTCTTGAGAACTCCTTCCTTTGTTCATTCATATAGGCACTTAGCATGCTTCGTATATTTGATATATCTCCTCATAGGTCACACATATCCCTCTTAACCTCTTCCTTGAACTTACTTATTTCCTCATAAGGATAATTATCCTTTGTTGTTTCCCAATCCTTATTAGAGGATTTCCTCGGTGTGGGAGCATTCTTTTTGCCTCTTGTTAGAGGCCTTTTCATGATGGAATATTTTTGAAATAAATCACACAAATGAAATATAAATTCTTTCTTTTTTAAAATTTTTTTTTACTGTAACTTACTAGGGCCAAGATACCCTTACTCAAAAAAAAATACAAAAAATCACCAATTTTTTTTCTTGAGAGTGAATTTCCCTAGTTTTGTAATAACTTGCTTATTTTTTCTTCAATTTCTCCAAGCTTTGAAATATAGGCTCCTCTACTATGCATTCAAAAACCCAATACAAGTTATACACCCAATTTAGCAGGATGTGGGAGATATGTAGATCTCAATAAATTGTGCAGAAATAGTAATTCTACAATAATTCACTCAAACTTTCTTCAATTTATTTGAAAATTGGAACATATATTCTTTAATATGGTCTTCAAAAACCCTTTATAAATCTTTAAAATTTTCACTAAAACCTAAAAGTTATGTTTTTCCCAAAATTGTCTCCAATGTTGAGAAAAATCTTGCCTCTATGGTGCCAAGATCATGCTCTAATACTACTTGTAATCAAATAACTTGCACAATAGAAGAGACAATATGAAATATTCCATAAATGCTTGATGATAATTGAGAGTAATAGGCCACTTCCAGGGGGAAACCTCCAAATATCTCTAATTAGAACACACTTCACAATATGATCTTGAAATAAGACTCACAACCTCCTATGTATACATAATTATGCTTAGGCTAAATAGACAAAACCCTACATAGCACCTAGGCTGACCTACCTGCCTAAGTAATGATATAATAATGATAACATGACTTAAGTAAGGATTAAGATATCCACAACTTCACTATTCATAACCCTATATACACAAATATTAAGGGTGTAGTATTATGATCCATTTATTATATTTCTTCCTAGTATGAATTTACTTTGATACTATGATATGCATTTTAGAAATTGTAGCTTTAACCTATTTTCCATAAATATTTCTATAATATTATAGATTATGTTACTTAGGGATATTGGTCTCGATGAGTTTTTTAGTGGAATTCTTTTTGTCAATCTGCAAATCATATTGGTCATTCATGTTGATGATTTGGAAAATAATTGTATTGGGATGTGTGTCTAATTTTTCATTGTAAATTAAAACTTTTAACCATACAAATGGTTTTTGTTAGCCATTTTTCTCCCCCTTCCTAAAATTCCAACATTGCCAATCTCATGAACATCCAAGGTGATTTCCATGTCTAGGTTCATTAGATCACTCATTTATTGCCATACAAGCCTAATAAGGATAAGAAAAAAACCTTATTCATTCTTTTATATCCCTAAGTCTTTTAATTCCTTCACATCATATAAATTAATTTAATTTGTGATGATGTGATTCTTCCTCTATCATTCTATCTCTCTAGTTCATGACTTAATTGTCATAGGGACCGTGATTGTGCAATATGGTCAATTTCAAGGTCACCACGGCTTTGCAACTATTAGGGCCAATGTTCAAGCATAGGTTGCAAAGAGGTGAAGACTATGGATTAAATTATTGTCAAGCATTTCTACCTTCAATATTTTTTCTTTTCAAGCTATGACTAATGATTCTTGCATCATCACATGCAATTAGGGTTAGTCTGGTGGTGGTGACATAACAATGGATAGGTGTCAACATTCTGGGAGGTTCATGGAGCATCGAAGGAAGAAATGTGTCAAAGGCTTGTAGTCAATCATTACCATCGGATCTTAGCAAATCAATGACTAGCATATTCCCACTTTCCAAAGATGCTCAAATTTTAGCCAAAGTAGGAATATGATGCATGTCATAGTGGGGCCAGGCACATAGAGACTCCTTCATTGAATCATTGCACATGGTTAAGGCTAACCCATGCTTTGGGTTGCAAAGAAGTGAATTCCTTTTAACACAACATCACATGGAGTTAAAGAAAAATTGGGGTAAATGTAGCAAGGTTTCCAAATGCATTATTCACACTATCGTAGGAGGTTTAGATCAAACCAAGGTTAAGACTGTGAAGTAGCACAAATCATTGATTGCACCATCATAGGTTAAAACTGAGGTTATAAACTTAATTTGCAGTAGTGTGATGGCAATAAATTTGAAGGATTATCATTGTTTCATTGCAATTAGTTGAAAATAATAGTGATGAGTCACGATGGAGCAATCAATTGTAAAGGGTTGTTTTTGCAACCTCATAGGCTCTAATATGTGGTTAAGATAAATGGTTGTGATGTTGTGAGGAGTTTCAAATAGTCAATGTTATGTTTTCTTTGCACAATCATAGGTGTCTAATTTGTAGTCAATTTTTAAGTCACAATGGTGCAAATGATGATGATGATAGTTAGGTTCCTAGCCATAGTGTTGCACACATTTTATGCTAACCAAAGATTATATTGCAAAGGTACAAAATGGTGATGTTAATTAGCGCAAGTTGCATTCGCAAAATCAAACATTTTAAACATGATTGACATCTGGTAGTTGCAAAGAGGTGACAAGAGTAAGATGAATGGTTTTGCATCATCACACAATTAGAAGGTTTCTAAGCCCAAACCATGATGAGGGTGTGAGAAGGCAGTTTGGTGGTCATCGTTGGGTCACAATAGTTTATGGGCTAAAGAGTTTTCAAGCTACAAAGCAGTGATAAAGGCCAAAAATAGAGACATCATAGTTTCACATGGCCAAATAGTTAATGAGGGAAATAGGTTGCAAAGACACAAATAGTGGTAGTTAGTAGGTCAACATAAAGATAGAAGTTAAGTGAGGTGGCAAAATACTTAGAGGTTATAGGGCCACACGATGAGTTGGGTGGTTGATTTCTATTGAATGATGATACATATGACTTGGCATGGTCACAAACATTGTATTAAATAGTTCTTCAATGGTGAATAGGTCCTTGATCACTTGTAACTACTATTTTGTGTGTTCTCCATGCCTGATGGTGCAAATTCCATCATTTTGCTGCCTTGGGTTATCCATCTACCCAACCATGCACTGAAGCCAGAAATTACATGAAATATTTGATTTCCTACATATGGACGTGTACCCCAATCAGATATTTCTTGGATTAATAGTAATTATTCTCTACAACTTAAAGGCAGTAGTTGAGTTTTGGCTTTTGGTAGAAGTTTTCTCAGTTATGCTTGAGCTATAAAAGCAAGTTATGTTACCCTTCCCAGGGTCAATCTTTTCTCTGATTCTATAGAAGTTGTATGGTATACTCTTCTACCATAATTTCCTTTGCCTCTGAATGAATATAATTTTCTTTTCTATGTCTTTCATCCATTAATATATTGTGCAATATCATCTTGCCTTTTGTTAATGTATTATTTCCATTCTCCAACTTGTATGACTATATCTATTTGGCCTATGAGTGAAATTGAGTGAATCCCCTTCCTTATATCATTTTGTTGGTTCCTGATCTTCATGTGCTTGTTGAATTTAAGAAAGGATTGAATCTATGTATTTTGAGATTATATTGATAAACTGTACATTTCTAGGTAGAGACAAGATTGAACATATTATTTTGGTGTATAACCCCTTACATGATTTCTTTTAGTATTAGTTGTAATTTTCACCCATCTTTTCTAGACATATACAAGGAATCATTGATTGACACTTTAATTCTTTCACCAATATGGTGACCTGGTTTTTTAATGAGTATTTGGAACATTTTAGGAACATATTGGTTCTTTTTTAGTAAAAGCCAACATGGAAAAATCACCACTCACCACTATAAGAATGGTAACACCATTTGAAATTCACATTGAAGATTCTATTAGCACCATTATAGATCCACTTTATTCACCAAATTTAAATCGTTGAGTTGTGAAATGGTGTGCAATTTGAAAAATCTAATTTGATATAAATACATGAGAATTCAAGGTAAATTTTAAAATTAACTAAACTTTTTTAGATTGGTCTATTTTATAGAAGCTCTAGAATCTTGGATATAAGTTTTTGAAGAATTCTTAATACAATGATTCACCGAGGGACATCACTATGAAAACTTAAAAGGTAAGCCACAAATAATCTAGTATTGACAATCCATATTACTATTTCCCATTTTTAGTTGTTTCAAATTTTATAGTATATGACTTATTCATTTTTCTTCAGACTCTTAGATGTTGTAATCACCAATGTTGAAGAATTATTTATACATTGAGTGGTTGATGGATCATGTCATTCAGGAAAAGTAATAATAAGTGACAAAGGATATACAAATAAGATAGTGTTTCCCTTTTTAAGTTGTTTGATATTTTACTAATTAAACCTTAGTTTATTTTGAGAGGCTCTAGATAGAATTTCCTGAGGGATTCTATAGATGTTGAGTCACTAACAGGCCCTATCATTGTGAAAATGTTATGATAATTTACGGTGACTATCGATAATAGATTATAAAGTAGATTATTGTTTTTCATTATTGAAATAATGTCTAAATGCATGCCAAATTAAACCAATCTCATGGGTCTATTTAAAAACATTTTTTTTCATTCTAGTTAGTAATGATTACCACTATTTTATATCTAGGTGAAATATCTCAAGTCTAAAAAGTGTTAGCTCAATTGTACAATGAGATAGAGAGTTATTTTATTGCATTAATTTGTGTGGTCACTAGTTGGAAGAGTGTTTTGTGTTTTAACCATGCAAATTAGTGACATGTTGTAGTTTGCAGTTATTGCAAGGTCAAAAGTTTATTTGTTACCATTCTTAAGTTGTGGGATGACGAGTATATAATTAGTGATGAAGTCTTTATCTTGATTGCTATCTTGTGCACTCAAGATGTTTAGTGTTTATCATGATGCAAGATAACAAGTAATTTCCACTTGTCTTATCTTTATCGCTAAGAAAGCTTTTCTACTGTATTTTGTTAGTTCTTACAATTATCATCACTTGCAAGATTTGTTTGGTTAATATCCATAAGCTATAAGCTCTATCATGGTCACTAGCTTACAAGTTCAACATATTTTAATGTTACCATGATCCAATTTAGTGAATGATCACCACATTATTGTCTTTAAAACTAACCAAAGCTTATCATTTGCATGGTCAGGAGTTGATTTTATTGTTTTCCCCTTTTATCTATTAAGATCGAGACATTTTGATTTTAGAATTTCCTTTCCATATTAGATTTTATGGCTTACTTTATTTGATTTTAATTGGTTACTATTTACATGTCATGAATTATAAAGTATAATAAAAGATTTAGTTATCTTCTCCCTTTTTATATTTACTTTTTAGGTACCAATCTTTAGAATCATGTTTGTATATTTTTTAGTAACAGATTTTGAGAAGAAAACTCCTAGGAGTGTCGAAGGGATAAAAATGCTATTGAAATAAAATCATAATTTTGTGGTGCAATAGAGAAACCTACAACATTAGGATCAATAGATTCAACACTTACACCAAATGATGTGTCTATCACAGAGATATTAGGAAAAACAAGTACACTGAAATATGCTTTGCCACAAAGATTGTTCCAATCGGAACTTAATGTAGCCAAATCATTGGTGATAATATTACTTCTATAAATTTTAGTAAAACTGATGTTGTTTCCAAAAATCTCATATTTGATGGTGTATGTGTGACTAATGTTGTAGGTGATAATGTATGTAAAGATGTTGTTGGCCCTCCGTAGAAGAAGGTGCGAAATAGGAGAAGAAACTACTATGAGTGCTAGTGATCCTATTAGTAAGAAGGCCCTAGGTGTTGGTATCGATGTTGATGGTGTTATTGCTGAGAATTTTGTAGGTGTGGCTATCAACATTGTTGAGGCTCTTGTAGGTGTAGCTCAACATGGAAGCTCGTGAAGGAGTGGAACTGAAAAAAAAAAAATTGGGCATGAGTGGGATATGAAAAGGTCATTTTAGTTGAATTGGGCCTCAAGATAGACATTTATTGTTCTAGGGTCAAATTCTGATCTAGAGAAATATTTATTTGAATGCAAGTGCAAAATATGTGCATGGAGACTTAACAAGGATGTAAAAATTCAGCTAAGATTAGATACCATTGAAAAAGATATTGACAAAGTGCATAAGACAAAAATAGTTGGTAGACAAGAATAACCAGTAATTATATGGGAAACCAAAGACAAATGCAAGCATGTCAACTATGTAGAGGAACTTTATGCATGGAAGGCACAAAGGAAAAACCAAAATGCATAGAATATTCACTTGAAACTTCAAAATAATAATGGATGAAACACATATGGCCAAAATTATTTAGTTGGCTTCTCTTTTTAATCTTTTGAGTAGGGGACATCACATAATGGACTACCCTAACCTTGTGCCACTATTCAAACTTATTAGTATGTTAAGATTTCCTTGGAATCATTGGTAAATAAAAAGTGGATGGGATTTGGCTAGTCGTTTGCTAAAGTGGATGCAAATGATCTACAAGAAAGAGTAAATGAGCCAAATTTTATTGCATACTCTTTAGATAAAGTTACAAAAATGGATGATACTTAATGGATGTTTATGCATGTATATATTGTAAAAAACCATATATGTCATTCTCATATACTCTATGTTGTTAAGATAAATGAGAAAAAACACAAAGTATGTATGATCTAGCTAAGAAATTATTAAATGAAATATCCAATATGGGCAACTTTACAATTTCCCAAAAGCTAGTGTATATTGGAGCAAATAAAGATGCAGTGATTCACATTCATAGGAACAATCTATGCAAAAAAATGCAAATGATAATCGCACCATTCATGGTTCTAGTTCATAACATGGCCCATAGGCTTAACTTAGCATTTAAAACTATGTAAAAGTTTGAATAGGTATCCATACTTGATCAACTAATACATGATCTCATTGAATACTTTTTCTAAAGTCCTAGATGTTTAATAGAATTTTAAAAATTTGTAGACAGAATAAATGATGGGAACAAGCTACTTAATGATGTTAAGCATAGATAGATATCCATTTCTAGACCTATGAAATGGTATTTTCTCATAATAAATATATGTGGTTGGAATAATGGAAAAAATTAAACATAGAAAATAAGGATACTCATGCTCAAATTCATACTCAGAGTAAACATAGACATATCAAAAAGGGCCAATGTTGTGATCTTCATAGGTTAAGTGATTTTGAGAAATGTTAAACTTGGCTAGTATTCTTCCCCTATTGGAAAACATGAACTCACTTGTTAAACACACCCAATAGATAACATGTGTATACAAGAATATGTTTTTTTGTGTATAACTAATCTTTTGGCTATAGATAATCAATATGTCATGCCCAAAAATTTAGGGTAAAAATATAATTGAAATTATTTTTTTGAAGATAAAACTTGGTAATTGACATTAGTAACTATACATAATCAACTAGCTTATCGAATGGCTAGGAATTTGGAATACCTAATAGTTATGTTATATGGTTGTGATGTGCTTCCAATGACTAACTGAAGTGATCTGTAAACAGGTTGGTTGAATGTTCATCCTAGTTGGCATCATGAATTAGGTGCAGAAATTCAATGATACAACATCTATAAATTGGTGGAAGAATATCCAATATTATAAGTTCTCAAATCTAGCATATGCTAAGGTTTATTAGCTTGTCTGACATGGCATACAACTAGGTACAATTCATCATAGAATTGTTTTGTTGGAAATATAAGAGGAATAACTGAGAGGGGAGGGGTGAATTAGTTACCAGTAAAATAAACCTTAGATCCCTTAGACATAAATACAAAACAAAATATAAACTCTGACTAAATTGTATTTTTTTGTTACTCGAAAAAATACACAGGCATTCGGTTTACACTATCAAATGTTGTAACTTGAAAAATACTAAAATAGTAGCAGTAACTTGGAAAATGCAAATATTAAGATAATTTTTTGTGATTAGCCTTCTTTAACTTAGTTGCATACAAATAAAATAAATAGAATGAACACAAGTGATGGCAATATTTAACGTGGAAACCCTATTTGAGAAAAACCGCCAATTGCAACTAGTTATTGATTTTCACTCTTCTAAAGTGAGCCTTGTTAGGAGTCAACCCCGTTAAAGGTTAAAAAACACATTGTTAGGTGTGATCCTATTAGAGGATTTAATCATCCTATTAGGAGTGGCCTTATTAGAGGTCTTTAGACACTTCAATCTAGAAATTCCACCTTCTTAGAGGATTTACAAATAGTTGTTAAGACAACTCTGTTAAGAGATTTAGATCACTACTACAATGGTTAGAGAGTAACAATGAGATGAATTAATTCATGATACAACTAAATTGTTGATTATAGATCTCAATTTTGACTTGTATACTTGATCCTTCCTAATTGACTGTATCTTTGCAACTCAACAAGGATATTCTTTTTATCCCTCTAATTCACTTCCTCTAAGCATCCTCAAATCTTCTATTTTGTTCCACATGTTTAGTCATCAACTTGACCTTATATTTATATCTTATATATTGTCAAGTTAGCTTGAATACAACTTAGAATACTTTATATTCATCTCCTTAGTTGGCTAGAGCCAACAAAAAAATCAATTGAAATCACTATACCAAAATAAGAAAATCCTTCATTAGCCGACCTTGCTTGGTAGACACTAACTTAGAAGTAATTTTTCTGTGTTACCCAAGTGAGCTTGGTTAGCACTACATCTTCAAAGAGTTCCTTTGGTAACTATGTGATCTTGGTTAGCATTAGTTCCATCCAACATTTCCTTTATTAACCAATGGAGCTCAGTTAACACTCAACTTCTATAAACTTTTCTTTGATGACCAAGTGAACTCGATAGACACTGACTTCTTAGCTTGGAAAACTCTAGAATGCTTGACAGACATAGGAAACTATCTTCAATTCATGAGTGGGCTTGGCATACACCGACTATCAATGATATGAAATTTTGTGTAATAGAAAAGATAATTAATCAATTATTTTTAACAATCTCCCTCTTTGGCATTGATGGTAACACAACATGTCATAATACAATGAAATTTTTAGAGAGTGAGGAACATATCTTTAGTTTCATTTTGATTCTTATCCATGAGAACTCCCTCTATCAGTGTGAACTCCTTTTGCCTTCAATTTCTCCCTCTGCCTACAAAACTTTATTTTCAACATCTTCTTCTAATAGAAAACTTTCCTTCTTTGATATTAGACCAAGTTCTCCCTTTTTGACATTTCTAGAAGTAATAAAATTTCTATGAAATATGTACTCTCCTTTATAAGATTTCTATAAGATATGATAGTAAACTCTCCCTCTTTGACATCTTATGCCAAAGATAATATTCAAATAATATCAATGTACCTTATGTACTAATTCATGTGCAATGTGCCCTTTTCAATACTACATCAATTGACTCGTCTTAAACATACTCTGGTTGATGCATCACTAAACTTCATTTAGTGAGCTTTAGATAGGGGAATGACCCCTAACTTACCTCTTAGATACAAAAATACATCCTTAGGTAATGGCTTAGTGAATATGTCTGCAATTTGTTCTTTAGTATTCACATATTCCATTCTTACCTCATTATATTGTACCAATTCTCTCAAAAAAGGAACTTTATAGAAATGTACTTTGTTTTGGTATGCATCACAGGATTATTTGATATATTAATTACACTGGTGCTATCACAGAATATAACCACTAGATCCTTGATTTCTATCGTCATACTTATCAACAGTTGCTTGAACCAAACAACATTGGAACAACTAAATGTTGGTGCCACATATTTTGCCTCTAATGTGGACTAAGAAATATAATTCTACTTCTTGCTTGTCCAAGACAATAGTCTTTTACCAAGAAAGAATGATCCACCATTGGTGCTTTTTCTTTCATTAACACTTCCTACCCAATTAGCATCTATGAATGCTTTCAAATCAAAATTGCATCCTATTTAATACCATAATCCATAGTCTTCAATACCCTTCAAATACCTCATGATTCTCTTGATTTCCATCATGTGATTTTCCTTGGAATTTGTTGAGAACCTTGCCACCATACCAATTTTTAATGCAATATTAGGCCTTGTGTGCACTACATATTGCAATTTTTCAATCATTGATCTGTATGTGATCTGATCTACTTCTTTGGAGTCATCATTTTTGGAAAGCTTATGTCTAGTATACATTGGTGTTCCAACTGGTCTTGAATTTTCCATTCCAAATTTCTCTTGTATCTCCTTGATATATTTGGATTGAGTAATATAGATACCATCTTTCTTCTACTAGATCTACAATCCAACAAAGAATTTTATCTCTCCAAACATGGACATCTCAAATTCTTTACACGTCTCTTCTAAAAATGCCTTACATAAATCATTATTTCTTGTAAATAAAATGTCATCCACAAAGATTTCAGCCAACACAATTTTCTTGTCTAGTCCTTCTCTGATGTACAGGTTGTTTTTATCATTTGTTCTCTAAAAGTTAATCTTTGTCAAGTAGTTATGAATTCTTTCATACCAAGCTCTGGGAGCTTTCTTGAGACCATAATATGTTTTTTGTAATTTACAAAACATATACTTTTTTTTAGAATCCACAAAACCTTCAGGTTGTTCTATGTAAACTTCATCTTCAAGAATGCATATTTTACATCCATTTGATAAACTTTAAATACTTTACATGCAGCATAAGAAAGTAAAGTTCTAATACCTTCTAATCTTTCAATAGGAGAAAAAGTTTCACCATAGTAAATACCTTCTTCTTGAGAATAACCTTTGCATACTAACCTTTCTTTGTTTCTGGAAACTTCTCCATCTTCATTCAACTTATTTTTGAAAACCCATTGTGTGCCAATTACATTTTTATCCTTGGGTCTAGGAACAAGAGTCCAAGTCTTATTCCTCTCTATCTATTCTATTTCTTCATTCATAGCTTCAATCCAACTTTCATTATCCAAAGTGTCTTTTACTAATCTACTTTTGAATTTAGCAACCAAACATGTACCTTTTAATTAGTTTTTATGATTGTTCCATCTGACTTGTCTCCAATGATTTGATCAGGTGCATGGTGCCTTTTGACATATTTGGCTAGCACAGGTACTTTGGATTTCAAATTTTTTCCACTAACCTCTTCATGATCTTCTATATCAAGCTTGAGTCACACTATCTATGACTCAAGCCCATCAAACTCAATTTTAGACTGTGACTTGGGTTGCACTGGTTGCAACTATTGGAAATCTGATCGAAAAGCTCATTGTTGTTGAAGATCAAAGAGGGAGATTGTCGTAAAAGAATGTTTTCAATCATTGTTTTGTCATTGATGTCAAACCTGCTATTTGTAGGGATGATATTTTCTTATAAGTTCCAAGTACTATCACTTAGTTGATTGATGAAGAGGATTTGATCAACAAGATGTAACAAGAACACCTAAGGGAAAGGTTGAGTTATGATGATGTAATGAAGTACAAGGATCAGTTAAGACAATGGTTAAGTAATGTATTCATGACATACTCAAAGATACAAAGGTTGGTCATACTTAGAAATTTTGAAGGAAGAAGTTGTAAAAAGGTTGAATTCAAAGCTTAAACTAAAATCTTTAATGGGTGTCGAGCAAGTCAGTTGAAGCTGAGAAAATTTTTAGTTGATGCCGAGTGATCTTCATGTGCTGAGTAAAGATCAGGTGCCAAGCATTAGAAAATTTTTAGTTGATGTCGAGTGATCTTCAATTGCCAAGCATCAGGAAAAAATTTTGGTTGATGCCGAGTGATCTTTAGGTGTCAAGCATTAGGAAAAACTTAGTTGATGCTGAGTAACATAGTATGTGTCGAGCACCAATATTTCAATAGTGCTGAGCTACTACATTATTTCAAATGATGAAGATTTGCCAAATCTAAGTTGACATAGTGGTTACATTGAATTTTGTGAATGAATTGGAGGATAAGGATGATGAGTTGGTGGCACAAAATCCTATGTAAACCATTTTTGGGTGAATTCTAAAGAATTATTCAAGAAATTTCTAAAGGAAATAGAATATGGGTTAGATGCAATGAATCCTACCTAATCCATGCAAATTTAAATTGAAAAATGGAAGAATCAAGTGAGAAATGGTGCTCCAAGACTTCTATTTAAGAAGTCATAGACCAAGAAGCAAAGAGTTGTTGATACTATTATTGCTGAAGTGCCTAATCTACAAAGTGGTTAGAAGGGTGTCAAGGAGGAGACATCTAGGAGAAGGAAGAGCATAGAGGCTCTGCTTCTATGAGTGGTCATGAAGAGATTATTGCACTAGTACATTGAGTACAGTGACTCAAGGAGATAAAGCTTGAAAGGAGGGCAAGCTATTAAGAGTTGCAAAGATTGAAGGCCAGGCAAGGGTATGAGATGAGAAGTGACCTGAGATCTACAAGATAAGTTGTATGTTGTAGTCAGGTCAATATTTTCTAATACTCTCTAGCAATTGTATTAGATTAGAAAATCCTATGGACTTAGGTTGGCCTAACAACCATTTGTAAATCCTTTAACAAGGTGACATTCCAAGTGAATGTTCTAAAGTTCTCTAACCAAGCTTACTTCTAACAAGGTGGTTAAATCCTCTAAAAAAGTAACATTTAACAATGTGTTGTAAGCCTATAATAGGGTAGGCCTTTCATAGGGCATCACTTTAGAAGGGTGAGAATTGAGTAGCATGATACTGGTGGTTTTTCCCAAATTGAGTTTCCACATAAATCATTGTGTCATGTGTTGATTTATTATGTGTTATACTTGCATGTTGATTTACAATAACTTGCTAATTAAATAAGTTAAAGCTTGGATGAATGAATGGTTAAATTAATTCACTACACTTAATGAAAATTTTGAATAAGACATTTGGACCTTGAATAATTGATTCACTCCACACCCCCCCCCCCCCTTCCCTTCTCAGTTATTCTAAAGCAATCATAACAATTGGTATCAGAGCCATCTGCTGATTTAGTTTCAAGGTACTAGAAGTAGGAAGATAAAGATGTCCAAGAGAGAAGTTCCAAGCTCAAAAAAGACAACTTTGTTGCATTGAAGAGTTTGATGAAATTGCACCTTGGATCAATAACTGACTATGCACAAAACTCAATTGGAACAAAACATGTAACTCTAGCAGGACCTCTAACTATAGATGATTTGAACAAAAAGGAGCATAACCAAACAATGTTGGAGATTGCCTCTGCACTCAGCTATGTAGAATATGATGACATTAAAGACTGTAACATTGCATTCAAGATGTGAAAAACCTTATCAAAAATCTATGGAGGAGATCAGAATGTCTAGAGAGCAAAGAGGGAAGTTTGATGACATGAAGGTGGAGGAAGGTGAAAATGCTGCTCAATATGCTACAAGAATGAAAGAAGTGGTGAATGCAATAAGAATTTTAGGTAGACAACTGGAAGAAGAAATAGCTATCAAAAAATACTTAATAACTTTGCTTCCTATCTATGCTATTAGAGTTTCAGCCATTTAAGAGCTAAGGTGTGTATAAGGGAACACACTAACCTTTGAAGGGATAGTTGGAAGACTTATTGCATTTGAGCTATCCAATTTTGACAACTACAGACCTAAGAACCTTGAATCTACTTTCAAGGCCAAGATGACAATAAAAGATATTGATGAGGACACATCAAACAAAAGAAAAAGAAAAGGAAAACATGCATTTAGTGATAGCAACACAGATGAGGAAGATGTGGAACAATTAGAAGCACTACTGGCTAGGAGATTCCATAGAGGTAAAGGAAAATTCAAAGGTAAGCTCCCTATCATATGTTTCAATTGCAATGAAGTAGGTTATATAGCTACAAGATGTCTGCAGAAGAAGAATTACAAAGAAGGAAACAAGTGCAGGAACAAAAGAGAAGATGACAGTAAAGATTATAAGGAGAAAGGCAAGAGATGCTACATTGTTGAAGAAGACTCTGATGAGAATGATGATGAAGTAGTCTATGTAGCCATGAAGGATGAATCAGACAAAGATGAAGATGAAGCAACAACATTGGTTACTTGTGTGAAAAAGAATGACAAGTGGATCATAAATAGTGCATGCTCACATCACATTACAGGAGATAAAAGTAAGTTCATTACCTTTACTCAGTATGATGGAAATAGTGTTAGATTTGGTAAGGATGCCCCATGTAAAATCAAAGGAAAAGGCTCTATCAAACTTACAAAAAAAAATTCATGTGCTAATGCATACTATGTTGAAGGATTGAACTACAACTTGTTGAGTGTATCACAGTTAGGCAATGTAGGTTGCAAAGTTGAATTTGGAAACAAAACTGTCAAAATCTATGACACTGATGGAAATCTGATAGAAAAAGGTGAACAAACTAAGAGTAATCTATTTTACCTAGATATGAAAGATGCAAGATGTCTTGTTGTTAGACTTGATGATGTGTGGTTGTGGCATAAAAGGTTGTGTCATGTTAACTTTGATAATCTGATTAGTATCAGCAAGAAGAACAAAGTCAGAGGGTTGCCCAAGTTGAAGAAACTTGAAAACACAATGTGTAAACAATGTCAACTTGGGGAGATGACTAAGTCTAGTTTCAAAAGCAAAAAATACACTTCCAATGAAGTACTAGAGTTAGTCCATACAGACTTATGTGGCCCAATAGAAGTGCAAAGCTACCTAGGAGATAGATACATAATGTTATTTGTAGATGACTACTCCATGATGATGACTGCTATGTTCTTAAAGCAAAAACCTGATGCATTCTAAATGTTTAAGTGGTATTTGGCTAGAGTTGAGAAGGAAATAAGAAAGAACCTGAAATGCCTAAGGTCAGACAGAGGAGGTGAGTTCACATCAAGAGAGTTTGAAATATTCTGCAATGATAAAGGTATCAAAAGGAAAACATTAGCACCAAGAAATCCACCATAGAATGGTATTGCTAAAAGGAGGAATAGGTTAGTGATTGACTGTGCTAGAACCTTGATGATGGACAAAAATGTTGCACTAAAGTACTGGAGAGAAGCTGTAAGTACTATAGTCTACACACTAAATAGAGTTCAAGTCAAGAAAGGTACAAATGCAACACCTTTTGAATTATTGTATGGTCATTCACCTAATGTTAAACATTTCAAAATATTTGGTTGTAAATGTTATATTCTAAAAGATACTAGAAATGGCAAGTTTGATGCAAAAAGTGATGAAGGCATATTTCTTGTATACTCCACAAGAAGTAAGGCATATAAGTGTTTGAATACTGACACTACAAAAGTTGTGGAGAGTGCAAACATAAATTTTGATGAGCATGCAAAAGTTCAGGTTGATGAGTCAAAGAAAATAGGGGATTATAGATCCTTTGTATACTTCCATGAAGGAATGACAGTTGAAGACAATGCTACAAATCAAGTTGAGAATCAGCAACAAACTTCAGTATCTGCCAAGTCTCAACCTGTGAATGTCGAGCTGCATTCAGAAGTTGAGCTATAGAATGTAGAAAATGCACATTCTGATTCTAAAAAAATATGCAAGAAAGAAATGATGAAATGCCAGATGAAGAAGAATGAAATGACTCTGATGTTGAAGGATCAAACATGGAAAGAATGACTAAATCTAGATTGGCCAAGTATGTAAGAAGACATCATCCTATAGATCAAATTATTAGTGACAAGGATGCAAGATCAATGATAAGGAATAGGCTCAGGAATGAATAATGCCTACTAAGCAAGGTTAAACCCAAAATAGCAAAAGATGCATTACAAGATGATGAGTGGTATGAAGCCCTGAAAGAAGAGATAGATTAGATTGAGAAGAACAAAATATGGTCTCTAGTGCTTAGACCAGCTGATAAGGATATGATTGGTACAAAATGGGTGTTTAGAAAAAAACTTGATGAGAATGGTGAGATAACAAGAAACAAAGCCAAACTAGTTTGCAAAGGCTATGCACAAGAAGAAGGACTGGATTATGGAGAGACATTTTCCCTTGTTGCAAGAATGGAAGGAGTAAGAACATTACTTGCATATGCTGCATATAAAGGTTTCAAATTCTACTAGATGAATGTGAAGTCTACTTTTTTGAATGGTATACTAGAAGAGGAAGTCTACATAGAACAATCAAAGGGATTTGTTGATGAAAAGAACAAGGACATGGTTTTCAAGCTACATAAAGCACTTTATGGATTGAAGCAAGAACCTAGAGCATGGTATGAGAGGTTGCACAAATATCTTGTGAAGATAGAATTTGAAAGAAAAGATGACAATAGCACATCAAAGCTGAAGAAGGTAAAGACATTTTGATATTAGAAATTTGTTTTGATTATATAATATTTGGAGGAAAATATGTTTTATGCAAAGATTTTGATGCCAATGTTTGGAAAAATCAATTTTTTTGTTGGATTACAAGTACATTGATTGAAGCATGGCATATTTGTGATCCAATCCAAATACATCAAGGATGTACTCAAAACATTTGGTCTAGAAGACTCAAAACAAGTGAGCACACCAATGGCAATAGGCCATAAACTATCCAAGAATGATGAGTCTATTGAAGTAAATCAGACATTGTATAAGTCAATAATTGGAAAGCTGCAATATGTTGTACATAGTAGACCAGACATTACATTAGTTGTTGGAATAGTAGC
Source organism: Cupressus sempervirens (assembly GCA_028749045.1). NCBI lineage: Eukaryota > Viridiplantae > Streptophyta > Pinopsida > Cupressales > Cupressaceae > Cupressus > Cupressus sempervirens. Next base: position 360,683,797 of record CM053793.1, on the reverse strand, counting down.
AAGATTTTTTGCAAATCTAAGAGGAAATCACTTAATGGCAGTGAAGAGAATATTGAGATACTTGAAAGGAATTGATGACTTTGGTTTATACTACAAGAGGAATCAGAAGTTTGAATCAAAAGCCTACACTGATGTAGATTGGGGAGGAAACATTGATGATAGAAAAAGCACCAATGGAGGAGCACTTTTCTTAAGAAAGAGGTTGATTACATGGACAAGAAAAAAGAAAAGCTACACCTCACAATCTACAACTAAAGCTGAATATGTGGCAGCCACTATAAACTGCACCAATATTGTGTGGATCAAACATTTGCTGCAAGGTATGAAGGAAGAGGTAACTAAGCCTATGATACTTTATTGTGATAATATAAGTGATATTAACATATCAAAGAATCCAGTAATGCATGCTAAAACTAAGCATATTGCAATCAAGTATCACTATGTAAGAGAGTTGGTGGAAGAGAAACAAGTGAAGATGGAATATGTTAGCTCAAAGGAACAAATTGCTGATATCTTCACAAAGGCACTACCTAAAGATGCTTTTAAGTATCTTAGAAGTAAGTTAGGGGTGATATCCCTAGCTAAGGCTACTTAAAACAAAAAGCAAGTAAGCTCTGCATCAAATCAACTAAATGTTGAAGATTTTATAAATTGATGTAGAGAATGTTTACTTTGAGATCCATGCCTAAAGTAGTAGAAGTGCTAAAATTTCAAATTAGTCACAAGCAAGGTGATAGAGGGAGACATTGAATGAACTTGTAAAAGTTAAATTTTCATATTAAAGATGCTAATATGTCTTTGGAATTGTTGTCAAAGAGCGAGAAGTAAACAACTGATCAACAACTATTGAAGATAAAGGATCAAAAAAGAAGGAGAACTAGACAACTAATCAATAGAAAACTAATCAAATAAAGATAGAGGGAGATTTTAGAGGTTGATCAAAATAGTAGAAGATGAGAAATATAGAGGGAGAAAGACAAAGAAAAAGGATACAACAGCAAGGAGGGAGAAGCTAAAATGAAGCAATCAGAATAGTAGAAGGAGATGTGATGATACAATTTTTTTTTTGGCATTTGACTTACTATTCTAACCTAGCTAGTATTTGGTTGAATAGTTTAGTCTGATGGTTGATCAGTTTGGTTTTCCATCAATGCCAAAGAGGGAGATTGTTGAAAATATGATTGAAAAGCTCATTGTTGTTGAAGATCAAAGAGGGAGATTGTTGTAAAAGAATGTTTTCAATCATTGTTTTGTCATTGATGTCAAACCTTCGATTTGTAGGAATGATATTTTCTTATAAGATCCAAGTAATATCACTTAGTTGATTGATGAAGAGGATTTGATCAACAAGATGTAACAAAAACACCTAAGAGAAAGGTTGAGTTATGATGATGTTATGAAGTACAAGGATCAGTTAAGACAATGGTTAAGTAATGTATTAATGACATACTCAAAGATACAAAGGTTGGTCACACTTAGAAATTTTGAAGGAAGAAGTTGTAACAAGGTTGACTGCAAAGCTTAAACTAAAATTTTTAGTGGGTGTCGAGCAAGTTAGTTGAAGCCGAGCAAATTTTCAGTTGATGCTGAGTGATCTTCATGTGCCGAGTAAAGATCAGGTATCGAGCATCAAAAAAATTTCAGTTGATGTTGAGTGTTCTTTAGGTGTGCATCAGGAAAAAAATTTAGTTGATGTCTAGTGATCTTTAGGTGTCAAGCATCAAGAAAAACTTAGTTGATGTCGAGTAACATAATATCTGTCAAGCACCAGTATTTCAATAGTGTCGAGTTGCTGCATTATTTCAAATGATGAAGATTCGCCAAATCTAAGCCAACATAGTGGTTACATTGAATTTTTTCAATTAGTTGGAGGATAGGGATGATGAGTTGGTGGCAAAAAATATTATGTAAATCATTTTTTGGGTGAATTCTAAAGAATTATTCAAGAAGTTCCTAGAGGAAATAGAATATGGGTTAGATGCAATGAATCCTACCTAATCCATGCAAATTGAAATTGAAAAATGGAAGAATCGAGTGGAAAATGGTACTCCAAGACTTCTATTTAAGAATTCATAGACCAAGAAGCAAAGTGTTGTTGATACTTTTGCTGCTGAAGTGCCAAATCTGCAAAGTGGTTAGAAGGGTGTCAAGGAGGAGACATCTAGGAGAAGAAAGATCATAGAGGCTCTACTTCTATGAGTGTTCATGAAGGGATGATTTCACTGGTACATTGAGTATGGTGAATCAAGGAGACAAAGTTTAAAAGGAGGGTAAACTGTTAAGAGTTGCAAAGATTGAAGGCTAGGCAAGGGTATGAGCTGAGAAGTGATCTAAGATCTACAAGATGAGTTGTATGTTGTAGTCAGGTCAAGATTTTCTAATACTCTCTAGAAATTGTATTAGATCAAAAAATCCTATGGACTTAGGTTGGCCTAACAGCCATTTGTAAATCCTTTAATAGGGTGACATTCCAAGTGAATTTTCTAAAGTCCTCTAACCAGGCCCACTTCTAACAGGGTGGTTAAATCCTCTAACAAGGTCACATTTAACAGTGTGTTGTAAGCCTTTAACAAGGCAAGCCTTTCACAGGGCATCACTTTAGAAGGGTGAGAATTGAGTAGCATGTTATTGGTGGTTTTTCTCAAATTAGGTTTCCATGTAAATCTTCTATGTCATGTGTTGATTTCTTATGTGTTATACTTGCATGTTGATTAATAGTAACTTGCTGATTAGATAAGTTAAAGCTTGGATGAATGAATGGTTAAATTAATTCACTACACTTAGTGAAAAGTTTGAATAGGACATTTGGACCTTGAATAACTGATTCACCCCCACACCCCCCCCCCCCCCCCCCACCCCCCTAGTTATTCTAAAGCAATTCTAACAAAAACTTGGTAGCTTTTGGAGATTTTGGGGACTCGGTAGGTGAAGTATGCTAACTTCTAATTTGATTTGGCACTGTATTAGGTTCATAGTAGACAAACCTTCTGTAATCCTTAGGTTCTTTGTTGCTTTCTTCTTCGCTCTTTTTTACAAACTCATCAATTCTCACATGTGCAATTTCTATGATTTTATGATTTGAAAAATTCAAACATTTGTAGGCTTTCCTTCTACAAGAGTATCCTAGGAATATGCCTTCATCACCTTTGACATATAATTTATGTTTCCTAGATTCCTTCAAGATATAACATTTTCTACCAAATACTTTCAAGTAACTTACATTAGGTTTGTAGTCATACCATAGTTCATAAGGAGTTTGAATTGATTCTTTCTTCAACTATACCCTATTCAAGGTATGCATTGTAGTATAGATTGCTTCCTTCTAGTATTTGATTACAACACTCTTTTCTATCATTAAATTTCTTGCACAATCCATGATGGATCTATTCCCTCTTTTAATTGTACCATTCTACTATGGTGTACCAGGGGTTTATACTTGTCTCTTAATTCCTCTTTCAATGTAGAATTTATTGAATTCATTAGAAATGAATTCACCACCACTGTCTGATCTCAAACACTTCATCTTCTTTCTAGTTGATTTCTCTGCTCTTGCCAGATACCATTTAAAAGTTTGAAATGCTTCAAGATTTTCTTTCAGATACATTATAGTCATCATTCTAGAATAATCATCAACAAAAAGAATAAAGTACTTATCTCCACTATAACTCTTGATTCCAATAGGTCCATATAAGTCTATATGAACTAGGTCCAAGAATTCTTCAGAATGATAGTTCTTTCTTTTGAAACTTGTCTTTCCCATCTTACCAATTTTACAATTTTTGCATAGGCACATATTAGGTTTCCTCAGGCTAGGAATACCTCTTACTATTTTCTTCTTACTTATCTTGATTAGGTTATCAATGTTCACATGACATAAAATTTTGTGCCATAACCAACTTTCTTCTACTTCAACAATAAAACATGACCTTTCACAAAGCTCTAGGTAGAATAGGTTACCTTTTGTTTGTTTACCAGTCCCAACCAAATTTCATTTTCTATCTAGCAGTTTGGCCTTCCCATTCATGAATTCTACCTTGAATCCAATGTTATTCAACTATTTCACACTGAGTATATTATGCTTTAGTCCTTCAACCCAATAAGCATTATCACATCTAAGTTCTTTGGTTAGTGAGATACAAACTTTTTCATTTATGCAGCATGGTTCATTGTTTCCAAACCTCACACTACCACCATCATAATGTTCCATATGTTAAAACTTTGTTTTGTCACTCATTGCATGATGTGAGCAGCCACTATCAATAATCCATATATTATTTTTGCTAACATGAGAGATAAGTGTCATTTTATCTCCTTCATCATCAAATTCATCTTTAACAGTGATGTATATCATTTCATCATCTTCACTACTATCTAAATGTTTAGCCATAAAATAAGATTTCTTACCTTTTTAGTTTTTGAAATCCTTCTTGTCTTTGTACTTTTTTTGCTTCTTTTCATCTTTTTCTTCTCTATTTGGACATCTTGTAGCAATGTGTCCAACTTCTTCACAAGAGAAACAGATTAAAGGAATCTTTCCTTTGAACTTTCATTTGCCTTTGGGATATTTTCTTGCAAGAAATACCTCAATAGTTTCAAGATCACTATTAGAACTATCTTCCTCTTCACTTTTAGATTGTTTTTCTTTTCACCTTTTGGCTTTCTTCTTGAGTAACAACTTGGCTTCAAAAGCAGACTCAAGATTGCTACAACTAGGAACATAATTATTATAGTTATCTAGCTCAAATGTTGTCAATCTGCCAACTACTACATCCAATGTTATTTCATTCTTTGGATTTTATCTCATGTCTTGAATTATTGATACTCTAATTGCATATATAGGAAGAAGTGTTCTAAGAAATTTACTTACCACTATTTCATCTTCAATCTTTCCTCTTGAAGCTTTGATAGCACAAACATTGGCTTTGATTCTTTCACTATATTTTGTAGTGTTCTCATCTTCCCTCATCTTTATTTCATCAAATTGTCCTTTGAGACTTTTGGCTTTATCTCTTCTTACGTTATCATCTTCTCCAAAGATGGCTTTCATCTTGATCCATATTTCATAAGTAGTTCCACAGTCTTTGACCTCATCGAATTTGGCATAGTTGAGAGAAGAAGCTATATCAATCATCATGATGTTATGACTCTTCTCCTCTACAATTTCTTCAACATTCCTAGTTCTAGTAGGTGTCATGTATTTGGTGTCTAGATACTTTAGCCCTAAATTTCCAATTGTTTCTAAGTGCAGCCTCATGAGTTTCTTCCAAGCCTTGAAGTTATCTCTATTTAGTTTAGGGATCTCCCTTCTATAAGACATCCTGATCTTTATCTTAGGTCCTTGAAACCATTTCTAAAAGCACCAAGGAGCTCTGATACCAATTTTTGGAAATATAAGAGGAGTAACTAAGAGAGGAGGGGTGAATTAACTACCACTAAAATAAATCTCAGCTCCCTTAGATATCAATACAAATCAAAATATAAACTCTGATTAAAACTATATTATGTTGTTACTCGAAAAACACACAGGCACTCGATTTACACTATCAAATGTTGTAACTCAAAAAATACTAAAATAGCAGCACTAACTTGGAAAATTCAAATCTTGAGACATTTTCTATGATTAGCCTTATTTAAATTAGTTGCATACACATAAAATAAATAGCATGAACACAAGTGACATCGGGATTTAACATGGAAACCCAATTTGGAAAAAATCACCAATTGCAACTAGTTATTGATTTTCACTCTTCTAAAGTGAGCCCTATTAGGAGCCAACCCTATTAAAGGTTATAAAACATATTGTCAGGTGTGACCATGTTAGAGGATTTAATCACCCTATTAGGAGTGACCTTGTTAGAGTTCTTTAGACACTTCAATCTAGAAATGCCACCTTGTTAGAGGATTTACAAATAGATGTTAAGTCAAATATTTTAAGAGATTTAGATCACTACTAAAATGGTTAGAGAGTAACAATGAGATGACTCAATTTCTAATGCAACTGAATTGCTAATTATAGATCTCAATTCTAGCTTGTATACTTGATCCTTCTTGATTGAATGTATCTTTTCAGCTCAACAAGGATATTATGTTTATCCTTTTAATTTGCTTGCTCTAAGCATCCTCAAATCTTCTAATTTGTTCCACACATTCAATCCTCAACTTTACCTTATATTTATATCTTACATATTTTCAAGTTGGCTTGAATACAACTTAGAATACTTAGTATTCATCTCCTTAGTTGGCTAGAACTAAAAAAAAAAATCGATTGAACTCAATATGCCAAAATAAGAAAATCCTTCATTAGCCAACCCTTCTCGATAAACACTAACATAGAAAAAAATTTCATGTGTTAACCAAGTGAGCTTGGTTATCAATACATTTTTATAAAGTTCCTTTGGCAACCAAGTGAGCTCGGTTAACACTAGTTCTTTAACCGAGTGAGCTTAGTTAACACTCAACTTCTCTAAACTTTTCTTTGATGACTGAGTGGACTCAGTAGACACTATCTTCTTAGCTTGGAAAACTCTAGAATGCTCAACAAACATAGGAAACTATCTTCAATGCCCAAGTGGGCTCAACGTAAACAGACTGATAATGATGTGACATCTTGTGTAACATCAAAGACAATACACAATTAATCATTTTTTTCCAATGTGTTTAAGTGAATGTATGTAATTGAACTCATATACATGCATGATCTTGAGCTCTACATATAGGGAAGGGTTACGATATATGATATCCTTGTGATCAATGAATATGTTCATATTAAACATTATAAATGTGTGTCATGTTTGAACTATGGTATATGGATGAAAGTCTCACTAGGATATTTGAACTTGAGCACATGTGGTATAGTTGATTCTAATTATCTAGATCAACTATTACTACACTTTTCTTGACTTGGTGCCATAGTTTATTTTGTTTGTTTAACTCAAGTAATAACCACCACACAATTCTTGTTTAGTATAGCATATTGAGAAATATCTAGCTAGCTAACTTACATAACATGCATTATTACAATATAATCACCAATTTACAAATTGGTCACCACTAAATATTTATATGTTAATCAATCTCCATAAAGCCCTTAATATCTTATTTTGTTAATGAATTCTAAAAATTAAATTTTTTTTAAAAATTATATTCCATCCTAAATAATTATTTTATTTTATACCAGAAGTAACATATAATTAGTCAACACTTATATCCTAAACATTAACTAGACACTATTAATAATTCACCAGATATTATCTCTAATTATTATCCTATTCATATCTACTACTATCCTTCCACTATCCACAACATGTCATTTTCCCACAAAAAAAAAAACCTAAAACTTATTAGCACTACCTAATTCCCTTACTTATTCTTAAATCTTACTTTTATGCTCTCTAAATTTTATTTACTTATTTTTATGTTGGATACAATTGTCTAATTGTGAGTTATCTTTGATGTTACAAAAATTTCATATTAGTTGTTAGTCTGTGTGTACTGAGCTCACTTGGTCAACAAGATAGTTTTTCTTGTCTGCCGAGTATTCCTAGAGATTACTCTGCGAAGACAGTGTCTACCAATCTCACTCAGGCATCGAAGGAAATTATGGCAGAAAGTAGTGTTAACCAAGTTCTCACGGTTAATGAAGGGAAATTGGTCAGAGTCAGTGCTCACCAAGTTCACTCAATTTCCAAAGGATTTTGCAAGTTTACTATGTTAACCAAGCTTCTATTGGTTAACACAAGAAATCATGTCAGGATCAGTGTTTACTGAGCAAGGTCAGCCAATGAAGGATTTTGTTAATTTGGGATATGAAGTTTAATTATTTCAAATATTGATTATAGCCAACTATGGTAATGTTTATTGGTCATTTTAATTTTTAATTGAGCTAACTTGATAATCTGGATGGTATAAATGAAATTTCAAGTTGAGATTCTAAAGTGTGAAATAGTATGCAAGTGTATTGATTGATTTGGAAGGAAAGTGTGTGAGCAAACTTGAAGGATGGTCAGATATCCTTATGGAATAGCAAAGTAATATTTGATCAGGAAGGATCTAGTATGAAGTAGAATAGAGACCTATAATCAAAAATTTAGTTGCATCTCAATTAGGTCATTTCATTGTTACTTTCTTACCATTGTAGCAGTGATTCCAAAATCTCTTAACAGAGTTGGTTTAACAGCCAGTTGTAAATCCTCTAACAAGGTGACAATTACATTGAATTGTTTTAATACCTCTTGCAAGGCCACTCCTAATAGAATTATTAAATCCTTTAACAAGATCATACCTAAAAATGTATTTTGTAACCTTTAACCAAGTTGGCTCCTAACAGGGCTCACTTTCGAAGAGTGAAAAACAGTAACTAGTTACATTGGTGGTTTTTCTCATATTGGGTTTCCACATTAAATATTGGTGTCTCATGTGTTCATGTTATTTCTTGTATGCTTGCAAGTTAATCACTGTGAATGTTTAAGATTATTTGAAAGTAAATCACACTACTTTTACTGAGTTACAACATTTTCTGTGTGTTTATCGAATAAGAATAGTAATCAGTGTTATTGTTGACATCCAAGGGATCTAAAATATTTTTGTGATAATTGATTCACCCCCCTTCCCTCTTATTTACTCCATCTATATTTCCAACAATTGGTATCAAATCTTTTGGTGCTTGCAGGAAAGGTTTCAAGGACCTAAGCTAAAGATCAAGATGTCCTACAAGAGAGAAATTCCAAAGCTTAATAGAGATAATTTTTCAATATGGCAGGGACTCATGAGACTTCATCTGGCTTCCATTGGTATTTTAGGATTGAAATACCTTGATGAAGAATACACAACTCCTACTGGTACATTGTCTATTTGAGATATTGTTGAGAAAAAGAACCATAACACCATGATGATAGATATTGCATCTGCTCTTAGCTATGAGGAATTTGATGATATCGAGGACTGCAAAACCACTTTTGAAATATCGAATAAGCTAAAGGACATCTATGCTGGGGATGGAAATATGAGGAGAGCTAAAGTAGAAAGCCTTAGAGGACAATTTGATTAGATGAGAATGAGAGAAGATGAAAATATTGCTAAATATGTGGAAAAAATCAAAGCCAGTGTCAATGCAATTACAACTTATGGAGGAGACATCAAAGAAGAAATTTTTGTAAGTAAAGTTCTCAGGACATTACTTCCTATCTATGCAATTAGAGTATTTTCTATTCAAGAAAGGAGGTGTGAGACAAATCATAAGATAAATTTGGATACCTTAGTAGGAATATTGATAGCTATTGAGCTAGATAACTTTGACAATTATGTTCTAGCTTCCAAAAATATTGAATCTACATTTGAGGCCAAACTTTCACTTAAGGAGAAAGGCAAGAAAATAAAGGACATTTAATCAAAAAGTGAAGAAGAATCAGAGGAAATTTCTGATAGTGATCTTGAACTTGTTGAAGCTCTACTTGCAACAAAATATTCTAGAGGCAGAGAAAAATACAAAGGTAAAGTTCTCCTAATTAATTTTTCATGTGAAGAAATTGGTCATATTGAGGCCAGGTGCCCAAACAAAGAAAGCAAGGATGAGAATAAAAGTCACAAGTGCAATAGCAAAAAGAATTTCAAAAATCATAGAGCATTCAAGGATAAAGGTAAGAAGACTTGTTTTATGGCCAAAGATTTTGATAATAGTCAAGATGAAATAGTATACATCGCTATGAAAGATGAATCTAATGACTAGTGATAAAACAAAGTTTGAACACTTTGAAGACTATGATGGTGGTAGTGTAAGGTTTGGAAACAATGAACCTTGTTGCATAAAAGGGAGAGGCTGAATCCAATCAACCAAAGAACTTGTATGTGACAATGCCTATTGGGTTGAAGGAATAAAACATAAACTGCTGAGTGTGGCACAGCTAATCAATATTGGATTCAAGGTGGAATTCATGCATGGCAAGGAAAGACTATTGGATGACAAGGGAAAACTGATTGGATTAGGAAAACAAACAAAAGGTAACCTATTTTATCTTGATCTTGGTGATTACTCATGTTTTATTGCTCAAGTTAAAGAAAGTTGGTTATGGCACAGAAGGTTATGTCATGTAAATTTTGATAACTTGATGAAAATAAAAAATTTAGGAAAGTGAGAGGTATTCCTAGTTTGAAGAAACCAAATGTTGGTTTATACAAGAATTGTCAAATTGGCAAAATGGGAAAGACTAGTTTTAAAAGAAAAAACTATCAATCTGAAGATATCTTGGAAATTGTGCATACTAATTTGTGTGGACCTATTGGAATAGAAATCTATAGTGGAGAAAAAAAAAATTATTCTTTTTGTTGATGACTACTCTAGAATGATGACAGTTATGTACTTAAGAGAGAAGTCAAAAGCATTTGATAAACTCAAATGGTATCTAGCAAGAGTAGAAAAAGAAACAGGGAAAAGACTAAAATTCTTAAGATCAGATAGTGATGCTGAATTCATCTCTAATGAATTCAATAACATTTTCATTGAAAGAGGAATCAAAAGACAGGTATCGGCCCCTAGAACTCTTGAGCAAAATGGGATAGCTGAAAGAAAAAATAGATCCATCATGGATTGTGCAAGGACTCTAATGATTGAAAAGAACATTACTATCAAATACTAGAAGGAAGCTATCAGCACTACAGTTAATACCTTAAACTGAGTACAGTTGAAGAAGGACTCATATAAAACTCCCTATGAGTTATGGTATGGCTATAAACCCAATGTAAGTTACTTGAAAGTATTTGGAAGTAAATGTTATATCTTGAAAGAATCTAGAAAAGAAAAACTTAATGTGAAAGGTGATGAAAGTATATTCTTAGGTTATTCTTGCAAGAGTAAGGCATATAGATGTTTGAATTTTTCTACTCATAAAATTATAGAAAGTGCACATGTGAGAATTGATGAGTTTGCAAAAAGGACTGAAGAAGAAAGCAAAAAGGAACCAAAAGATTACAGAAGATTTGTTTATGTCAAACCTGATGCATTGTCAAACACATTTGTCAATAAGAGGAACTCTACTTCCAAGTCTTCCTCAATCACCAAGTTGCAAGAAGTTCAAACCAAGTCATAAGGACCCGAGTCACATTATGAAGCTACCGAGCCAATGCTTATAGAGTCTAAGCAACTAGAGCCAGAAGTTGAAATTCAAAAGGATGATAATTCAATTATTGGAGATAAATTAGAAGGTACTATGACAAGAGTAAGCTAAAAGGTACATGTTTACTTGCTAATTTTGAACCTAGAAATGTTAAAGATGCATTGGAAAATGAAAGTTGGATTGAGGCAATGAATGAAGAGATAGAGAAAATAGAGAAGAAAAAAACCTAGACTCTTGTACCTAGGCCTAAAGATAAAAATGTGATTGGAACAAAATGAGTATTCAGGAATAAGTTGAATGAAGATGGTAAGGTATCAAGAAATAAAGCTAGATTGGTTTGTAAAGGCTACTCTCAAGAAGAAAGAATTGATTATGGTGAAAAAATTTCTCCTATTGCAAGACTAGAAGGTGTCAGAACCTTACTTGCATATGCAGCACATAAAGGATTTAAGGTATATTAGATGGATGTTAAATCTGCATTTCTCAACAGTATTCTTGATGAAGAAGTCTTCATTGAACAACCAAAAAGTTTTGTTTATCTAGTCAAAAGGGACATGGTCTACAAATTACTCAAAGCATTGTATGGTCTGAAACAAGCCCCTAGAGCATGGTATGAAAGATTGCATAACTACCTTATATAGATTGGTTTTTAGATAACTAATGATAATAGTAGTTTGTACATCAAGGAAGGACCAGATAACAAGATTGTATTGGCAGAAATATTTGTGGATGATACTTTATTTACAAGAAATGATGATCTATGCAAAGAATTTTTAAAATAAATGAACAAAGAGTTTGAAATGTCCATGTTTGGTGAGATTAAATTCTTTGTTGGACTTCAAATACAACAAAGTAGGAATGGTATCTACATCACTTGGTCTAAGTATATCAAAGAGATACTCAAGAAGTTTGGTATGGAAGATTCAAAACCAATTGGAACCCCCATGTGTACTGGATTAAAGCTTACCAAAGATGATGACTCAAAAGAGGTAGATCAGACCTTATATAGATCAATGATTGAAAAATGATAGTATGTAGTTCATAAAAGACCTGATATTGCTCTTGCAGTTGGTATAGTGGCAAGATTCTCAACAAAACCCATAGAGAATCATATGATGACAATTAAAAAAATCTTGAGATATTTGAAAGGTATTGAAGACTATGTCTTATGGTATAAAATTGGAGGAAATCTAGACATAAAAGTATTTATTGATGCTGATTGGGTAGAAAATATTGATGAAAAAAAGAGTACAAGTGGTGGAGCATTCTTTCTTGGTAAAAGGTTGCTATATTGGACAAGTAAAAAGAAAAATTACACATCCTAATCCACAGCTAAAGTAGAATATGTTGCAGCAATAGTGAATTGTTCTAATATTTTTTGTTTGAATAGTTGTTGGAAGGCATGAAGGTTGAGATCAAAGAACCAGTTGTCATGTTTTGTGATAATACAAGTGCAATTAACATATCAAAGAATCCAGTGATGCATTCCAAAACCAAACATATTGCTATAAATTATCATTATTTCAGAAAATTGGTGTAGGACAAAGAAATCAGACTGGAATATGTCCATACCAAAGAATATATTGTACACATATTTACCAAGCCATTACCTAAGGATGCATTCTTGTACCTAAGAGGTAAGCTAGGGGTCATTCCCCTATCTAAAGCTCACTAAATAAAGTTTTAGTGATGCATAAATAGGAACCTAGTTGAAGATCTATTAGTTGATGAAACATAGTCAAGAGAACATTGAATAAAAATCAGTACTCAAGGTACATTGATACTCATTTGGTATGTGTTGTCTTTGGCATGTGTTGTCAAAGAGGGAGAGTTTATTGTCATATCTTTCTAATTTTTTTTTTAGGAAGAAGTTATGTAGCTCTTTCACAAAGGGAGATTACTGCATAAGAGAAGCTTGTGGTTAAGAGGGAGAAACTTTCTATCATAGAAAGTCCTATTTTTAAATTTGATTATGCTATGACTTGTGTTGCCATCAATGCCAAAGAGGGAGATTGTTGGATACAATTGTCTAATTGTGTGTTGTCTTTGATGTTACACAAATGTCATATCAGTTGTTAGTCTCTGCTTACCGAGCTCTCTTGGTCAACAAGACAAGTTTTCTTGTCCACTGAGCATTCTTGGAGATTACTTTGTGAAGACAATGTCTATCGATCTCACTCAAGCATCGAAGGAAATTATGGCAGAAAGAAGTGTTAACCAAGTTATCGTGGTTAACAAAGGAAAGTTGGTCAGATTCAATGTTCATTGAGTTCACTCAGTTGCCAAAGGATTTTGCAAGTTTGCAGTGTTAACCAAGGTTCTGTTGGTTAACATAGGAAATCATGTTAGGATTAGTGTTCACCAAGCAGGGTCAGCCAATGAAGGATTTTGTTAATTTGGGATATGAAGTTTAATTATTTCAAGTATTCATTCTAGCTAACTATGGTAATGTTTATTGGCCATTGTAATTTGTAATTGAGCTGACTTGATAATCTGGATGGTATAAATGAAATGTCAATTTGAGATTCTAAAGTGTGAAAGAGAGTATGCAAGTGTATTGATTGATTTGGAAGGAAAGTGTGTGAGTGAACTTGAAGGATGGTTAGATATCCTTGTGGAGTAGCAGAGTAATATTCAATCAGGAAGGATCTCGTATGAAGCAAAATAGAGATCTGTAATCAGCAATTCAGTTGCATCTCAATCAGTTCATTTCATTGTTACTTTCTTACCATTGTAGCAGTGATTCCAAAATCTATTAACAAAGTTGGTTTAACAGCTAGTTGTAAATCCTTTAACAAGGTGACAGTTTCATTGAATTGTTTTAAGACCTCTTGCAAGGCCACTCCTAATAGGGTGATTAAATCCTCTAACAAGGTCACACCTAACAGTGTGTTTTTTAACCTTTAACCAGGTTGGCACCTAATAGAGCTCACTTCAGAAGAGTGAAAAATAGTAACTAGTTACATTGGTGGTTTTTTTCATAGTGGGTTTCCAAATTAAATCCTGGTGTCTCATGTGTTCATGTTATTTCTTTTATGCTTGCAAGTTAATCATTGTGAATGTTTAAGATTAGTTGAAAGTAAATCATACTACTTTTACCGAGTTATAGCATTTTTTGTGTGTTTATCGAATAACAGTAGCAATCAATGTTATTGTTAATATCCAAGGGATCTAAAATATTTTTTGTGATAACTAATGCACCCATCCCCGCCCCTCTTAGTTACTCCATATATATTTCCAACAATTTATACTCAATTAACTTACTCCCTATACTAAACATGCAAATCCTTTTTTACTTACTCCTTTTCTATTTCTTAAACTATTTCCTCAACCTATTTACTAAACTTCCCTATGCTAATGTCATCCCACTTACTAATCCCCTCAACTTATTACTTTCTATTTTCCACACCACCTAACCTAAACTACACTTAATATTCCTAACCGCTTATTTTTTCTTTTACCTTACACTTTTCTAAACTTACCTTCCTAACTCCCTAACCTATATTCCTTCCCCACTTACCAAGTGCCTACTTCTCTCTTTCCTAAGTTCACATGCCCCACCGTAAGTCATGTGCCAAGCCTTCTCTCCCAAGCACCCAACATACCTGTGCTATCATATACCCTTTCAACTTGCCAATGACTACTAGACAACTTATATGCACCACATGTAATGTTAAATAGTCTAACAAAGTTATATTTTCATTGTAAATTGGTGCATTCTATTGGCACCATAGAGGGAACCTTTCAACTTAGCCAACCCCAAGGATAAGACTAACACGTGTAAGGGGGGCTTTTATAGTCTTTGACTTGGGTCAGATTTGGGCAGTGTCCCTATGCATTTGGCTAGGATATGGAGTGAGTGGAGAGTGTTGGGAAGGTGGGGAGTACTGCCCACTCCCATGTATGTGTCTTCCCATGGTACTCCTTTCACTTGTAATGCACGCGAGCACACGCATGCACACATGCGTGCACACACACACACATATAGTTTTTGTAAGGGACCATGGGCATGGTCAAATTTCTTCATGGGGGTTTGAGGCAAATAAAATATGATAATTTTTTGTTTACTTTTTATTTATTTATTGAAAGTGACCTCCCAAGTTCTAGTCACAAGATTTATTTTGAAAACTAGTCCCACTCCTTGCTTACCCATTTAAATTTGATGATGCTAGTGGTTATTTTTCATTGCTCTATTTATTTAATATTTTGAAGATTCTTAAGAATATTCTGTTGATTTTTTTAATGGTCTATATTGGGTAGTGGGGTATTTTTCCACTTCCCATACAAAATCTAGAGAGTTAAATGTGCATGTACAAGCTTATTTTCTTATGTAAATTTATTCTATATGATTTATTTGACTCGTCTCCTCTATTAAACTATGATGTTGTGAATCTTGGTTTGGTAGTAATATGATGTTATTTTAATATTCCAATGTAAATATCTAGGTTGATGAATCTATTTAAAATCACTTGAACAATAAACTTAACACAAGAAATGCATTTGAAACATGATCAAACATGAAACTAATAGATTAAATTGAATCTATCTAAAATCTACTAATTCCAATCCTCTCTTCTACAATGAAAATTTAAATGATATTTCTCATTGAACTAATTACATTATTGAATTTTATTTTTATGATCAACATATTTGAAATACAATCTCCTGATATCATTTCATGACTTAAAAATGGATATAATTCAGCATATATTTGATGATTTCCAATTAACATTAAATAAAATGGATCCTCAATTTGAGATGATTTTTCTACATTCCAACTATATCACCAATGATATTCAACTCTTCATTTATTACTTATGAATGTGCATCACTAACAATGATTCAATTACATCTCTATAAATTCCTATATTGCCAACATGCAATCATACATTACAACAAGTGGACAAGTTGGAGATTTCTCCATTACAGATGCAATGCAAACATGACAAGTTTCTTTTCCATGTCGCTTCAATACACGAGAAATCCAAGATTTCTTCTATGAATCCATTGAGCACAAACCTCCAAATATATTTAAAAACACATGAACCGTGGAGTCTCACCTCCCATCCTAGGCCTCTATGAGGCCACCCTTGAGCTAGGTGAAACACGACTCAAACAAGTTACAAACAACCAAACTCACTAATGCATCAACAACACAACACAATATTTCACAACCCCAACCAAGGTTTTCAAAATGATTCACATATAGAATCATGAATATTAGGTGAAGGTGGGCTCTCCAAAGAGGAGAATGTCATATCCACATAAACACATAATTTTGCAATTACAACATGCCTCAACAAGGCTTTCTCAAAGCATGCTTCTCTTTACACCACTTCACTTAAACCTCCCATAACACAATAGAAGGGCATATGACTTTAATGGAGCCCATACTCATGAAAAATCTCTCCCCTCCAAGAGGTGAGTTTCTCAACTACATTGTTGAGCCCAACTAACCCCTTCACCCAAGGGTGATTGAAGCCTTTCACACCCCAAAACAAAATACATTGCAAAAACAAGGATAATCAAGAAAAGGAAAAATGCAACAAATAACTCATCACAAAAAACATGACACAATACACATATAACATTTACACTTCTACATGTACATAGATCCAACCCTATTATGTAAGCTACAATGAAAAAAAAAAGGCATGAGCACTAACCTTGGTTCTAAGCTAATGGAAAATGATAGTTTTTGTAGAGATCCCTTTTCCTTAACTTTCTCCTCCAATAACCCTAATTGTGTATAAACTTAGAGAGTGGGTGAACATCCCACTAGTTTTTCCAAAACTTTCTTAAAAAGACCTCTAAGCTTCCACTATCTCAATTTTGGCAAAAAGATAAAACCCACTTTCTCTTACACTATTGTCCCTTTTAAAATAGGACCTTGACCAAGTGTGAAGGAAAGGTTAAAGTCATGTGACAACCCAAATTCCGAAATGCTCAAGGAATGGCTTGCTAAAAGGGCATCCAAACTTATCTAGACACTTAAAAGGTAAAATTTGGACCCCTAACATGTTATATTATCATGTGGGTACCTTATTTCCACTAAAATGATACCTTGGGGGCACTTTTAGGTCCTCTAAAGTCTCTATCAAGTTTGAATTCGAGTTTCAACATGATGGTGACCACTCCTAACACTCTTCCAAGTGGGTTTAACTTGAATACTTAATGAGGATTAGATTAGGTTAAGTGACTTCATGCTCAAAACCCTATATGACATGTCATCAACACATAAACAATACAAGTTTTAAGTGACACCTCAAAGCACATTACACATCAAAATGACATGCATCTAATTACACATGAAATTAAATCTATTACATGCACACAATTCATGTTTACAAAATAAAACATATAACAACAAGGTTTTGAATCTTCCAAAGATTCACCATGGTTATACCATGTTCACATAAGTTTAGGCCTTGGTTCCCTGATTAATTTCCATGGTTCAATTTCCTGCACAGTAAACTCAGAATAGTCTAATGAAAAATCATATAAAAATATATGTATATATGTACATGACAGATTAGTATTACATAATTGGCATTAACTTGAATCTTAACTTATCAAAATTAACTTTCCTTTCTAAGCATTATCATATGAAATAGAAAAATGTCATAATCTGCATAATAATATTAATTCCTACTTAACACCACCAAATTAACATTCTAAATATCATCATGATTCATTTTCTATCATAACAATGAAATACTAAATCTATATCCACTAAATCATCAAGCATATAAAATAAGTCTTATTACATTACATAAGTGAAATTCATCCAGAATGTAAACATCACAACTAGTATCTTTTAACACAGTGAGATTACTATCAGTATCACTTTATCATAATGAGATAACACACCATAAGGTGCATGTCTTTAAAATTAACTATTTAGGTAATCAAGATGTCAACATTACATTCAAACTCAACCTTTGGATAAACTATTACATTTTATTAGTCAATTTAATCTATCCTCAAGAAACACCAACACATTAGTTTATCATATTATAACAACATATCCACATAACATTATTCACACAATAATTGAATCATTACATATACATCATACATCAGTTCTATCATGGAGACACTTTCCAAATTCCAATAACAATTTCCATCTACAATTATTGATAATTCTCACGAGGGTGAATGCCAAATTATCCTTTCCTAATAACCATCCAAATCAATCCTCCTAATAAATCATAAAATACTATGGAGTCCTCAACATAGTTCTGGGGCTAGTGCCATGACATCCTAAGCCTTCATATAATAAGGTCTCAACATATCAACCTAATATAACTAAAACATATCATCTTATATCCTTAACTTTTCTTGTCTTTCTATCATATCCATGACATTTAGAGTTTATAATAAGGCACTAGAGAAGGGGTCTTACACAATATCTAAAAAATTCTCCATTTAATGACAGATTTTAGTAGATGGAAGTATATTACAATTATAATTCATGTTTCTATTTTATTATAGATTCATGGTATCAGGGGTTCTATGCCTTTGTTGATGGAAAGAACATACCAATTTAATTCAATATCATGTAGTATGTTGTATGAACTAGTATAATGAGAGATGGACCTATAAAAATGGATTATTTCAATGATATTGTGATTTATTTTGAATCCAATTTATAGAAGATTGTATAAAAAGTTAAAAAAAGATTTATGATTGATTCCCTCAAGATGAACTGTTAGAAAGCATGTTTATAACATATCCTATTTTTTGGAGAATACTTGATTCAAAAGAGTTTCATTTGAGGCTACTATAATTAGTAAATTATTTTACTAGCAGGAAAAAATTTAAAGTTGATAGAAAGGAAGTAGAAGGATTAATCAATAGAACTAAGCTTGCAAAGAAATAAACCCATTCTAGGGCAAGAATGTGTGATCAAGTTAAGATTATGGATAGACCCTATGAACTAGGGACAATAACATGGTATTGGGAAAGAATAAGTCAAAGCCCCATATTATGGGAACAACTCTCAAAATACTTCAAACTTGTTGACATGTATCAAATGATGATATTTGGTTTTGTCAAGGATGAGAGTTTTTAGTGAATTACAATTCTTGAAATCAAAGACAAGAAACAAATTCAACAAGAACTTGGAAGTTTGTTTGAGGATTTATACCATTTGGTATACTGTCAAAAATTTCCTTAGGATAGGGCACTCGCACACTAGACTTCTATATATGAAAAGATAGGATTAGTCAACATAGTAAGAAAGAATTAAATTTCTAAAGAAAAATTTGCATCAAATTCTAGTTGTCATTTTGCGATGAACTAAACCAATCAAGGTGAATTTGAAGGCTAGAATGAAGAAGAAACTGTAATTTCCTTTGACCAAACAGATTAACAATTGGATTATGAGAGTATTGAAACTTGACAAATCAATGGTCAATTTTATCAAATTACTACTAACTTACTAGGTATTTAATATCCATATTTTTTCTTATAATTAATCAATTAATGAATCATGAATCGTATTGGAAAATCCAAATTGTTTTCTCTACAGAAAAGGAACCCTATACACACTTTTTAATTTTTTTTAATGAATCATGAATCATATTGGCAAATCCAAATTGTTTTCTCTAAAGAAAAGGAACCCTATACACACTTTTTAATTTTTTATTTATCAACTTTAAAAATGTTGAAAGTGAAACTTGAGTAGTTTTATTGTGTTGTAGTGTTCTTTAAATCAATTAAACCTAAATCATAATATTATTGAGATCTATTTTGTTCCATGCTTCATCATATTATCTTTGTTTCTCAGTCTCTAATTCTACTATGTTCCATAATTCATTGTATAATCTACTTGGAACTTGAGTAGCCAAAATCTCTACTATGTTTTTTATGATTTATTTGTAATGTTTTTCATAAATTGTTTAATCATTTTAATATTTCTTAAGTATCGAATTACTAGTGTGTCACACAATCAACATGCAATGATGTAAAATAATGACACATGGCTCTAATATTATATGAATGGTTGACTCCTACATCAATCTAAACAATGGCATCAGGTTGCCCTACTATCTATGGGTGGGTTTCCCTACCATTCTATAGGCATAAAACCACACCTTTTATCCCTTACCTTCATTTCATTCAGATAAGTGGTGTCAGTGAAAGGAAGAGAATGCACTCCCACCTTGTCCAAGAAGATTGCATTTTGTAAAATATGGGCTTGCCACCAGATTGTGACTAAGTCATAGCTTTTCATTTGACATGATGTTAGATACTTGAGTGGGATCATGTTCTAAAAAATTAGCAAACAAATATTTTAAGTGTTTTAATATTTTATAAGTTAACAGTATATATTTATTACAAGTTTTTTGAAATGGTCACTCCATCTTATAAAACATTAAAAATTTTAATATTTATTTCTTGTTAATTGGTGGTTCCAACCTCTAGTGTGCAATTTTGTGTAATAATGCTAAGTGTCCAATTTTCAATATAGAAATATATGTGAAATAATTGAACTGACACCATCATTGATCTTTTTGACCCATTAAAATTTAATATCCATGACCAAAGTTCAAAACTATGAATTAGGTTTTACTTTCCAAAAACTTACCATTCATATTTTTGGTGGTTCATAATTGCTTTCAATTGGTGGTTGAAATAGTGTCACATTTTATCAAAAAGTGTGCAACTTATTAAGATATTTGTAGACAATATAATGACAAAATGATGATTTTATTAATGTGGATCAACCATAGAAAGGTCAACCTAGAGAAATTGTATTGGATTGATTAATTGGTTTTCTCTTGGTCCCTTAGACCATTGGCCTCATGGATGTCATTAAAATTCTTTCATTCAACTTAATTTATTCATTCCCTCTAAAGAATCATTGTTGACACTTTTTGTATTTTAGATAGTCCAAAATGCAAGCATCAGTATGTATGATATTCACAGCACAAGTAAGTTCTTAGTTGTTATTTTATTAATAGGTTAAATTGCCTCTATATATGATAATTTTTTCTCAATACTAAATTAGGGTGTGATTTATAAAACAAGTACTCTTTAATTGCAAACACCTGAGAACATAAGTTTCAATATTCAAGATATTTTTTGAATAAGTTTTGGCATGAGTAGAAATCTAGGAAGATATTTAGGTAATGGTAAGATGAACATGGATAAAGACATTATTTCTGAATTGCAAGGTTTTTTTAAAAGGGAAAAAATAGTAAAGGGTGTGAAAATTCTATTTGATACAGTTCTAGAGAAGGCAACATCTTGTGGGGATCCTTCCACTTGATTTAGTATAAGGGAATAGTACAACCCTAATTCTAGTGAATATTGTATGGAGATTAATTTTTGGAAGGCATACATTCCCAAAAAAAAATTTCAATGTAGACCTTATTAGAGCTATGGAAAAAAAATCCATACAAAAAATTTGTTTCCATAGAGAATGGTGTTTTGTTGGCCAAGTTGGACAAGGAATCCATTTGTGGAACATTTATTCAAAACTGTATTGTTGATGCTCCCATTGATTTTCTATCTTGAGAGAGGAAATATAATAGGGTTAAAGGTAGTTTCAAGGTTAAATGACTTCCATTTCATAGAAGGGGGGAGAAGAATGGGAAACCAATTGTATTTTTGGAAATTGATGTTGAGCCCTTTGATTATGAAAATTTTGAAGTATTCTTCTTATACACATATTTTGCACTTTGCCAAGTGTTAGGAATAGATGTACAGTCCAAGATGCATTTTATCTTATGATGTTGGTTGTCAACATCCAACACACATACAACAATTCCTTCTTTGAATTTCATCTTTTATTTCTAGAGCTATTCACAAATCCCCAGTTGATATCCAAAAGGGGAGCCCCATTGTTCATTAAGGTAGTATCGATGTTGTGCCACATTCTTTTTTATGGTAAAAGAAAGGTTTTTCCTTGCTCTTAGGGCCCAAATCTTAATTTGAGAAATGCACATGAAAAATATCAGAGGTTGTCTATTCAAGAATGGATGCATTTATGGGATATAAACTGTGAGAACTCCAATAATGTCATGTTTGAGGAATATTTTTCCAAAGGTGTATTGTAAAATCTAGGGCACCTAATTAATTTGAGATTATTAGATAGAGTGAGGATATTTTTGTTGGAAATATAGGAGAAACTGAGAGGGGGCGTTGAACCAATTACCACTAAAATATTTTTAGATTCCTTAGATGTCAATAATAAAGTTTAGACTAAGAAATTGATTGTTGTTGTTACTCGATAAACACACAAAAAATGTTGTTAACTCGGTAAATGCAAAGTGTGATTTACTTTTAACAGATCTTAAGATATTAATAGCAATTAACTTTTGCAAGCATAAGAGAAATAACATGAAGACATGAGACACCAAGATTTAACATGGAAACCCAATATGGGAAAAACCATCAATGTAACTAGTTACGATTTTTCACTCTTTTGAAGTGAGCCCTGTTAGGAGCCATCCCAGTTAAAAGTTACAAAGCACACTATTAGGTGTGACCTTGTTAGAGGATTTACAACTGGCTGTTGAACCAACTATGTTAAGAGATTTTAGATCACTGCTACAATGGTTAGAGAGTAATAATAAAATGACCTGATTGTGATGCAACTAAATTGCTGATTATAGATCTCTATTCTTCTTCATACTTGATCCTTCTTGATCAAATAAATCTTTCTACTACACAAGGATATCTACTTATCCTTCAAGTTCACTCTCACTCTTTCCTTCTTAATTCAATCAACACACTTGCACACACACTAGAAATCTCAACTTGACCTTTCATTTATACCATCCAGATTATCAAGCTGGCCAAAATTAAAATTATAATCACCAATAATCACAACCATAGTGGGCTAGAAACAATACTTAAAATAATTGAGCTTCTCATGCCAAAACAACAAAATCCTTTATTAGCCGACCCTGCTCAGTAAACACTAGTTCTGAGATGATTTCTTGTGTTAACCAACAGAAGTTTGGTTAGCACTACAAACTTGCAAAATTTCTTTGGTAAACGAGTGAACTCAGTTAGCACTAACTCTGACCAACTTTCCTTTGTTAACCATGAGAACTCGATTAACACTACTTTCTGCCATAATTTCCTTCGACGCTCGAGTGAGCTCGGTAGACACTGCCTTCATAGAGTAAACTTTAGGAATGCTCAGTAGACAAGGAAAATTATCTTTCTAACCAAGTGAACTCAGTAAGCACTAATTGATAGTTGATATGACATTTGTGTAACATCAAAAATAATGCACAATTAATCAATTATATCCAACAATCTCCCTCTTTGGAATTGATGGCAGCACAACATGTCATAGCACAATGAAATTTGAGAAAAGACTTTCTCTTATAGAAATTTTCTCCCTCTTAGATTTCAATTATCACACTGAGAAAGTGACATATCTAGGGGCAGCTAACTCCCATTTTCAACATGTCATTTCTAACAATAGGCCAACTATAAGGCTAGACCCTTCTTCTTCTTCAGGCTCTGCAAAACCTAGGCAAGTGGACCTATAGATTCTTTATATGGTACCAGTTATCAAAGCATACACTGAATCTATTCAAACCAGATAAAACCCTTAAATCTCCTGATAACTACAGTAGCTAAATGTAGATCTAGGAATCTCAAAAGTTGAGTGAGGGCATTCTATTATAGCTCTTCAACATGAAAAGGGAAAAGCGTTTGATTATTGATGTTGATTTTCAACAAATCCTCAAACATGCAGCAATATAACAAAGGATCCTATAACTGATCAGTGCCTAATCCATTGGGAAATTCCATGAATTCAATACATACATCTATGATATCAGGACAATATTACATATACCCAGACATCAGATCTATCTAATCACCTTGTGATTCAGACATCAATGTTCATTAAGACCTCATTCTTATGAAATATCCTTCTCAAGATAACCAGCAACCCTGTCAAACACATCAAGCATTTACTTGGCACTTTGTTCCAATAGCAAGATATATCGGACATATAACCTAAAGGGGAAGCAAATGGATCTCAACTCTTTGTTCCAAGACGACATAAGACTACAGATTACTAAGACAGGAGATGAGAACTAGAATGAAACTAGTGAAATGCTTGCTCATATGTATTCATTTTCTTTGAAAATATACATAACCAAATGCATGAAATCAAAATATGAAACAACCTAACATCTCAAAACTATTTGTATTATCTTTACACTTGCTGTTCACATGAGAGAGAAAAATGCTAAAGAATGAAGGTGGAATCACAGATCTAGATCCAACAAAGTGGTCTCACAGAAGGACTAAAGATTTCCAACCCACCATGGTTTCACAGTAACAAAAAATTGGAACCCCAATAATGACAGAAAGAAAGAAAGATATAGACCTAATAAATTCCTGGATCTGATTTCAAAATGACAAGTGTCCATTTGAAATTCAATCCTATGCAACTAAGTAACCTCTTTCTTCTTTCATCCCTTTGATCTAATTTGATTTCATCATTACACTCTAACTGACTTCCAAATATCTTAGCTAAATGATGAAATCTGATAACTGAATCCGAACACATGCTAACTGATCAAATTTTAGCCAAAACACCATGAAGACACAAAATAATCAGATACAAAAATTACTAAATGTATTTTAGGCATCTTTTCACTGAATCCTGCAATTGGTGACTCAAAACACCTGATAGAACATGCCAACCAACCTTTGATAGAAAACCCCCTATAGCAGGAATAGACTATGTTTTGTGGAAAAATCAACTATAGAATCAAATAGTTCATCTTCTCCTTATTCCGGCAGTATATAATATCGCCTATCTGGCCTTCAAGAAACCCCCTAAAAATCAATTTGAAAATGACTCCCTTGGTTGAAAAACTCAAAGTCTGCAATTTTTAAATTTAAAATTTGAAAATTTTAAATTTTTCTAAAGTTAAAACTTTAGAATAAAATCCCCTTTTGAAATTTAAAAACCTGACATATATTTTTGCCTGAGTTTTAAAAGAATAAAATATATTTTTTATTCTTTCACATTTTCCCCTGTTTTTAAAAAATTTGAGGTCAAACCTCTGTTGACCAAGTGCCACATGGTGCTTTATGATTGGCCCACCATTTGTACATCTTCCACATCATCAAAGGCTAGGACCCGATGCCACGTGGCTGAATCTTGCTTTCCTGCATTTTTTATCTAGTGTACATCTTGTTATTGCAGGAAAGCGTCACTCGTCAGATCATGACACGTGTCACGATCTGGCAACTCATACCTGAACTTGCTCTTTAACGCCATCTCATCATTGACTGGGACCTGCCTGCCAAATGGCAATAGCTCACTTTCCTACAATTTTTATCATCTGAGCAACTCCATATTGTGGGAATGCAGATACCATCGATCTTAGCCACATGTCGAAATCTCGAGCAATCTTCATTCCCAGCGCCATGTCAGCATTGATGCATCTTCGTTTAAAATTTAACCTACGTCATTCTGACATCACTCTACACATTGCCACATGGCCATCCACTGTGGGCCCCTCCCCTCGAGCATGTGCCTTCAAAAGGCTCCTGCCTCAATTCACATCTTATTAAGTGTGTTTGAGTATTTAAATACAAAAAAAAATATCCTCGTTTTATGAATGTGGGATTATGTTCTTCAATTCTTTCTCTGTGAATTTAATATCTAACTTCGAGTTTCTTCCTAGTGACGTCTCCCCTGCATAAACAAACATGGATCTCCCTCAGACTGCTGCAGACATTCATCATTCTCTTTGAGTGAGCTGACTGTTAAAAGTCGTGGCATTTCTTTTTCTAACTGCCTTTTCTTTACACAGTGGCTTCACTCCATCGTGGGAGCCCCATTTAATGTGTGTGGAGTTCATTTTTACATGCTTGGCTTCCATTCCTCATTGCATGAGGCTTACTTTTGAATCCATCTTTCCTCTACTTTAGCGTGGAGTATTGATTTGGTTGCTGCCTACTCTTTAGCGTGAGCAGTTTCTTTAATACTTTTTTATGATTTTGCTCTATCTTTCCTCATGGGGCATGAATGGTGATGGGCAGACTCCTTTTTCCCTTTTTTTATGACTACAAGAGTCTCTTCCCTTAAACATCTACTGCAACAGTCATGGTTTGGCCCCATAATGGGTGAGCTTCTTCTCTTAATCATGAATGATGCTCCTTGTATGGCGTGGCTTCTTCATGCAGATTGCCTAGTATTTAGGTGTGGATTTTCTTTAAAAACTACAGGTTGTCTTTTCTACTTGCATGGGACAACTTTGCTTGGAAAATGGCGCAGGGTCTTTACCGGTTGCCTACTTTGCTTAGCCGGTTCTTCAACCTGTTTATCATCTGCTATGTCTTCTCACTACCACCTTTTCCATCAAAGGGAATCTTCATCACTGCATTTTCCTCATTGGCATGAATTGTAGTTGGTGAAGCACATTTTTTATCATGAGGCTCCTCCCCTATTCAGCCGTGTGGTCCCTCCTTTTTGTTCTTGCAGGCTCTGTATCTTTTATGCAGTTGACAGCTTCCTCCTGAATGTATGGACTCTCTCAAAACACCTGATGACTTTGGAACAATAGATGGCAAATTTGGTTTCATTGATGGTGCAGAATCTAGATCTTTTACCTTTCTCAACCTCTTCAAGCTTAAACCATCTGACTTGATTTCAAGCTTTCATTTCTTGTTAACATTATGATACTTAGAATTAGACTCTTTCGCACCACAATTTTTTAGTCTCAAGGTCAAATTCAATCTCATGTAATGAAGGCAAATTTTTAGATGATGTTGAATTCAGAATCTTTTGATATACCAAAGATCTAAACTTTAAAAAGATTTGAAACACCTTTGCTGGACAGTCTCTCTCAATCCCATAAAAAAATTGTGCAAGCGATAGCAAATCATCCACGATCTCAGGAATACTGAATCTAGATTCTTTGGGAAACACTTCTTTGCAAGGAATTTTATAATCTTCAGACTGATCAGGTGATATACAGGAGATTAGTTGATTTCCATCCATCAGCGCATCCATCCCATAATCCAAAGCAATTGAATTATCTGTGCCTAAGCCTGATGTCAAATGCTTGGATGCTTCTGACTTGTGTTTAGGGGACTCAGAGACTTTTGCAAATTTGACAAGTCTCTTGAAGCCTTTTTTCTTCTTGTTTTTTTTCCATCCAATGGACATCATGACTATGACCCCAATCCCTACTCCATAACTTAGCCATAAATCAACTTGGGATTGCTAGCAGTGCTCGTTAACAATTTTAGGCTCCTTTCAACTGTAGGAAAATGTTGCCAACTTTTCCTATATACATCATGGTAACTCTCACATAAATAGTCCTTGTACAGCTCCCATTTATCTAATGGAATCAGTCAGGCCCCAAAGTGGGTTTGGCTAAAAAAAATTTCTTTTCAAATGACTGGAGTCTCAAACTGATACACTAAACATCTGATACTGATCTCAATCAAAATCCATCACTGAGACATCGTTAAAAATTTAATTTATCACCTTTTGCCAACTGTCAAATTTGATGTCAGAGGGTCCCTTGACTGGCTTTGAAAACTAACCCGAACCTCTGATTGGGCTCTGAAAATTGGTACATTGAATCTCTGTACCACATTCTTGCACCCTATCAAATCTCGTCTAATGACGAATCCAGGGTCAAAAGATATTGACCATCAAAGTCGCCCCTTCAGAATTACCTGCACAAGAACGTGTCAAAAAGCAATAAACTAGGTTCAGAATTGGCTTTGAAATTTGGGTAAACAAGCACATGGGGAAATGAAAACTGGGGCATTGGTTCTCTATCATTAGGAAATTATAAATCTATGAATTGGGCTCATTAAAAATCATGGGATGAATTTGGAAAGCGTCAGAAGTTGGCTACCTGGATTTGCAGGACAGGAAACAATGACAAGATAACGATTTTTACAAATGGAATGACCCTGGAAAAGTGTGCAAATGGATTTGTCAAGGTTTATAAACTAGCACACTTAAAGTATTTTTAGAGTAGAATATAAGGGAACAAAACATTCAATCCAAGCAATCACAAATTTTAAGTTATGACGTCACAAACATGGGTTCCAATTAATCTGCATTCGCTGACACCAGTAAAACTTTACAAATTATGTTTGGAATCACGTTTGAAAATTGATCAAACAAATTTTTCATAAACTCAAATTTGGAACATATAAATTCTCTAACCCTTAGAATATGATACAAAAGGAATTTTTTCATTTGGTTCAACTAGGTCAAAGTTATAGCACATCAAACAGGGCTTCCCAAAAATGTGTACAAAGTGCATCAACATGAAAATAGTAAACTGCCAACTTTGAGGGATTCAAAACCTAGTCAAACTGACTTGAAATGACTTGAAATCTGAAATCTATGGACAATAGACACTCTCAAAGTGGTAGGTTATGACACATTTCTAGGTGCGAGATATTCAACAACAAACATAGTCTTTTGTCGTTGTTTGACACTTAGGTAAAAATGCAAATTTTGGAAATGCTCAAAATGGGACTTCACCAAACATCTCGGAATGATGATTTAACTTCATGGAACATGCGGACATGCTAAATGGAGGGTGTTAGAAACATTGAACACCATTTAGGCCTCATACTGACAATCGGATACAACCAAGTACATATGCATTTAAGGATCTTAATTTCTCTATGGTGCTCAAAAATTGACCATGCAATTTTTAGCGCCAATAGGTGCACCTTCTAATCTTGCAACAGGAGAAAAAGTCTCACCATAATCAATTCATTCTTCTTGAGAATAGCCTTTGCACATTAATCTAGCTTTGTTTCTTGATACCTGACCATCTTCATTCAGCTTATTTCTGAATACCCATTTTGTTCCAATCACACTTTTGTCATTAGGTCTAGGAACAATGGTCCAAGTTTTATTCTTCTCTATTTGTTCTATTTCTTCATTCATGGCCTCAATCCATTCAATGCATCTTTAACACTTCTAGGTTCAAAATCAGTAAGAAAACATGTACCTTTTAGCTTACTTCTTGTCATAGTACCTTCTAATTTATCTCCAATATTCTGATCATGTGCAAGATGCCTTCTGACATACTTGGCATTTACAAGTTCTTTTCCTTTTGAATGAATTGCACTATCTTCATTTTGAATTTCAACTTCTAGCTCGGGTCATTTAGACTCAGTAGGCATTGGCTTGGTATCCTTAGAATGTGACTCAAGTCCCTATGACTTGGTTTGAACTTCTTGCAATTCAGTAGCTAAGGAAGACTTGAGAGGTGAATTCTCCTTATTGTTAGATGTGTCTGGTAATGTATCAGGTTCAAAGTAAACAAATCTTCTATAATCTTCTAGTTCCTTTTTGCTTTTTTCTTCAATCTTTTCTACAAACTCATCGATTCTCACATGTGCACTTTCTATGATTTTATGAGTAGAAAAATTCAAACATCTATATACCTTACTTCTGCAAGAATATCCTAAGAATATGCCTTCATCACCTTTCACATCAAGCTTGCCTTTTCTAGACTCTTTCAAGATATAACATTTACTGCCAAATACTTTTAGGTAACTTAGATTGGGTTTGTAACCATACCATAATTCATAGGGAGTTTTATGTGAGTCCTTCTTCAACTAAACTCGGTTCAAAGTATGAACTATAGTTTTGATGGCTTCCTTCAATATTTGATAGCAACATTCTTTTCAATCATTAGAGTCCTTGCACAATCTATGATAGATCTGTTTCTTCTTTCAGCTATTCCATTCTGCTCAGGGTACTAGGGGCTAAGACCTATCTTTTGATTCCTCTTTCAATGAAAAAGTTATTGAATTCATTGGAGATGAATTCACCACCTCTTTCTAATCTTAAGCATTTCAATATTTTCTATGTTTCCTTCTCTACTCTTGCTAGATACCATTTGAATTTCTCAAATGCTTCTGACTTTTCTCTAAGATACATAACAGTCATCATTCTGGAATAGTCATCAACAAAAAGAATAAATATTTTTTCTCCATTATAGCTTTCTATTCCAATGGGTCCACATAGGTCAATATGCACAATTTCCAAGACATCTCTAGATTGATAGTTTTTGCTCTTAAAAATAGTATTTCCATTTTGCCACTCTGACAATTTTTGCATAATCCAACATCTGGTTTCTTCAAACTAGGAATACCTCTTACTCATCTGAATTTTCTTATTTTGACCATATTATCAAATTTTACATGACATAGTCTTTTGTGCCATAACCAAATTTGTTCTATTTGAGCAATAAAACATGAGCAATCACCAAGATCAAGATAAAACAAGTTACCTCTTGTTTATTTGCCTAATTCAATCAGATTTCCTTTGTCATCCGGTAGTCTTGTCTTTCCATGCATGAATTCGACCTTGAATCCAATATTGATTAGCTATGCAACACTCAGTAGATTATGTTTTAATCCTTCAACCCAATAGACATTGTCACATACAAGTTCTTTGGTTAATGAGATTCGGCCTTTCCCTTTTATGTAACAAGGTTCAGTATTTCCAAACCTTACACTACCTCCATCATAGTGTTCAAAATGTTCAAATTTTGTTTTGTCTCTAGTCTTATGATGTAAACATCCACTATCTATGACACGTGTATCATTTTTATTGACATGAGAGATAAGTGGCATCGTATCTTCTTCTTCATTAGATTCATCTTTCACAACAATGTATACTGTTTCATCTTCACTGTTATTAGAATCTTTAGCCATAAAACAAGTCTTCTTACCTTTTTCCTTGTATGATTTGTGATTTTTGAAATCCTTCTTGCCTTTGTACTTGTGACTCTTCTTCTCATCCTTGTTTTCTTTGTTTGGGCACCTAGAAGCAATATTACCAATTTCTTCACATGAAAAATAGATTAAGGGAACTTTACCTTTGTATTTTCCTCTGCTTCTAGAATATTTCTTTGCAAGTAAAGCTTCAACAACTTCAAGATCACTATTTGAACTTTCCTCTATTGCCTCTTCACTCTCTGACTAAATGTCCTTTATTTTCTTGCCTTTCTCCTTGAGTGAAAGTTTGGCTTCAAATGCAAACTCAACATTTTTGGAAGCTGGAACATAATTGTCAAAGTTGTCTAGCTCAAAAGCTATCAATCTTCCTACTAAGGCATCCAAACTTAACTTGTGATTTGGCTCACACCTCTTTTCTTGAGTAGCAAATACTCTAATTACATAGATAGGAAGAAATGTTCTGAGAACTTTATTTACAACAATTTTATCCTTGATTTCTCCTCTAGAAGCTCTGATTGCATTGACACTAGCTTTGATTCTTTCCACATATTTGGCAACATTTTCATCTTCTCTCATTCTCATCTAATCAAACTATCCTCTAAGGATTTTTTCTTTGGCTCTCCTTACATTGTCATCACCATCATATATGTCCTTTAGCTTGTTCCACATATCAAAAGTAGTTTTGTAGTCTTTGATCTCATCAAATTTATCATAGCTGAGAGTGAATGCAATATAATCATCATGATATTATGGTTCTTTTTCTTAGCAAGATCTCCAATAGATAATGTACCAGTAGGGGTTGTGTATTCTTCATCAAGGTATTTCAAGCCTGAATCACTAATGGTGGCCAAATGAAGTCTCATGAGTCCCTGTCATGCTAAAAAGTTATCTCTGCCATGCAGGGACTCATGAGTAACAATAAAATGACCTAATTGTGATGCCACTAAATTGTGATGACTCATCACTGCTATAATGGTTAGAGAGTAACAATAAAATGACTTGATTGTGATGCAACTAAATTGCTGATTACAGATCTCTATTCTGCTTCATACTTGATTCTTCCTAATCAAATAACTCTTTCTACTCCACAAGGATATCTGCTTATACTTCGAGTTCACTCTCACTCTTTCCTTCTTAATTCAATCAACACACTTGCACACACACTAGAAATCTCAACTTGACCTTTCATTTATACCATCCAGATTGTCAAGTTGACCCAAGTTCAAATTATAATCACCAATAATCATCACCATATTCGGCTAGAAACAATACTTAAAATAATTAAGCTTCTCATGCAAAAATAATAAAATCCTTTATTAGCCAACCCTACTCAGTAAACACTGGTTCTGAGATAATTTCCTATGTTAACCAATAGAAGGTTGGTTAACACTGCGAACTTGAAAAAATCCTTTGGTAACCGAGTGAACTCGGTTAGCACTAACTCTAACCAACTTTCCTTCATTAATCATGAGAACTCAATTAATGCTACTTTCTACCATAATTTCCTTTGATGCCCAAGTGAGCTCGATAGACACTATCTTCGTAGAGTAAACTTTAGGAATGCTCGATAGACAAGGAAAACTATCTTTCTAATCAAGTGAACTCGGTAAGAACTAATTGATAGCTAATATGACATTTGTGTAACATCAAAGACAACACATAATTAATCAATTGTATCCAACAATTTTTATGCCTCTTGAGCTAAAGTGCATGCTAGGAATCAACCATAGTTGGGGAGATTGGTTCTTATACCCAAGGTACATTATCATCATAATTTATAATGCATTGATTAAACCCTATGTTTTTCCTAGATATGTGCCAGATAGATTATTTGACAATTGAATAAGTGTGACAAGTTTAACTTAAGAAACTAAAATGTAAAGAAAGGATCCTTCCTCCCAATAACATTATTTTTTGTCATTTTTGAGATATATGCAAAAGGAGGATTCAACTTGTTATATTCCAAATTAATTGCATACAATATGAATTTTGTAAGATTCAAATATTTTGATCTATAAAATTATATTCATGGGATCAAGATCAGGTTTTTAATGGTAGCCTTAAATCATGAGTATGGTCATTTTGAGGACTTAATTAGAAAAATCATTCTAATTTTGAAGTTTAAGTAAGGATACAAATGGTAGAAGAAAACATGAAAATTATTAACTCAACATATAAAGTGGCACCCACTGACTTTGACGGGAAAAGTGACATATATATTAGAAGACTAGATGTAAGAGATGACCATTATCATTCTCTACATTTCTCTTAGATGCTAAGTTTTTGTAGTCCCTATAGTTCACGAACTTCATCCTAAAAAATAGAAGGGAATAATTTTCCAATAAGTGAAAAGAAAGCTTGGCATCAAGGAATTCGACACATAGTGATATTGATAGATTTATAGCTAAAATTTTAATAATTTCATATCAAAGATGACCCCTGGGGAAGAAAAGAAATTTGTGAGAAATATAAATTTTTATTACTAGAAGAATGGGACCTCTCTTTTGAAATCATATTAGATTTCATAAGAAGAGAATCCTTAGACTTTCCACCAATTCCAACTGGAAAGCAAGATCATCAGTTGTATGTTGGGTCCTACTATATCCCTTAGTATCATGCATTTGTAGTTTTGTTGATATTTCATGGTGATAACGTTCAAAATACCTAGATAAAGAAGCGGTTATGATATCTTATTGATAAGTTGACTTCTATGAAAATGAGACCTATTTATAGATATGCAATGGTCTTAACAAAAGAGGTAGTGAATTTTTAAGTAGGTATTAACAAGATTCTAGAAACTATGAGTAATTTAAGATTTCAAAATGGGAAATTGTTGTAGGAGTACTCTACATTCTTCTATTTCTTCTTCTCATTGATTAGTTTTAGATGATTTACCTCCACTTTAGGTGATAAAGGTTCTCAAGGATGAAGTAGGTGGGTTGCAAGATGAGATCAAAACAAGAAAAGTGTCTCAAAAGAGTTCCAATAATGATAAAGCAAAGAGAGTTAGTGATTTGGTAGAAGAGAATAATACCTTATCATAGGAGAGAAAGGAAATCAAGGATAAAATAACAAGGCTAGAAGATGAGTTAAAAAGGAACAAAGTGGTTGAAAAGATTTTAAATAATGATGAAGACAAGAGACAAATGGTAGAAGAGAATAATAGAAGAGTCAATAATGAAGTAGTAATGTTCGAAGATAAGACATTGGCGATAGATGATTCATCCACACTTACTTAAAATTTGTGTGACCACAAGATGAGCCACATTTGTGGCATTGATAAACTTTTTTTAGAGAATTATAAAGAATTTTATAATACAAGGTGTAAGAATTTGGCTTAGGCCAGAATTCATCCAAGAACTAAAGAACTCAACACAAGCACACAGTAGACCAAAATAGACAGAGTATGATCAGAATGACAATATTCATTCAATAATTGGTTGAGAGTACACTAGGAGTGCTTGAATATAAAGGCCTCAAGAGAGCTTCTAGAATGCATAGAAGTTAGCATCATGATATGTCATACAACTAGGCACATGTCCACTAGATATGGGTTATCCTCCATTGAACATAGGATTAAGTGTGATGATGTGAGGATAAGCCTACAATGGTGTAGCACGCAAATCAGTGGAGTAGACAACATGTGCTAAATGAGGAGTGCGGATAACTGTGTTGTCAATATGACAACTCAGTGAATGATGCATACTCTTGTGTTGTAGACACCATGTGCATAATTAGAGTTGTGTAACTCAATGAGAGTACACAAACTCCTAAGTGTCTCACCTAAAATAATAATAAAATAATGCAAAATAATTAAATAATGCATTAACCTAAGTAAAACTTAAGTGTAATAAGTAAATACTTATTTACACCAACACCCCCCCTTAAGTACAACTTAGGGGAATGCCCTTAAGCTTATGAAATCTAGGATCCAATGCAGAATGGGTCCCGGCTACTAGGCCATGTTAGGTACCCATGTACATAATGATATGCAATCTCCCATAAAGTGTGGAAAGAGGGAAAACCTCATGGGAAAAACCCTCCCCCAAAAAGAGAGATAAATAGTGATGCATGGATGGATGGAGTAATCAAGACCCCCCCCCATTATGACATACATCTTGTATATACATAAGAGAATGATGAGAAGAGGAAGAGAGACAGGATGGGCTCCCCCCCCCCCCCAAAGAAGAATTTCGAATAGTAATTGCTCCAATGAAGAAGTTGATCCAAGACTACAGAATGGTGTTCCTCCCCTTAGGAAGAAATGAAGCCAAGGGTACAAATGAGATGCTTGCGCTGTGTATGGAAAGAATCCCATGGATAAGTGATGTCTCTAAAACTTGCTCAACTAGTTGAAGAACCTATCTCAAAGAACTGTCTGTCTCTACAACTGATGAAGAACCCTGCTACAACTACTGATCATAAGTAGCCACAATCACTTCAACCTGTGAAGATCGATCATGTAGAGAATGAACAAGAGAGTCGGATGGAACCCTCCTGACAACTGAAGAAGGTAATTTTGCAAGAAGAAGAGATAGATCATCAATACTATCTCCCAAATCTATCACTGAACCTGTATCTAGAAGACTAAATGTACCTTGTTGTTTGGAACCTATCACTATGGCTATGTATGCATGTGGATTGAACTGATGAAATGAACTCACACCGTAACTGTTGATAGAACCCCATGTGTCTAAATCTGTTGAAGCACTATCACTGGAATCACTATCAATGTCCACATTGTATGATGTGTGAAGAGGAGTAGAAGACAAGCTGGGTGAACTTTCCTCAAAATGTACATCCTTCTCCACAAATATTTGATGTGTCTGAGGATCTAGAAGTCTATATGCCTTCACATTGTCTTCATAACCAATCAAGGTGCAAGGCCAAGATGATTGTGCCTTGCATCCCCTGGAAGATCACTTTTCCCATGCAGGATAACCGAAGACTCTGAAGTGTGTCACAATAGGTTTTTTGCCGCACCATGCCTCAAAAGGATTTTTTCCATCTAAGGCAGGATGAGGAGAACAATTAATAATGTGAGTGGCACTGGAGATTTCTTTGACTTCTAATGATGGATCTAGAGACTTGGCATGAACCATGCAACTTGCCATAGACTTAAGAGTGCGGATCCTCAATGCCGCAACATCTGTCTTATGTGGACTAAATGCTGAAGGAGTCTGAAGATCAATGCCCTCATGTCTACAAAATTCTTTAAGTCTTCTATTCACATCCATGCTACCATTGTCCATGTAGAGTACTTTGATGGCCTTTCTAGATTTTTGTTCTACATGAGCCTTGAAAGCTAGAAATTTGTTCTAAACTTCATTCTTACTATGCAAAAAGTAGACCCAAGTGAACCTTGAAAAGTCATCAACTAAGGTGAGTATGTAGTGACCCTATCTTAATGCAAAAGGACCTGCTAATACCATGTGAACCATTTGTGGAACACTGGTTACTCTTAAAGACTTCCCTCTTTGTAACTTCCCCTCTAGATGCATATCCATTGAATCTATTGAACATTCACCCTTAGAAAAGTTGATTTGAGGTAGACCTTTCACCATGTGATATGTGCAAAGTTTTTGAAGGTACTGGTAGTCAAGAAGACCATACCGCTCATGCCATAGTTGCATGTTTGAATTATATTGAGATAACAAGGAATTTGATGGAGTCTTGGGCACAAAATGAGAGAAAGAGTACAACCTCTTGTGATCATTCACTTTCCCCACTGCAACCAAGGAATCATCTTTAAGACTATGCACTTGAACTAAGTCTCGAAGGAACTCAACTATACATCCATCTCCAAGGTGAGTGATTTGGTAGATTGATAGGAGATTAGAACTTAGGTTTGGAACATAGAGAACCTCTTGAAACTCTCCATTTTCCATCTCCACATTTCCTTTTCCTTCAACTTCCATTGTTCTATCATTCCCCATGAAGATGTGTG
The DNA here is from genome assembly GCA_028749045.1 of Cupressus sempervirens. Taxonomy (NCBI): domain Eukaryota; kingdom Viridiplantae; phylum Streptophyta; class Pinopsida; order Cupressales; family Cupressaceae; genus Cupressus; species Cupressus sempervirens. The sequence goes on along the minus strand of CM053793.1, from coordinate 360,647,014 downwards.
GTACCTTTGAGTGATTCAATGAAGAAAAATCCTCCTTTGAAGAACCCATGTGATATGAGGCACCTGAGTCAAATATCCATTCCTTCGAAGAGTTTGAATTTGCCATGAGTACTTGCCCTTTGCCCTTTGAATCTGAAGACGATCCTTTATCCTTATAAGCATTAGGCAATGGAACGTTATGTTTCTTCATGATGTTGGTCAACTCATTAATCTTTTTGAGATAAAACTCATGCTCTTCATGACCGAATTTCTTGTAATAAGCACACATCTTCTTCTGCTTATTATTGTTGTCCCCTTTCTTGTTGGAATTTGAGGACTCGTCGTGTTGATTGGATTGAGGTGTTGTCTTTTCTGCATCCTCAAATTTATCTTTCTTCCACTTCTTCTTACCCTTTCCTTTATTTGAAGACTATCCAACTGAATGTTGAGAACCCTCATTGGCCACCAATGCTTTGGACTGAGGTGATTTGAGAATCCCCATTGATTTCAACCTCTTTTCTTCATCATCCAACAGCTTAGCATATTCATAAAAAGTGACTTTCTTGTAGGCAGACCCTAAGGTAGTCTTTGAGGTTTTAAAAGAAGATACAAATGTGGAATATTCTGATGGCAGCTTGTTATGGATGAGATAGATCAGTCTATCATCTTTGATAGAACTCCCACAATTAGTAAGCTTTGTCCTTAATTCATTCACTTTAATGATGAAGTCTTGTATTGAGTCATATGACTTAGGATGTAAGGAAACAAGCTCATCTTCAATTTTGAACACATCCTCTTCAGACACTTTACCGTATAGGCTTTTGAGGGTATCCCAAGCTTCCTTGGATGTAGTACATTTCTTGATTTGATACATGATCTTATCATCTACCCCCAAACATATATCACCTAGGGCTTTCCTATCCATGGCTACCCAATCTGAAATTTCACTTGTTGATACATTATCACCTGTTGGTTTAGGAAGAGTACCACCTACATATTGTGAAACTCCATTATGCATTAAGTGATACAACATTTTGATTGACCATGAAGCATAGTTATGAGGAGTTAATTTAGGAAACTTAAAGTTGCCCATAATGTAGAAAATGAAAAAAATGTGTAGAAAAGAGAGAACACAACACCAAGAACATCCCCCCTCCTTTTCACTAAATTAAGAAACTTTATCAGTAGTGCAATTACAATGGGCCACTTACCAATTTTGGCCTTTGTGGACTTCTAATTTTTCTTTTTACAACCTCTTAATGGAGTACAAATCTAAAACTTTACAATGTGTTACAATTTTGAAGCATTACAAAGAAAAGAAAGGCCCTATTGCTGAAAGTGACAATTTTGTCCACACAACCCTATAATTTGATGCCAGATCTAGAAAGTAGACTAAAAATACACACTTTCAAAAAAAATAGAACCTTTTTTCGACTTCAAATGTGCCCATACGAAGCATTTGAAGTTGCAAAATGTAGGATTATCTAGGTACAGTTGCCAAAAAATACAAATTTTGAACAACCCATGGACCAAAACTAGAAAATAGCTGCACCACTAAAAAATTTTAAAAATTTTACCCAATTTTTAAAAAAATTGCACCGTATTTGGAGTCTAGATGTTTGAGTTGTGGCCTCTTGAAGTCGGACTGCAAAAACAAAAATGAATCTAGAGAGGGGTTGCATCAGCGAAATGTGAGGTTAAATTTGACGGTCATATGGCCATCACAGTAGTTCTAATTTGTCCAGAAATGATGTCCAAATGTGCATCCAATTTAGGATCGTGAAATTGATGATGTCAGCCTCTACCAACCCCTTTGATGATGTCAGCTAGACGTTAGAATGACATCACATGTATGGACTATACAGAATTTGACCACATGGAAAGGTGACGTGTGCCAATACAATGGGCATATTTGCTAACTGGGCAGATAATGCTGATGTGGTGCCCTGTGGCATTGACTGAGCAGTCTAGTCACTGTTGATTCGGGCAATTATAGTTGTTGACGTGTCGAGCGAGAATTGGGCCGAACATGGGGGCTGTTGGAATTATATCATAGGAAGATTGTAGAATATGCTACCAGAGTTGGTACTACCAAAATTCTTTCATGATCATCGAATTTTGTTGGAAATATCCCACATTGGTGGGATTAGTGCTTAATGCCTTTATAAATATAAGTTGTCGTGAAAGACTAAGCAAAGATATAGCCCGCTGGGAGGTGGGCTGGTCATTAGTGGATCAGACTACTGGAATTCGCAGAGTTACTACCAAATTTTAATTATAGAGGTAGAAAATTACAGTGTTGTTGGATATTGTACGGCCCTATAATATATCTTGTGCGCAGTCATAAGGAATAATGTCCCTGCGCAAAAATAAAATAATTTGCAGGCTGGGGTGTGATGACCCCAAAAATTTTCTCTCATCGAGCAATAATAATTTTGAAATATTTTTGAAAATTACCAAATAATGACAAAGATGAAAAATAAATTCAGATCTAAAAATTCAATGACATAGATTCGAAAATGACCATACCCAGATTGCAAATCAGGGTTTTCGGGTTCTGATTTGCAAAAAAAAATTGCCTTACCATCAACTTTCACCCAAGATAAGTAAATTTATAGTCAATCTTCACCGAATCGACGCTTTGAATGAAATGGTGAGGTCAAATTTGGCTCTAGATGATCCCAATTTTTTGCAGATCCTCCAAATTTGTGTCGAGGTGCTGAAGCATGAACGATCTCTAACGGCTATGTGATGAAAATCTCCCTCAGCTCTGATACTATGTAAGAATTTGGCTTAGGCCAAAATTCACCCAAGAACTAAAGAACTCAACACAAGCACACAGTAGACCAAAATAGACAGAGTATGATCAGAATGACGATATTCATTCAATAACTTGTTGAGAGTACACTAGGAGTGCCTAAATGTAAAGGCCTCAGGAGAGCTCCTAGAATGCATAGAATTCAGCATAATGATATATCATACAACTAGGCACATGTCCACCAGATATGGGTTATCCTCCATTGAGCACAGGATTAAGTGTGATGATGTGAGGATAAGCCTACAATGGTGTAGCATGCAAATCAGTGAAGTAGACAACATGTGCTAAATGAGGAGTGCGGATAACTGTGTTTACAATATGACAACTTAGTGAATGATGCATACTCCTGTGTTGTAGACACCATGTGCATAATTAAAGTTGCATAACTCAATGAGAGTACACAAACTCCTAAGTGTCTCACCTAAAATAATAATTAAATAATGCAAAATAATTAAATAATGCATTAACCTAATTAAAACTTAAGTGTAATAAGTAAATACTTATTTACACCAACACAAGGAATGAGATCCATGCTAGGGCAACACATAGATGAGATTCTTAAAAAAACTTGGTCCCATCCAATTCAATATCTACAAATGTTTCTCAAACATACAAATTTGGATAATATTAATCAACATTTCATCTGTAAATTTTTTTAAAACTTTGATGAGTTTCTCAATATTCTATAAAATTATATATTTTTTGATGAAAAGTTAGTTTTGTTGGAGAAGTGTGACCAAAGAAGATTCCTCAAATTTTGATAGCAAATTGTGACTTGCGGAGTTTTTTTATCTAGAGGTCTAATATTTATGTGTAATTTAGTCACACCACAAGAGGGTATGATGATTTGGATGTGTAGACATGGAAGCAGTGCATAGAATACTCAAAAAACTTTACTCCATTGAGTATTAGATGTCCAAGTTTCCTAAGATTGTGCAGTATATACTTCATCAGTATAAGAATTATCATTCGATAGAAATCAATCAATTTCTTGGCCACAAAGCATAGTCAGGTTCTAGAATCTACAAGAAGGTTACAAACTTCAAAGAAAAGCTCCTATTATAATTGGAGATTCAATTTTTGGTGTGAAAACATGTTGTTGCATATATCATATAATGTAAAGATGAACAGATTTTAATCTTGAAAAATCCTTGGAAGGTGCTAACATGAAATTGAGAGGAATATATCTTACTTTGAAGTAGATTTTGATTATTATCTAGTGACAGAATAACTATGTACTCCATCATGTCCTTGGTTGGGTCACATGTGGTTAAAATTTAGTCTAATTAAATTCATTCCTCATTAGCCACAGTGAATACATTCCTCTTCATTAACTTCATATTTTCTTTCTTTACTTCTTATTTTCATTTTCCTAAGTTTGTCAATGGAAGTATTGTATTGAAACTCTAGGGTTGCTAACACAATTGAATGTTTGAAAGGTGTCCTAACACTTGCAACAATGTTTGATTTGTATTATTGGTTGTAACCAATACATTGTGTGGATCAACAAATGGATTTTTTGGGATTTTTTGAGGTCTTTCTAAAATTAGAAATAATACATTTGAATTGGCAATTGCTACTTGTGGATTTGTGTTGGCTATCGTAGTCATAACCTTTTGCTTCTTCATAGTTCCTTGATCACTAGGATTCAATATAGTATGTACTACTATTGGCCTCTTCTTAGAGATATGTTGTGGTTGCACTTGTTCAAGATAACCACTATTAGTACCCATGTCCCCACCACCACTAAAAATGTGACTTGATTGAATAGTAGTGGGAATAGTAACCAAAGATCCACCACTAGTAATGGTGGTAGTTGATTCACCAAAAAAACTAATTGAAAGTCTAACAAATTGAGATGCAAAGGAGTCAATAGTATCTTTCCTTGATGATTTTGATCATTTTAATCATGACTAGTTTCTCACCACTTTTTGGTAATGTAAAATATGAATTGGGAACCATTGGCCTTCTCCTTGGGGACCTAAACCACCATCACCATCAAAACCCATTTTTTGTATAATGATTTCCCCCTTGGGATATGACTATAATAGGTCATCATCAATATTTGAAAATTTGGTAGTAGCTTTTGGCACAGGGATAACTTTAAGAAACCCCTCCCAGAAAAAATACTGAAAATGTTGGCGAATCCAACATTTAATGGGTGGGAAAATTTTCATGTCAAGGGCAATTTTTTTGTTCCATGTAGGGAAATAAAATATTATATATTGGAAAAAAAAAAAAATTCCCTAACAAAAATCATTTTAAATGTAGTGAATTAAAAAAAAAATCTTGTTGACACATAAATAAATGTTGGATATTTTTTTTCTTGCCAAAAATTAGTTTTTGTAATGTTAGACGTGAATTACTTGTTTTATAGGAAGATGAATAATAATGGTATTCACTAATCTTTAGTGGTAAATTAAAAAATTGTTTAATTTGAAAGCAAATTTTCCAAGTGTATTGGCTACTGTACTTTAAGGCTTTATGATTGCCAAGTGTATTGACTAGTGTACTATCTATTATTAATAAAGTTAGTGCCACCATTACCAACTTGTCCACCATCACTTTGGTATCATTAATGTGTTACTTTTATCAACCATTGATTAGTTAGAGATCAACAACAGAAGATGCATTTTGAGGCTAGTTGCTCGAAAAGACCTGGAGTTGCATGAAATTCTCTACAATGGAGACATGTAGTAAGTTTTGCAAGACAACCATTAACTAGAATGTAATGAATGCCATATCAAGATTAAAATCATAAATGTGGGACTAACAGTTACAAGTAATACATTCCATTTCCAACCATCTTGGCAAGAACTCCCACATTAATGTGAGTACATTTTCCACACTTGTAAATTAATAGAAATATAAAAATAAAAGATATAAAAGATCATGAACAATTGAATGTAACTTGGATTCGCAAGGAAGATTTTATTGGTCTTTTTTTCTACTATGCTTTGTTCATGGTCCTCAACCATGAATTCTTAAGAAATGAGAAGAGATGTCACATGTCCATGAATATTACCTCCCATTTCCTTGTGATTCTTGTAGACCTAGGAGGCAATCAAGTAGACATTTTGATGCTTCTACATAACATTTGTATAAGATATCAAAATTCTTGTATTGGTCAAGTAGTTATCGGACATTGGTATCCATTTTGTAGAAGTAGCAGACAAGTGTTGGGAGTAAGGTATAGGAAGCATTGTATAGAAGTAGTCCTTCATATTGGACATGATTGAACACCAATTGACTTGCCATCGAAAGTGTGTGACTTGGGAGGGATTTTCTACAAAAGTGGTTGTTGTTGGACGATGTCAATGACACTAACTTCACATGGATGCATGAGTACAGTGGCATTATCATCTGTAAGAGATTCCTCATAGAGGGGCTTGAAGACCTTTCTGATTGAATGCTTCAACCCCTCAACCTATTCCCTATTCCTTATTTCATGTTTCTTGTTCCATGAAACCATATTCCTTGACCTGTGCCCTTTAGGAAAAAAATGTTTTAAGATTTTTTTTCATAAAAATGATTAGTAGTTACTTTGGATTGGGATTTTCCTTTACATATAAATTATGAAATAATAAAATCATGCTTATTTACTCAGTTATATTGAATATCTATGTTTTGAATATGTACAATGTACAATCTCAAAGCTAATCAATAAAAACAATAGTTTTTGGCTTTTCAATTTGTTGTTCCTTTAAATGTGTGAACTATTGTTCAATATTATTTTTCTAAATTAAATTATTTGGTTTCAACTATAATTGTTATAGAGTGATACTGATGAATCATGATTTTCTGAAATACACTGTTAAAATGCAAAGTCAGTGACTCTGTTGTAAAAAAAAATTAACTGTTAGATTATTAGAAATAAAATAAAAAGGGTTTCATCAATACCTTTATGGTTTCATATTTGATTCACGAATTATAGTCAATATTTATTCAATTGAAAAATCTCTAATGAAAATTTGTAATATGTATATGTATGGTCTCAAAATTTCAAAACCTATAAATTTGGATAGTTCATGGCAGATGAAGGCAAGGCCATGCAAGTTATATAATAATTATTAATAATTATTCTAATTTGTAGTTAATAGTTATAGTAATTTTAATTAATAGTAATTTATTTTAAAAGAATTTTAAAAGAATTTAAATAGTTTGTTAAAGATAAACTTATGATACATGTAACATCATGCAATTTAAATTATATTGAAATTTCATTTGAAAATAAAAAGTTCAAATTATAACTTGTATATAAATTTTCATATCAAATATTTGATATTAGATTATTAATTCATTACTTCCTATTTTCAAATCTAAAATTGTTTAAATATCATGATCAATAAACTAAAAAATGTTACGATTATTAAAATTTAAATTAAGTATCATTATCAAGCAATTATTGATCAATGAATGATTATAATTTTATATTTTATATTTTTCATTTATTTTTTATGTTTAATTTAATTGTAATCCAAATCAAGGATTTTTGAAATTGTTTAAAGTTTAAATTCTATAGTCTATTATATCCTCAAATGACTAAATAAAGTTTAGAGTCTTTAGATATGACATTACAAGTTTCAAGTTTCAAAAAAAGTTTTAAAGTAGTAAAATTTATTATTTTAATATAAGTATTTTATTCAATTATTTAGGCAATAACATCATCATTTGTCAAGAAATTCAAATAATTTGTATGTTTTAACTAAATGTGTGCAACTGCACTTTGTGATTTAAATATTAGTTATGTGAGGCCTCGCCCCAACCCATCCTAGCATCGATGATACATTACTATTTTGATTCTCTTGACTCGATATGTCAAAACATTATTTGATGCACTGAACACTATTATGTTATTTTACATTGTGTGATGCTTTACTTTAGTTATTTGATTTCGTCATTTAATGTTTTATGAACATGTATAATGATGAAATGTATGCAAAACTAACACTTGGATTATGCAATTCTAATGGTCAGAAATATGAGTAAAATTAAATAAACAATTGATTATTAGAAAATGGATGCTTTAATTTATATGATTGTTTTCTGATATGTAATTTACATAACACATGTGATTTCTTGATCTACTGATGTGTTCAATGAGTGTGCAAGAAATTTAGCCGAGGAAACTCAATAGAAAGGCGGAATTAAACCACTTGTTAATTTTGTGCTATCTTGTATTGTAAATTCTTTAAAGGTTTTTATTTGGTCATACTATTTTTCCCTAGCTTTTATTTGCTCCTATTAAGTCCTTAAGGCTTAAAAACATCAAATTTAAACACCCTAGGGGTAAGGGTATGGGTGGGGAGTACTTTCCACCCCTTTAGCCTCCTTGGTTGACTTTTAGGGTCACTCAAAAACCCTATTTTTGGTTGATTGCGAAAATTGGTTATCTCCTTCATGAGTAGGTGACTCAAACTCCATCTAGAGTTACTTGTAGTCTAGTTGAGTTAAGGGTGATACTTAGAGGCATTTTGGAAGAGTTTTGTTTTGTTACCCAACCTCTAGCTTTGGAGGAAGTTTTGAAGATTGAAGGAAGAAAAGGGAAAGCTCTTTTCAACCCACCATTTTCCATCACTCTTTGTGAAGGTAGGATTTCTTCACTCCTTGAGTTGTTCTTCATGTACTCATGCTTGAATCATGTTTGAATCTTGCATAAGGTTTTGTGTTGTTTATGAATTGCTTGCTTGTGTATTGGGGTTGATTGGGGGGGGAACTTATCTTAATTTCTTTGATGTTATTTCCATGCTTGCTTGATGTTTTGTGCTTTTTTTCAAGAGGATTTCATGGGGATTGTTTTGGCATCACTCACACTTGGATAGGGAAGAAGTGGCCATGTAAGAGGGTAGGGCCTTAGTTGGACCTCAATGGCGAGAGTCTCCTTTCATGGTGAGAGGAGGGAAAGAGGGTAGGGAGTATGGGCCCCTACTTGTCATCACATACCTTGTTGATATTGTGAAATTTTGAATATGGAAAGGAATGAACATCCTTGTGATAGTAGCCTCGAAAGGGCCTTGTAAAAGAATGAAATTTTTTGAAGTTTTAGTCCCGAAAGGGCCATGTCATGGTATAGTGATTGACATCTCCCATTGGGAAAATTCACCTCCCCCCTAGTCAGGTCCTATGTTTGGATCTATTGTGCAAAATCGAGTTTGGGATGCATGCTTAAACTGTTCATCTCATTGTGATGTTTTTACCTCCATGTTGATACTTGTCTCTCCCATGGTTTCCTTGATGCATTGAAGACATTGAAGAAGTTCTCTTATGAAAGCCCTTGAATAATTTTCAATTGAATTGTAATATTATGTAAAATGTACTTGAATTTTGAGGTATTGGCAAAGATATCGGGTTTTCTTACTGGTTCTTTCCCGATGGAGCCTTGAACCAGGATGAATGATATAGAAAGAAAAAAAAAAAGGATTATGAAAACCTTCTTGTATTGCTCTCATGTGATTTTCAATTTTTTACATGTGTTTAGGAGAAAATAGAATGATAGATAATGCCCTTGAATTCTGAATTTTCAAGTTTCAATTATGTAATGAAAAGAAATTGGATATGTTAAAGTTTTCAATTTGATGTTATAGGTATTAAGAGGAAATGGAAATCCTACATTGTGAGCACAAAGTTAATTCTCTCATTGTTAAGTTTCATAATTGACACAATCAAATTCGATTAAGAAACTTTGCACCACTTTGAATTCTAAAAATAAGGAACATACACTTTTGTTATATGATGATGGTTAAAACATAAATTATAGAAAGAAATAAAGAATAACCATATTCACATCTTGGTATGAGCATGTTGTCCCTAGGAAGAGAAGTTGATAAATCTATGTAACACATGGTCTTCCCATATGTGAGTGATTATGTCTTTACACCAACCTAGTTTATGCTTGATATTGTGTTGAGAGTAATTTGAAGAAGAACCGTGTGCCTTGATACTCCTTTAAGAATGATCAAAACATTATCATCTTGATATTTTTTTATCTTCTTAGTTTTCTTAAGAATAGGTTCAATTACAATGTTGTCTAGTTACGTGTTCAATCAATCATAATAGATAGTTAATGGATATGTAGATGGTTAAACTAGTAATATGGATATCGTTGAAGTGTAATTATTTTGATGTTTCATGAAATTTGTTAACCAAGAATTCTTATAAGATCCATGTAGACTTATGTTGAAATTACAACAATGGTTTATATTAAGATTTCTTATTACAATAGGATTTCTATCGTTAATGCGATGTCAAACCATTAACAACTTGAAAATTAATAAATTATATTGCTCACATAGAAAGGAGGAGATAAGTAATGTAAGTTTTATTGTATATATATAGAAGAGACCTGTAGAAGTATATTTAGCATTCTGGAAAATGTATGGTTGTCAAAAAAGGGGAACTCAGTCTATTACAGACATATAAAATAATAGCCTGTATAAAATATAATTTCCTTGATGGCAAGTAGAAAATATTCATTTCAAAACTAACCTTATTTAAATAAAAAGTTGGACTTAGTCCTTCCATGATGCGACCCCATAGCTGGGATAGTTGCACAATAAATGAGATTAGAAATGCATAATATTCCTTCATACATCTACCTTGTCAAATTCCTCTCCAAGACCATCCAATCAACATTAATTTGGAAATGTGAATGTCAAACAAAATCACATAGACATAAATGCCTTGAGATACGTATGGGGACTTTCCTTTCTAAAACCATGTGATGGATTTGACATGTGTCAGGCCCTTCAATAGCCTTATTGCGTAAGCAGACTGGAGTTTCAAATTTAGCTACTTTACTGAATTCTCTTACACCCTCCACATAGCTAACGAAGCTCCTTATCTCATGAATTAATAGGATAGGTGGAGAAAGAATTTGACTTTATGGGATTGGGTTAGGAGGAGTAGATAATGTAGATTGTACTATTGCAGATTTGACTTGTGTAGGGCTATGTGAGTTGCCATTTTTCAAATAAAAAAAAATTAATCTTCCAAACCTCAACGTAAAGGAGAGAAATCACATGCTTTGGAGGAGCATAGGCCAGGTACATGGAAATTTGAAAAAGCCAAGGAAAATATTAAAATTAATTTAGAAGAAGTCTAGGGAATATAATAATAAATTTAAAAGAGTTTTAAGTAAATTAATTAAGCAATGAGCTTAGGTAGGTAGCTCTTAGGAATTTACAATGGTTTATATTGGCAATAACATGCTTAACAATTAGTTGGAGTAGCAGAATTTTATAGTTAGATTTTATTTATTTTGTTTTTAATTGAAAGTGAATTGGCTATTATTTAGGAGTGTTTTATTGAGAGATGTATTTAATCAATGGGTTAGGGGAAAGTAATAATGATGATAATCTAATTTAGTTTTAAATTTGTAGATTGTTAAAATGTACTAGATAATTTCAACAATATTATCTATCTTAACCGTGGTGGGGATTTCATTATATATATTAGGAGAACAATATTTGCATATGTATAGATTTTTTTTTTATAAAAAATTGTGTTTTTGCCCTTATATTTTGGGCATGACAAGTTAATATACTAAAAATGTGAAATAAATTAATACATTATGTTACATGTATAATTTTAATTTTAATTTACAACTATAAGACAAGTTAATATTTATTATGTGAGAGGTTTAATGAATTGATCTCGAATGTTGAATGAACAATAGATCAACGATCATGGCTCTATTTCAAGCCTAATTTTAAAAGTTCTAAGTTAAATTTTATTTCTACTCAAAATTAGGACACGTGTCCCAATATCACTCAAGAGCCAATGTGACAACTATAGTCTTTCGTATGTCCAACCATCAATTAAAAGAAAGATCAATGACCCGAGATGAATTTTGGATCAATTCATAGAAAATTTTCCCTTGTGCCTAGATTCATCCAGGATCATGACATGTGTCTGATCATTGCTCAATCAAGTGTTAGTTAAACTTTTTAAATTACATGTTTAAGCATTAAGAAAATTATATATTACATGACATCTATTAGTTGTACTCTTTTAACAAAAGTCTCTTTAGTCTTTGTTAATCCCGATCATTAATTGTAAGAAAGATTGATAGCCTGATATGATTTTTGGGTCAATTTTGGTAATATTATCATTGTTGTCAAGAGTCATCCAGAATTGTGAAATGTGCCATGGACACATGTCCATTACACATAGTGTAATTCTTGATGAATATTTCCAATAGCAATAACAGTCCACAAATTGACCCGAAAATCATATTGGGTCATCAATTTTTTTGTTTTCTTTTTCTATTTAATTTGTTTATAATGTACAAATGTATTATGTAGTTAATTATTACCTATCAATATTATCATTATGTACATTATTGACTACATTAACTTGATATTTTTAACTTATACATGTACATTGTACAGAATATAGTACTTAAAACCACTTATTACTTACATTTTAACTTTTAACTATTAAACTTTTTTCTTGTATGTTTTTGGACTATGAAGTTCTCGAGAGTTTGAGACTATAGGGTTTTCAACTTTGCAAAGTCTATGACTAAATTCTAATTTTTGTTTTGAAGACTAAAAGTCTGAAACTTGAGGATCACAAAAGAGCACCAATTATCTGAGTCTCTGCTAACATTGGTATTATCGAATCTCAATTCTAGGTATTTCAAATTTTCAAAAAAAAATTGCAGTGCAGTTGTAGCAATATAAGTCTTATTGTCTTAGGTTTAACTTTCCAATTTTTTTTAATTAGGGCTTGAAGTTGAATTTTTTGTAATAACTAATACCAGTAGCACGCAAAACAAAGTCAAAAACCTCTAGTATGAGTGCAAGCCAAAAGAAAGACATTATAGAACTTAGACAAGTGCTAAAAACCCTAGGTTTCACCAATGAATACTATGATTTTTTTAATCCTATTATCCATGTAGATTTGGGAATCATGGGAGTTAAACATTCATTCTTTAATAAGTGGAAAGATCCACATAAGGAAACAAAATATTTCAAATTTAACAAAATTATTGGTGTACATATGAATGTGTGGGATTGGGCCTTAAAAGAATTGTTAGTAATACAAAAGAAGGGCTGAAAAAATGAAAGGATAAACCTTAAAGTGTTGTTGGCAATTAAAAAAGGTATCCAAAAATGTGGGATCAAGACTTAAAGTATTGTTAATAATCCAAAAAGGGGTCCAAAAATGTTGTTATGTGGAGCATAATCAAACTCTAAGGTTAATTTTTTCCACTTTCTTCGATGTGATTTCCCCCTAGATTTATTTTATGGGGGTTTTGGGGTATCTCCCCCTTGATATTAGTCAAAGGAAACACCCCTTGTGGTGTCCAAGGCCCAAGTATAGTGCCCAAGGTGGGGTCATGTACCAAAAATCATGGTGTTCTTGTAAAATGCATCAATGGTTATTTTTCTATTAGATGACATATTCTAGCCCTAATTTTGTAACTATTATAAGTCTTGTACAAATATGTCTTAGGGTTAGGGATTTTTCATCAATGTGTGATGATTTAGTAGCTTTGTGTGACAATATTGAGTTGTAAGGGTTGTGGATTGTAATAAGGTTGAAATTATTGAAAAATAATATTGGACTTGCTATTTATTGGACATGACCCAGGGATTAGGTGAACCATGTTAAATCTTTGTGTCTTCTATTCACTTATGTGTGTTTTATACCTTTGTGCTTTATTCAATCCTAGAAGTGATTGATAACTTTGTAGAAAACATGTGGTAAATCATGATTGAGATTAATAGTTTCATATAGATTATTAGAATAAGTAGCATGCTTAGTATCATGAACATCAACAAGAGTATCATCTTCATCTAGATTAGTCATAATAGAATTCAAGATCCAAATAACATTAGCATTTTTATCTATTTTAACCTTGTTTATATTTGCTTCATCCATAGGTTTAATCATGGGATGGTCAAAGGGAAGTGAAGTAGAAGGTGTATGAGGTGATGAAATAGTTTTAGAGGTTCATGCACCAACTCTAGTTTGATGCATGCAACAATGATCATGAGCCCATTAGTTATAATTCCCCTCCAACCTTAACATGTCCTTGATATATGTGTTGGAAGTAAGGGAATTTTTTAGGAACTTATATGCTTGTTTGATAGGAGTATGATCCTTCTCAAGGTGTTTGCATAACCCATTTTATTCCAACTATGATAAATCCACATTCTAGTTTGAAAATGATAAATCTTTTTTAAGTATATTCCTTCATAAATATTCATCTCTTCTTATATATCCATGAAATTTTAGAAACTAGAGGTTGTAAGTAAGCTTTCAACCATGAATATAACCATTTCCACATAACCCATAATAGATCTGAAATAAATAAATACTTAAAATCCACATGCAGGTGAATAGAAAATATACTCGCAAAATATGTGACACAAGATATACTCTAGGAAACCCTCATTAAGGGAAAAAATAATCCAACCTCCACAAGCATCAATCATCATGTATTATTAAGTAAAAAAACCATTGCAATACAACCATGAAATCCTTTAAAGTCATAGCAACAACCAAGAAATCCATGTGAAAAAGCATGAATCCACACATCTCATGTCATGCTTCCAACCTTCACAAATGTTATCATGGCTAACTTGCCTCTAATTTTCTTGCTTAAATTTCCTTTCATTCCTTGACTCTACAACTACCTTTGTGGTTTCTTTTATAGTAGCAAACTTCCACAAAATTGCCAAGTGATATTACATAAACCATGTGTTAAAACCTTGTGCTACCCAATCCCCACATACCCACATTTAATATTTGGGAATTTAATATATTTTTCCCCAATATTAAATAATTATATCAAATATTACCACAATGTTACAATTAAACACATCAAGTATATACCATGGATTTTCTCTACATGTTGCACATCCATCTAGGTGCAACATTATATAATTAAATAAAATAAAAATATATATGCAATGTGTGGAACAAACATAATCTCAACAAAGGTTAGGTAAACTAGATAGATCTATATATTACTCAATATCACGGATTATGATTAACTTAGATAATAAATGTTTAATTGTGATACACACCATAATGATAGTTGTAGACACCCTAAAATTGGCAAAGACCTAAAACAATGCAAATTTTGATCAAACAATGCAAATTAAGAACAAAATTGATAACAGAGGAAAACAATAGGCTTTCAAATCAATGGTAACATAAAGTCATTAATCAATCAATCACCTATCAAATAAAAAGGACCTAAATCACTTTTAAAAGAGGAAAAGAAATTCATAAAATCATAAAGTGAAATAAAAAAGGGAAAAATGAAAAGATAAAAGTTGAAATAAATAAAATATTAATAAATCAATAAAAGTCATTTATCCTCACAAAAGAAAAAATCCTCCTTTTTACAGTTAAAAGAATTAAAAAATCCTCATTTACCCTCACAAACTAAGTCTATTGGACTTTTCCTCTTAGTTCCTTATGAGATATTTACAATTTCACCTTTACCCTCTAGTGAAAAGTAAAATCCTGATCCTTACCCAACCCCCTCCTAAAATCCTATAAATAGGAGGGAAATTCAAGAGCAAAAGGACCCAACTTTTAGGCATCTACACTATAGGTGTATTTACAGTTATCATCCCTTTTAGCATTGTTATTATAGATAATTCATGTCATTTTGATATCATTTTAGAATTCATTTAATTCATTTAATATCATTTAGGCTTACACATGCACATGATTCTAGCATTATAGTGTTATTATCTTCACATAATCTGCATTTTCATATAGATTTAGCATAGACTTTGATAAATCTGCATTCATAACATACTCTCGTTCTAGAACCATCACTAAGATGTTGGTCTGAGAGCAATTTTAGCAGTTGTAGTTAGGGAAACATGAGATGTTTGTGAAGTCTTTGTTTAATAGTGATTTATTGGGTCTAGATTAGTTCATTTTTATTCTAATTCCACTCTACATTAAGGTCTCATGAAAACATGATTCCACCATGTACATCCTAAGCTTATCAGCTAGGATACAAATGAACCCCACAATATCCCAAATTTTCACTCTGACCAAGATGTTTTCATATACCTTAATGCAGTTGAACCATCTCCTAGACAAGGATCAAGAGAAATACCTATGTTTGGGTCAAGCATCAATCATCTTAGTCACACAAGAAAAGGTCAAACACATCAAACAACTAATGAACCGAACAACATTGTGGCTAGTCTCAACAAAACAATAGAAACAAAAAGAAGTGATGCATCTAATGGTGAAAACCCAATTGTAGCACCCACTGATGAGATGATTGATCCCTTACCTGAGTACTCAGAGGAAAGGTCATCTATCCTAATTGAACTAATAGAAAAGGTTAACATTAAAATAGAGCAAGAACCTAGAATAATTTATTTGGCACAGTCATTAACTCTAGAGGAAAGAAGTGAATTTTTTCACTTCTTTAAAGATAGGAAAACAAATTTTCTATGGTCCTACAATGGCATGCCAAGGTTAGATCCAAATATAATCCTTTATTATCTCGATGCCAAGCCATTCAAATAGAAACTCAGGAAAATGCATCCTCATATAGCATTATTGGTCCAAAAAAATTGGAGAAATTGCTTCATACCAACTTGCATCATGAATCTCAAACATTGTACCCTATTAGAATTACTTTAGAATAACTGAGAGGGGGGGGTGAATTAGTTATTCAAGGTCCAAATGTCCTATTCAAACTTTTCTTCAAGTGTAGTGAACCAATTCAATCATTTATTCATTCAATCTTTAACTTATCTAATCAACAAGTTACTATAAATCAACATGCAAGTATAACACTTAAGAAATCAACACATGACACAGTGATTTACGTGGAAACCCAATTTGGGAAAAACCACTAGTAACATGCTACTCAATTCTCACCCTTCTGAAGTGATGCCCTATGAAAGGCCTACCCTATCAAAGGCTTACAACACACTATTAAATGTGACCTTGTTAGAGGATTTAACCACCCTGTTAAAAGTGGGCCTGGTTAGAGGACTTTAGAACATTCACTTGGAATGCCACCCTGTTAAAGGATTTACAAATGGTTGTTAGGCCAACCTAAGTCCATAAGATTTTTAGATCTAATACAATTGCTAGAGAGTATTAGAAAAACTTGACCTGATTACAACATACAACTTATCTTGCAGATCTTAGATCACTTCTCATCTCATACCCTTTCTTGGTCTTCTATCTCTGCAACACTTAACTGCTTGCCTTATCTTTCAAGCTTTGTCTCCTTTAGTCTCCATACTCAATGTACCAGTGCAATCATCTCTTCATGACCACTTGTAGAAGCAAAGCCTTTGTGTTTTTCCTTCCTCTAGATGTCTCCCTCTTGACACCCTTTCAACCACTTCACAGATTTGACACTTCTGCAGCAACAGTATTAGCAGCTCTTTGGTTCTTGGTCTATGAATTCTTAAATAGAAGTCTTGGATTTCTTTTTCCCGCTCGATTCTTCCATTTTTTCAATTTCAATTCGCATGGATTAGGTAGGATACATTCTATCCAACCCATATTTTGTTTCCTCTAGAAATTTCTTAACTAATCCTTTAGAATTCACCCAAAAATGGTTTACATAGGTTTCTGTGCCAACAACTCATCATCCTTATCCTCCAATTCATTCACAAAATTCAATATAGCCACTAAGTTGGCTTGGATTTAGCGAATATTCATTATTTGAAATAATGCAGTAGCTCGGCACTATTGAAATATCGGTGCTTAGCACATACTGTGTTACTCGACATGAACTATGTTTTTCCTGATGCTTGGCACATACTGTGTTACTCGGCATCAACTATATTTTTCCTGATGTTCAGCACCTAATCTTTACTTGGCACTTGAAGATCACTCGGCACACACTAGAAATGTATGTTACTCGATTTCTACTAAGAATTTGCTCGGCTTCAACTAACTTGCTCGGCACCCACTAAATATTTTAGTTTAAGATTTGTAGTCATCCTTGTTACAACTTCTTCCTCCAATGTTTCTAAGTGTGACCAACCTCTGTATCTATGAGTATGTCAATAATACATTACTTAGCCATTGTCTTAACTGATCCTTGCACTTCATTACAACATCATAACTCAACCTTTCTCTTAGGTGCTCTTGTTACATCTTGTTGATCTAATCCTATTCATCAATCAACTAAGTGATAGTGCTTGGATCTTATAAGAAAATATCATCCCTACAAATAGTAGGTTTGACATCAATGGAAAAAAAAGATTGAAAACATTCTTTTACAAAAATCTCCCTTTTTTATTTTCAACAACAATGAGCTTTTCAATCAGATTTCCAACATACCCATCTCAAAGAAAGATGGTAGCATACAAATCTACATTGACTTCTGTGATATCAACAAAGAACGCCCCAAACATGACTTCCCCCTCCTAAACATTGACACCATTGTGGACCTAATAGTAGGGCACTCTATGTTCTCACTCATGGATGGTTTTTCAAGTTATAACCAAATAAGGATAGCACCTAAAGACCAAGAGAAGAGAGTGTTCACTTGTGTGTGGGGAACATTTTGTTGGAACGCCATGTCTTTCTATCTTAAGAATGTAGGGGCTACATATCAAAGGGTTATGACTACCATTTTCTATGACATGATGCATACCTTTATGGAAGATTATGTAGATGACCTTCTCGCCAAATCTCATACACATCAAGACCATCTGCCAATTTTGGATAAGATATTCACATGCTTGGAAGCCTTCAAAGGTAGGTTAAATCCTAAGAAATGTGACTTTGGCGTACAATCTAGAAAACTCCTAGGTTATATTGTCTCTACCAAAGGAATCAAGGTTGATCTTGAAAAGGTGCAAGTTATTGTCAATATGCAACCCCCTAAGAACTTGAGCTAGTTATGCTTCTTCTAGGAGAGACTTCAGTTAGTTGAGCGATTCATATCTCAATTAGTAGAAAAGTGTGTACATTTTACTCATCTCCTTCACAAGGATATAGTTTTTAAATGGGATAGTCAGTGTCAAATGGTCGTTGATCTTCTCAAGAATTACTTGATGAATCCACCTATTTTGGTGTCATCGATGCCACACAAACACCTATTTCTCTATATCTCTTTGATAGAAAAATAAATAGGTTCCCTCTTTGCACAAGAAAATGATCAAGGCTAGGAAAGAGCTATCTGCTACATTAGTCACACCTTGGTCAATTATGAGCTAAATTATACTTTAATTAAAAAGGCTTGTTTGGTAGTAGTTTTTTCTTCACAAAATCTAAGTTACTATCTTTTGACACACAAATTCAAGCTCTTATCCAAAATTGACCTTCTCAAATACCTTCTCAACCAAATAGCATTAATAGGTAGATTGTCCAAATGGGTGATGATCCTGAGTGAGTTTGACATTGAGTACATTAATAGAAAAGTTATAAAAGGACAAGCCATTGCAAATCAATTGGTAGATGCACCCATAGAGAGTTCAAACCCTATCCTAGTAGACTTTCTTAACACACACATCCTCTAGATAGAGTCAGTCACATGGAAGTTCTACTTTGATGGTTCATACACACATCATGGTTTAGGCACTGACATGTTGTTTATCACACCTCTAGGTATCACCATCCCCAAGTCTTGTAAACTACTCTTCCTATGCACAAACAATATGGAGGAATATGAATCATTAGTTTTGGATCTCAAGTTAGCTTTGGAATGGAAGTTAATAGCACTTGAAGTCTATGGGGACTCACGACTGGTCATTAATCAAGTTATAGGCACATATCAAACGAAAGATGAGAAACGATTACTATAAAAGCATATAGCTGATACGCTTAAGAAATTCTTTGTTCGCATTACTTTTGAACAAATTCCCAGAGAAAAGAATAGGGAAATAGATGCCATGGCTACCCTGGTCTCCTTACTTCAGCTACCAAATTGACATGGGCGATATAAGTTCTTAGTAGAAGAGGTGGTTCAACCCTCATTTACTCAACTTGAATCCCACATTATTTATCATTTAAACACCCTAAACTCCCCTTAGTATGACTCCATTACCACCTAACTCCATGATAACATTCTCACTGTTGACCTCTCGTGAAACCAAAAATGTAACTTTATCTGACAGACCTCCTGTTACACTTTGGTGGTTGATACATTGTAAAGGAAAGGTCTTGATGGAACTTTATTTAGATGTCTTGAAAAGGACAAGTCTAGGGTCACTCTGCGAGAAGTCCATGCAAGTATTTGTAGATCACATTCTAGTGGATTCACATTAGCAAAGAAAATTCTTAGAATGGCTATTTCTGGCCCACCATGGAAAAAGATTATACTAACTATGTTAAAACTTATAAAAAATATCAAATCCATGGCAACCTCATTCATGCACTAGCACAAGAACTCAACCCATTGGCCATGACATGGCCTTTTTACCTGTGGGGTTTTGATTTGATTGGTGTAGTCCACCCACCTTCCTCTAGCAAAAATAAATTGATTATTACAACAACTAAATATTCTACCAAATGGGTTGAAGAAGCACCACTCATAAACTCCACCGGCTAAAAAATATCTTCATTCATCCTAAACCATATCATTTGTTAGTTTGCCATACCTCATTCCATCTTAATGGATAATGACTTCTATTTCAAAAATTAGATAGTTGACAAGATGTGTGAAAAGTTTCACATCATCCACGATTCATTGTCCATTTGCTATCCCCAAGGCAACAGCCAAGCAGAAGCCACAAATAAAAACATCATAAAAATCCTTAAAAGAATTGTCAATGATACTAGTAGAGATTTGCATTTAAAGCTAAACCCTACCTTATGGGCCTCTACGAGAAGTGTTTGAACACAACAAGTGTCACACCCTTCACCTTGGTTTGTGGCTGCGAAGCAATTCTCCCTTTAGAGGTTGAAATCCCATCTCTGAGAGTCATCCTCTGTGATATCATGTCAGATGAAGTCCATAGAGTGGCCCATTTAGAATAGCTCAAATTCTTAGAGGAACATCAACACACAACACATGAACATCTCAAAGTGTATCAAAATAGATTGTCTAGACACTACAACAAAAAGGTCAAACATCTTTTAAATTGGAGACCTAGTCCTCTGGGAAAACCCTAAGAATTAGGCATGTAGAGAAAAGAACAGAAAATGAGAGGCCAATTGGATTTTTCCTTACATTATCACAGAATCCTTTGGGACCGATACCTATAGGCTTTTAGATTGTGATGGAGAAAAACTAGAAAAACCCATCAATAGCATCCATCTCAAATGGTTCTATGTTTAAAGCCTTGAGGAATCACTTCATCGCTAAAAATATCACAAAAATCCAAAAAACCAGAAAACATTCCAAAAAAGAAAAAAACCACCTTTGGTTTGAAAGGAGTCAGAGATAACACCTTTGGACTTTCCTAAACAACACAAGCCCTCCAATGTGAAAATATAATAGGACATGGCTCAAACAACACTCTCTAAGCCAAATTTTTCTTTTTTGTGGCCTTTTCATTTCATATCTCCACACTTCCTAGCACATTTGAGTTAATTTTACACATACCCAATTAAGAAACACTTGTGGGTTACAATTCAATGGTTTCTTGGCATTAGAAATAGTTCACAGTAGCAACAACCAACAAAATAGAAACAAAGGGAAGATAGACAACTCAGAGGAAACATAGAGTCCAATTATGTTCTAAGATATCACAAACATGAATTACCAAAAAATTAGTGCACATCTCAAATATCTATCGCAACCAATATTTCCCAATATCCTTTTTAGCCTTCTTAAACTTTCTTTAAAGTCCCAAAAATCCTTTTTGCCTCCATTATCCTAAATATAGCTCTTTGAGTTCACGTATAGCCTTCACAGCCCAATTTTGATCTCCTTAACTCTTTATGTGCTCCAACAAGACCCCGATTATCTCCATATTCCAACAAATCTCACCCACATCCTCTTTTTACTACCACTAGATCAAAAATAACCAAATATTGTCAAAAGTAGTCAATAAATATCAAAAATCATCAAAAATAATAAAAAAATCCACAAACACAATCAGGAAAAAAAAATCAAATGATCAATCACAAATGAGCCACAAAGATTGTCTTCCATTCGACGTAATTTATTATTGTATTTTTCAATTTGTTGATACATTGATTTCATGTCGAGCTGGTGTCTATCTATAATTGTTGCTCCTTCAGGACAAGTTTGTGTACCTTGATCAATTTTATATGAAATCACTGGTGAGGCCCCCTACCTTGAAAAATATTTAAATATTTTATGGGATATTACTTCCAAAAATGACAATAAAGAAGTACATCAATTGATTAAGAAGCAACATTGTTATGTCTTGAAACATATCTCAGGGCTTTGGAAATCTAGCACAACATGGATCTTGAGGCATTCTTGACTTTGTCTCTCTCACAACAATACCAAATAGGTTTTCCAACCTTATTTATGTTGTAGAGACCATGATTGATCCAACACCTTTCAACAAATATATCAATGTTATCCTGAAAGGTCATTATGATTTTATGACTCATTTTTAAAACTTAAGGACTTGATAGTGATCTGGATACCATTTGGATTTTTGTTGATATATATCACACTCTTTTATCACCACTCAACAGTGGTATAGAATAAGTAAGTGTATGTTTGAGAGACCGCAATGGCCTCCCACACCTTTTCAAGCCTTCAAATGCCATTTTTAGGACCCCATAGCACTTGCTTAGGCCCAAGCACCATTTTCAAGGCCCCTGTAACACCTTTTTAGGCCCAAACGTCTTTTTCAAGGCCCCATTAGCACCTTTTTAGGCCCGAGCACCTTTTTCAAGATCTTGTTTCACCTTTTCAAGCTCAAACGCCTTTTTCAAGGCCCCTCTAGTGCCTTTTTTGGCCATCAAATCCTCATATAGGCCCAAATGCTTTTTCACAAGCACCATGAGTATCCATCTCAACACAGACCTAGAGAAAAACCCCAACTTTGGCTCTAAGCTTGTTTGTAAATGTTATCAATATATATAGAATGGTGCCTTGCAATTCATGGTTTAGCACTTCCAGCTTTTTTCACCTTGTGCACCACTCCTCTCAAAATGTTACACAAGTTTGTACTCATCTTTCATTAAGAACCCACACCGTCATTTGGTTAGGTCAATCTTCCTCTAAATATCTCATTATTCCCACTTTTATGGATATTGACAACCTTCCAAATATTTGAAAAATTTCCAAAAACATCCAAATATCTCCAAAATACCAAAAATATTCAAATATTCCCAAAATTCCAAAAACATCCAAAATATATCAACAAAATAGTAAAAACAAAAATGACAATAAATATCAATGCTTTTAATCACATTGTTCATAAATGAGTGCTAGTCACCCTCTTGCTTTCCATCTAAATGAAAAACTTTTCTCAATCTATTATGGTAGCTCCAACAATATTAAATTCAAAGCCACATCTAAGAAATCATTTATTCTGGCCTCCCTTATGGGGGTAGCAAGATAGGATTCTAACTAGGGGAATTTCTCCTGACCTAGTCCCAGAAGATTATGCCCTTGGTGTAGATCCCCCTTGCAATCAAACAACATTCATTGGTATCGGGAACCTCTCACTATGAAATTATGCATTCAATAGTTTTTTAAATTGTCTATCCATGAACTAGGACTCCTATTGCTTCTAATAGGGAAATTACTGATAATAAAGCCCCATCTAATACGTGGCTTCCCAGTGTACTTTCACAATTCATTGCATATCCATGAGCATATTATCTACCATTTTACTTATACACAACACAGTAATTGCTCATTAAGCCACATCCTACTCCTGCTACATCTGATCAGTCACCATTCTCCAACATTCAACATCTTATTTCGCTTCATTCAACTGATGTTGCAACTGCCTCACCTTTGACTCACTAGTTACTAACCGCTCTTGCAACTACAATGACATGATGTTCTCTTTTGACACTGCATCCTTAAAAGACTTTGATTGCACCTCCAATAACACCAGTTCATTTTGTGCACAATTTAAACATGCTTGTGCCATCCTCGGTGACTCTTACAACTGCTATGCTTGTGCTCACTTTGGTCAAATTCTTGCATCATTTCCCTCTTCTCGTGACTATTCCACCCATAGTTCTACTTCTAATGCCTACACTCGAGCTTATTTTGTATTCACTGCTAGTTGGAGCCATCCCACTTCTATTTGCCCTCCATCCTCATGAGCTTTCTCCATCAACCCCAACAAAAATGTGACTTATTGTTCTACATTTTTTTCCTAGACTCTCTTCATGGCCAGCATTTTTTGTAAATCCTCCACTTCACTTGTTGCTTATGCTCTACCTTCTGCCTTTGGTTGTGGCTCCACTACACTCAATACACCTTCTCCTCTTTCACTAGCCTTTGTCCTAGGATTCCAAGGTTAATGAAGTGACTCATTGTTCTTGTCACCTCACCTAGATTGACATCTTATATCACTCTCTGAGCTCTTCCCATAGTCTTCTCCAAAGAGTCCATCTCGCCTACTCTGTCACTACTTCTGACATGTTTATCATCAACCTAGGGGGACTACTCTTTGCCTACATCATCAGATCGTCACCTAGCTCCACCTATAAAGCATGTTGCACTGCATTCCCTGACAACATCATCAATGCTGATAAAGTAGTTTCTTCCACCCTAACTATTGAACCCCAAGGTTGTGCTTGTGATAGTCCTGCATGACTTGACTTGCCCTACTCATGAACTAATGCTTGGAGCTCAGGTTGACACACCAATTCATTAGAAATATGTTAGATGCACTTTTACCTTCATCCTTTCCTCACCCATTCTCATTGGCTAGCATCATCCTCTTACTGTGACTAATCTGGTGAACCTAACATGCTTTCAATCGCACACTCACTTGGCCTTTCAAAGAAAATAAATGGTTGCGCTATCTCCTTCACTGTGCTTCCTTTTGTATGTGTATTACTCAACTATATATAGTTGTCACTTGCCACACACTACACTTCACCACCATTTCCACGCATTTACTCTATGCAACCCATGACACCAGTACCAAGTAGACTTGTCACTCTGCTCTAACATTCTAACACTCTGATCCCCACCGAAACATATCTTCCAATGCAATCACCATGTATTCTACTACAAAATTATTTCTCACACATCCCATGACTTGTTATCAGAATCCTACAACATTTTCATCCATAAAGAATTGAACAATCTTGACACTATTGCACATAACTGTTGGAGCTACTAGTCCACAAATAATGGTTTTTCTATTATTATGAGCTTCTAGTACCTCGATGATGTATTTAACTAGAGGTACTAGGATGAAGCCATGATCTTTTATTTTCCTTTGGTTTTTCACTATTTTGGTCCAATGATCCTTTGATTTTAGACATTATTGGTGTCCACATGTAAGTGCCTCCTCCCATTTGGAAGCCCATGTGCACCTCAACCAATTTTTCATCATATCTCTTTATCTAACATGTGTCTGCTTGCATTTTTTCATTTACTAGAGCAATAACTTTTGTTCTTGATGATTATCATGTTCTGCCTGTACATTTTTTCCTTTGGCCATAATTCTTGGTTTGATATAGTATTCATATTACCATAGTTGAGCTAGTGGTGGTTGTACTATGTTACTTTTTATTTAGGTGCTCAATGATGACATTTGTTTTGCATCTCTTTACAAAAATGTGACAGTTAGTTGCATTCATCTAGTTTGCATTTCATCATGGGTACCTTAAAAACAAATAGTTGGCACATAAATCAGGATTACACAAAGAAAGGCTACACAACATCATTCAACAAATCAATAACAAAATTCATGTACAACTATCAAAAGGTAGACAATAACATCAACATTAGTGAAAACTTTCACCACTCAACTATTGTGGACTTTGTCTCATCACAACACCACCACCATGCATCACACTTCATTATCCCCTAATATCCATTCCACCAATTGCATTATTTGACCTTTGAATCTCAAAAGTTCTAGTCACTCACACTTCCTTTTCTACCATTATTAGTCATGTTCTATGCATTCCCTATTTTACACTCCTCTTTGAGGCCTCAAGGTTCTTTTGTGGCCTTCGAATCTCAAATGTTGAGTTACATCTCTTCATATCATTTCACCCCTTATTATCATTTTTTTATGATATTTCTTATTGCATCCTCATTTCATCCATTACAATTCCTCATTTGCATTTCTTATTTATTCTTATTCATTCCATCTTCTTTTTTTATTTCTTTTTATATCATTTCATATTCACTTCCTTAGTTCATTTTCACCTTTTATTTCCACTTTCTCCTTCTATTTTTCATTCCATCTTCATCACATATTAAACATTAGATCTTTGCTCTTCATTTTTATCATTTCCTTTCATTTTTCACTTTCATTTCACTAGAACCATTTTATAATCTTTCTTTTATTTTTAGTTTTCATCCCATTTCATTATCATCATATCATTTTTCTCTCATTAATCCATATTTTTATTACATTTTCACATTTTAATCATTATCATTTTTATTTTCATATTCATTATTGTTTTATTATTCCTCACTTATTTATTTTACATCATAATCTTCTTTCATCACATATTCTTTTTGTCATCATTGAGAGTTTAATTTCATGATACCATCTTATTAAACCATTTTCATTATTCTATTTTTCATATTATGGCATTACATCACATTTCATTTATACATCTCATTCATACATTTTATTCATAAATTTCATTCATACATTTCATTTTTACAATTCATTCATACATTTTCAATTATATACTTCATTTCTACACTCATTATCCGCATATCATGTAAATACATTAAGCATCTATACACTACATTAATCATATGCATCACTACATTAGTCATCCACATCTACGACTATCATATAAATTAAATCACAACATCACTTACATCCATCCATAACATCAGATATATAAAGTCCATGATACAACAAGTGCAAAATTCAGAATATCAAAAAGCTCAAATACTCATATATCAATCATATCAAAAAGATTGAATCATCAACATAAAAAGATCATCATCATAAATGATATAAATGATAAGACAATAAAATGCACTACAAAATGATACACACATCAACCCTGTGTCTCACCACTTGCATCATCTGGTAATCCGGCCCTGGGCTGCTCAGTCCTACCATGATCCATATCATCTACCCATCATCTCGATCCTACACTACTACCCATGCCACCTCATCATCACCATCCTCCCCTCCACTCATATCCTCCTCAATGTTAGATATTGGCTTAGTTAGATCTTTGTATCTCACTAATGGGTGCTCTCTAAACCATCATGCATAATCCCCCTCCATCCACAGATCTGCCTCTCCATCCCTCAAAGCCCATATATGAGGTGTCTCTATCATCTACATAAATGCCTCATGGCATGTCTCTTACTCCAATGTTGGCCCCCATACTGTCCTCTTTGACTACACTCGAGTGTATTGTGCTAATACCTATGACATGCCTTATCATCAGCCAAACTCTCTGACCACCCTCCTAAAACAAAATCTCTCTATCATTGCAGGCACCCAGCCTAGTAGATATCACAAAGAAAATAAATACACCATCTTGTCATCATCCTTGGCCCATGGATCTGTAAACTTGTACTGCTTCCATAAAACCTCATTAAGGTCATCCAACATCCTCCCCCAATACTCTATCTTTTCCAGATGGGGATGAATGATAACACCTAAATATGTATATACATAAAGCATATGTTATGGTTGTTGACATACACATATCAACTAGATAATCCATGTCCATATATGTAATAATACCACCCTTGCTAACAATGAAGTTTCCCCTAAATACACCACCTAATGCAAATCATGATAGAGGTGGACTAATATGTAGCTCCCCATGAAAATATTCATGGTCAATCAATCATGTCTTGGATAATATGACCCCATCCCACATGAAATTTACATCCTCACTAACCTAGTAGAAGAAATCCCCCTATCAGTCTAGCTAACAATGCAGGCAATGGCTCGTATTGTAACATCTAAAACTAGGGCATACTATCATGCTTGATGTTGTCATCCCCAAATACATCTCTAAATGTTGTCCCATTAGTAGCCTAATCATAATAAACTAGATCCCCCATTGTTAAAATCTTGAGAATCGTGTATACATCCTCTAGGGTAATCATTACCTCCCCAAGTGGCATATGGAAGGTGTTGTGGTTTGAGCACCACCACACAGCCACAGTTGTCAACAATCCTCTATTCACTCAGAACTAAGACATCATAGGTAAATCTACATCTTTTGATCACCTATCACTCTACTATAGAAAATCTACCTATCAACTCTAAGGTCCATAGGTACAATCCTCAACCATGAGCTTTCACCCACGTACTGGTTTCATCAAAAAATCAAACAATGACATCATTTTTTATCACAAGTGATCATCCTACATCAATCAAATAGCGACATCGAGCTATTTAGTTAATGGTTATATCTTGAACTAGTTATTTTTCCTACTTAGTATCCTGAGGGGGGCACTATTTTCTACCTATCTAGCATCACCTGATTGATTTTACACATCACTTTGTGACCACAGAGTCACTATTGTTTGATTTATTTTATAAAAAAGTATCTAAGTTTATTCCAAATTCATCAATTTCACATTAGGATGCTATCATATGCTCTAAACAATGCTATGCATAGTCGAACTCAACTATCTGGACATTCTACTATTAGACACACCTTAAACCATTCTACTATTAGACACACCTTAAACTAACCATATGTGCTATTTTAGACACCAAATGCACTACACAAGTGTTTTACGCTATCTAATTAATCATATGTGTTATTAAAACACACATAAGCACTATAACATTCAACCATGCTACTTGATGCATCACATGCATTGCTCCATCACATGGATGCGCTATACATTTTGAAAGTGCTACTCTACACCAGATATGCGCTCTTCAATTGATCAAATGCTCTATAGACTATAAAAGTGATACTAAATTCATCGTATGCACCACCCAACTAATCAAATGTGCTACTACAAACAAAAGTGCTAGGAAAATTGGCATATGCACTACAATGAATATTTCAATTAACATTTTTTATCCTTCAAATGCATCAAACTCTAACTATTAAATGTGTTATTCTACTAAGTATATATGCTACAAAAAAATTCCTATGCACTAAAATGCTTGGATGCACTTTAGTATCATTCGTATGCACTATGGTTTTGCGCTATGTGTTATTTTGACACCCTAAGTCTCTTATGAATGCATTATTCCACCTCACAGATGCACTATCCTAAGTCATGAATGTGCTAATATCTTTTAAATGCGCTAAAATAAATCTCAAATACACTAAAATGCCTAATCTACACATTTACGAAGAAATTATGTGCAAAATTATAAAAACCCATGCAAAAAAATTAACATTAAAAATAGTAGAGCTTCTCATTGACTCATTGGGGCACCATAGTCGGTTGTACACTCATATTTGTGACCCCTCTTGAATCTATGCTCTCACAATGGGACAACCATCCTCATTAGCTCAGAACTCCAAGTTTCAAAAAGTAAAAGGGGAGTGTAAAAATGACAACGATAAAAGGTCTTTTGACCTATTTAACCCTCCTTTGGGGCATTTGTATGACATTTTTCAATATTCCATGCCCAAATTAATGCCTTTTGACCTATTTGTTCAACCTAGATATTATTTCATTTCACCTCAAACAATTTTGTCAACCTGATGCAAGAGCATCCTAGGTGTAAGAGCAATCTTGCATCACCCAAAAAATATTTTTATTTCAATCTTTTCTATTTTAATAAGGACTAGTAGATAGGGGGGTTGCTATTTCTGGGAGCTTGCTATTTTTAGTAAGTTTTTCATATGAGCTCAAAATGTTCTCATTTTCTATAGGAAGTTTCATTTTAGATTCGTAAGCCTACCATAAAAATATCATTGCTCAAGCATAAGTATTGGAGAATTTATTGTATTTTTTCAGTGCAAAGATTTTTAGAAAAATCTTCAGGCTTACTGTTGGAGGCCTTAGAGTGCCTGGATGAGGTCCGAAAAATAGTCAGAAGGGCACTTTTGCAATTTTGAGCCTATAGTTTAGGAGCTAGCATTTCTAAAAAGTGGTTATAATAGCCAATCAAAGTAATGATTTAAGAGTTATGGCCTTCCAAAGTAGGGCTACCCAAAATATCTAAAATAATTGTCAAAGATGTATTTGGCTGACTCTATATGTATTGTTAGGTCTGTCAACACTAGGTATTAAGTTTCAATGTCTAGAACCTTCTCGAGTGGCATAAAATTACCTATTTAAGAAAGACCCAAACATTGTCTAGGATAGCTTGGGGTGATAGTTTGCAGTTTGTCTTGTAGATTATTGTAATGAAGGTACTTGTGTGGGTTAGCATATTGTACTTGTGAATTCTATAATTTTGCATTTGTAGCACAAATAAGAAGTTCATATTTTGTTCTCACATTTGCTATTATTTCTTCATTTCCATAATGTGTTTATGGTAACAAGGAGAGCACCCTTCATCAAGTGGTATCAGAACTAGAGTTCTTGAGTATATGGATAGATCACCAACTATGAGGTAGTTCACACCAAGACCCTAGTTTGGGCTGAACATGTAGAGAGATTGTTGATTGTGAGGTAGTTTGCACTAGGGTTTCTCTGGAAGTACAAAAATGCCTCCTTGAAGAGAGCATGGAAGAAGAGTTGCAGGTGTTACACCTGAGGGTTTTAGAGCCCTCCAAAGAAAAATGCAAGCATTGGAAGAACAAATACATAGAAAAATAAATCTTATTGTAAGAGATGAAAGTGAAGATGAAGACGAAGTAGAAGAAAATGTCGAAGCAGAGGCAGTTCTAAACCCAGAAGAAGAGAGGCTTTTTAGGGCCATTTCCAAGATTGGAAAAAGGCATAAGTTTGAGGTTATCACATTTTTTAGGAAATCTTAACCCAGAGGAGCTAATCGATTGGATCAATGAATTGGAGGAGTATTTTGATTGTGAAGATATTGAGGATCTAGATAGGGTCAAGTTTGTAAAGGCAAAATTGAAGGGACATGCAAAGATCTGGTGGCAGGAGGTTTAGTTGGAACAATATAGAAAGGGAAAGGAAAAAATCACCAGATGGGATCAAATGATAGCTAAAATGAAGTGACAATTCATTCATATGGATTATGAGCTTGATCTATTGAAGAAGATGCAAGGAATGAAGCAAGAAAAAAAATCTATTCAAGAGTATACCGAAGAGTTCTACCAAGTTCTCATTAGAACCAGTCATGCAAAAGTTGATAAAGAGAAAATTGCCCATTATCTTAATGGGTTAAGGCCAAGCATTCAAGACAAGCTAGGTCTAGTTTGAATGAATAGTATTGAGGAGGCATACTAGTTTTCCCTAAAGTTGAGGAGTAATTGAGCAAGAAGTTTGAAAACAAGAATAGCAAAAGTGTTCACAGTGGAAGATCTGGTGGACGATCTTATGGAGACCGTAATGATGATCAAAAGAACAAGGATGAGGCTGGAAGTAGTACTCAAAACCAAAGGAGAAATAATTCCAATCATTTCTATGATCAGAACAATAGACATAAGAGAGGAAGAGGCATAGGGCAAGGATCTAGAAGAGGAGGCTTCTGTGGGAAATTTTTTAACTATAGAGAAGGGCTTAGAGCATTTGAATGTACCCAAAACCAAGGAAGGATAGATCAAAGAATAGAAGTCCAGGATAGAGTTTCACATATTGATGAAGATGTTAGATCCTCACATCCTAAAGATGTTGAAAGAGGAGAAGTCCTAGTTAACAGAAGAGTCCTACTAAGTGGTGAGAATTAACCTGATCAAAGAAGGAGCCTGTTTTGCACAAGGTGCAGAATTGAAGATAAGTATTGTGATGTGATCATTAATGGTGAAAATACTAAAAATCTGGTGTTAGAAATCATGGTCACCAAGTTGAAGCTGAAGAGATAGAAACATTCACGTCTATAGTGTATTTCTTGGGTGCAAGATGACTACAAGGTCATGGTCAATGAGAAATGGTCTGTGAAGTTCAAGATTGAAAGCTACCAAGATGAGGTACTATGTGATATCATACCTATGGACATATGTCATATGTTGTTAGGTAGGTCGTGGAAATTTGACAAGCATGTTGTACATGATGGATGACCAAATACCTACCCTTCAGCCAAGGATGGAGTGAAACATAAGTTGAAACCATTGAAGGAGAAAGAAGAAAAAGTATGTAGTATTGCCAGAATATGTTTTTTTCATGGAAAAGAGTTTCTCAAAGGTATGAAACATGAGCATATGTGTTTTGCTATAATTTAAAAAAATAGTAAAGAAGAAGTAAAGGAGGCACCTACAAAAGTTGCAGATATGTTGGGAGAGTTTTCTGATATTGTATTAGATAATGTACCTGATGGATTGCCTCCAATGAGGAAAATTAGTCACCAGATGGATCTGGTTCCAGGAGCCAATTTGCCAAACAAAGCAACACATAGAATGACACCAGCAAAAAGTGAAGAGTTGAACAAGCAAGTTCATGAGTTTTTGTAGAAGGGATTGATTCAAGAGAGTCTAAGTCCATGTGTTGTGCCAGTAGTATTAGCAACAAAGAAGAATGGAGAATGGAGAATGTGTACAGATTTTGTTGGTCTGATTTTTTGTGTATCAAATTTTCTTAGAATCATAAAAAAAATTAGATGAGAAGTTTTTGACAAGTCATAGGGTTTTGGGTTTTGGTTTATTATATTTTGTACCTTTGAAAATCTGTGAAAAACCCTAGGTTTGGCTTGTAAAGTTTAACTTGGCGCAAATTCTTTAAAAAAAAGGGTGGGGGGGCCGAAGAACAAATATTCTTCTCTTGCTTGTTTGGACGTCATGGTTAAGTCTTTTAAGAAAAGGGGTTTTTAGCACTACCGTTGGATCCGATTTGAATCCACGGCTGTCACATACTCGCTATGGCAAGATGCTCACATGTTACGCATTGTGAGATAGCGATCAACAAAAATTTATTTGTGATACTGAAAAGTGGAATCTGATGCTGCGAAATGTGTTCATGGGAAGATCTTATGACCATGTGATACGTCGTAGACCTATCAATTTCAAGAAGAAATGCACGTGGAAAAAACTTGCAAGTGGTCTCACCAGAGTTCAAATTTGTTCGGCAATTCGCCAATTCGCTAACGGGAAATACTTGTGATTTTCTAGTGGCGATATAGCGAGTGCCTAGATTTTCCAAAGATAGCATCCTTCTAAGGTAAGAAGTAATTCTGAGGATCCCGAAGAAGATATGGTGCACATTTCACTTTTGTTTCTCTATAGGATAATGTCTTTTGTGGTTTCTTTTCCAAGAGTTATTTTTCAATGGTTACCGAAGCTTGCCATATTGCTAGTCGGGTTTGTTGGTATTTATGCCAATAGCGATATAGTGACCCACCTAAAAGTCACAAACACGGTGAGGCCCAGGACATATGATGTCATTAAGAGATTAGAAAATATATATATATGTGCCAGCGTGTTGAGCCAGCTCAGCGATAGCGGTATCGTGGACCCACTTCCTATGTATAAAGTACAAAGATTTTTTATCGTGAGATTGAGCCAAGATCAAAGGCTATCATTAACTTGCTATGAAGAAGTGCTTGGAAGTTATGTATAGCAAATTAGTGAGTGATGGCCCACCACTGTTGTAGTAAATTGCTATCCACAGGATCAAATCTGGATTGACGATACTCATTAACTCGCTATGAAGAGTTGTGTGATGAATAAGTATAACGATTTAATGAGTAAGGGACCCACCATTGTGTCCATAAAGGTTGTTTCAATTATCTGCCACATGATTAAAGAAAGGTCAGTGGTCATCGCTAGCTTGCTATGGAAAGATGCTCAAGAGTTATGTATAACAAGTTAGCGAGTTGATGACACCTGTCTATGGTCATCCATGGGCCCAATTTGAAGCACCAACCTTGAAGGAAAGGTATAGGTGGAGGTATTTTATTGGCTTGACTACCAATGTGTTAAGAAGAAAATTGAGTTAGCTTAGTTGTCATTCCCAAATTATAGGATTTCTCGAGGATCAATGGCGCAAGTTTAAAAAAGAAAGTGTGGTGCCACTATGTTTTTCTATCCTATGCATTTATGATAAGTGAAAGCTTCACGTGTGGGAGAAACAGAGTATAACACAAGAGATTTTCATTAATTCCAGTACCACACGACCAAAGATTGCAAGTTTTTTGAGCACAAGAGCCTGTTGATTGCATTGTGATAAGCTTGGTAAAGATGTGAATTTATTCTTCTATTGTTCGAGAGCAATTACAGAATTTCAGAGAAGAACAAATTCAGCAAGTCAAGTAAGTACTCATATTATACCCTCTGTGGCATTCCAGTTTTCTCAATACTGTCAAAATGACTCCTAAGAAACCATTTTCTGGGAAAATTAATTATATGGATAGGAATGTCCATGATGATTTATTAGAAATACTCCCAGAATCTACTATAGAGCTTGCACAAGTTAAAAATTTGATTTCCTTAGACCCTAGGCTTAAAGTTGTGGATGGCCTGTATGACAAGGGGAATTGGGGAAGGGATGCAGAAACCACTCAAATTGGTCTTATCCTGTTTAAAAAGTGGTTTTTAGAAAGAAAGTTGTTTGCCCCACATGCTAATGTCTGGAATTTTGATTTGGGAAAGTTAGTAGTTTCGAGTGTTTTCATGGATTATGATTTGCTTGAAGCCATTGCCAAGAATTATGACAAAGCCATTAGGGTTGTGAGAAGAAAGGATGGTGTGCCTCTGGTCTCAATTAGTCATGAAGAAATTAGAGAGGTTTTTCACCTACAACCTTTGTCAGATTACCATGTGCAAATCAATCTATTAGAATTAGAGAATGAATACAAAGCAAAGAGGGATGTAATTAGGGGAGGTGCACTGAGGGCACATATTAGTACAATAGGATCTTTGCCAGTAATTACTGTAGCTTCTAGAGAGCCCTTTAAGAAGAGTCTTTTCACTTCTTAGGCTGTAGAGATATACATGACCTTGTGCAGATTTTTTGGTGAAAATGAGTAGGAGTTCATGCCCATTGGCCTCATGTACATAATGGTTCAGATTGCTTCCTTTGGTGTAGAGGTTATTTTTTATTTTGCTTCCTTTTTGGCTAAAGAAATTCATATTGGTTTAGTTGGGATTGTGAAGGGCAAGGTGGAAAAAACTTTTGGTCACTACTCTCTATTAATGCATATGTTTTTGTTCAAATGAGTGACATATTTTGGTAATGAAATGGAACTAAAGTGAGATAAAAATGGGGAAATACTGCCAGTCTAGTTGTGGAGTGTAGATATGACCTGAGATGCAAGTAATGCTAGTTTTGTCAGATTTGATAGATATTTTGCTGCTAAATTAAGATGCCTCATATTAAGTGACAATCCTAGAATCCCCAGGATGCTAATGAGTCTCATCAGGCCTATGGATAACCCCCATGACTTGAAAGTTTCACATAATTGGGGAGCTATCATCCCTTACTTTGTTTTTGCTATTTTTAGAATCTATGGTTTTAAAGGGAGTCCTCCTGTCTTGCCTTACCAAGTACCTTTGAAGGTAGGATGGCTGAAATTTTGTGGCAGTTAGGGGGAGTGGAAGAAATGTTATTGTTGAAAAGGCAGTTAGGGTCAATTTTCCCTGCCTACACAGTGGCCCGGCAATTTGTGATTACAAAAGGGGGATAGCTCTTTTTGTATAAAATTTTGGAGCAGTATATGATGGTTGTCTCTCATCCCCATTTTTGTGACTCTGAGGGATTTTTCAATTAGATGTTGAGGCATAGAATCAATTTGGGACCGGTCAAGCACTATTCTTATTATCCATAGGACATTATAAGGAATGAATTCTCATTGCAGGAGCAGGAAACTAAAAAGGAAAAGTGGAGAGTTTATTCCCGGGTCCTAGAATTCATTCATTGTTTTGATAATAAATATGATCCTTTAGATAATGCTATTACAGAGGCTGATAAAATAAGTAAACTCATGAATACCTTCCCTGAAATAATGGAAGTCATGAACGAAAAGAAACAAATTATTATTGATTCCTATCCTGATAAGGCCAGAGAGGTCATGAAGAGATTGGCTTTCACCCCAAATATGGGAGCTGGTAAAATAACTGTACAAAAGAGGCCTAGGTATACTATAATTTAGAATAAAAGGGTTCCTATAGATAAGGGCAAACAAATAATAGAATCCACTAGTATAGCCCAAGAGGAGAGACCTGAATCGCCTAGTCCTAAGAGGTAAAAGGTAATAACAGAAGAAAGACCTCAAGTTGAGGAGTATTCGCCCACTCAATCCCCTTTGAGGATTGGAGAAGAACAGCTCATTGGTGAACACGTTGAACAAATTGGATCACAGGGGGGTATTTTTATTACTCAAGCAGAATTAGATGAGGGTAACCCTCCAGAGCCTCCTCTCCCAAGTCTGGATCTAACAATAGCTGATTATAGAGGAAGAGAATTGGACCCTGTATTAGAACAAGCAAGTCATCAATTTTTGACTAATGACAGTTTTGTGAAATCTAGGGCTTTTCAGCAGTTTGCATGGAGGACAAACGTGAACATTTTTTAAGAGAAATGTAAAAAGATGAAAACAAAGCATCCAGAAATGGATGAAACTTCCATGCAAAACCAAATTAAGGAAGATATGATGAAGGAATTACAGAATATAAGCCTTGAGGAGGGGAGGAAAATGATAAAGGCATCTAACATATTATTATTGCCCAATTGGGATATTGCAGATGCACTAATTTTCAATTCTATTTCAAGTAGATTGTAGTTGCAAGACTCAAATAGAAGTGACTTCCAAGGCATTGCATTCATTGAAGATCAAGTTGCACTGGTTAGTTGGTCATTGAGAAAGGGATCTAGAGCCACATCATCACAATCAGATGAGTCTGGATTGATGGGAAATATACTTGTAAGAAGGGTTATTGACACCTCACATGTGTAGGCAGCATATTGGAATGTGGATTCTTCTAAGTTTCTTTTGGCCACCACTAAGAAGGAGGAACAGGTTATGTCTAAGTTATAAAATAAATATGAAACAATTCTTGAGGCCTATAATAAGAAGGTGAAAAGGAGAATTGAACTTGAAAACAAGGTAATGAGGAAGTCCACAAGGCCAAGAATAACATACCCCCGTCCTCCAATGGAACCTTTTAAATCCACCCCCCTTGTAGAAATACCAAACACACCTCAAAGGCTAGAATATTATACAACTGAAGATTTTAAAGAAGAAAGAAATAAGCTATGGGCATTACATGTAGAGTTAAATATGCAATATGAGGATAAGCTTAGAAAGGCCCTAATGTATTTAGTAGATAAGATTGAATGCCCCTTGTTATTTGATTAGTTGGCAAGAGTAATAAGTATATGGTGTTAGCTTAAAGAATAAATTTGACAACTGAGTGTCAATACACTTAACCAAGATCAAGAGTTAGTGTCGAGTGACAACAAGTGCCGAGCGCAACATGTGTCGAGTGATACAGTTTTTGTTCAAGTGCTGAGCTATCCAAAAAATAGTAGGTGTCGAGTATCAGAAATACTTCAGGAGCCGAGTAACTCAGTAGAACAGCATAAAAGTCTAGAATTTCATAAACTATGATGCAAACAGTTTTTGCAGCCGACAGAAGGTAAATCTCGAAGGATCGAATGATAAGATCGAATCTTTTATTTTTCCTATGCAATTTGCATGTATCCAATAAAAAAAACTAAAGGCATGCAACCAATTGGCAAAAGATAAGTATTGAACGAAAAATGAAGA
Source organism: Cupressus sempervirens (assembly GCA_028749045.1). Lineage (NCBI taxonomy): Eukaryota > Viridiplantae > Streptophyta > Pinopsida > Cupressales > Cupressaceae > Cupressus > Cupressus sempervirens. The sequence goes on along the minus strand of CM053793.1, from coordinate 360,609,445 downwards.
TTGAATGTGGATCGTAGATCCATACCTAACCCTAAACTTTCAAATGTCTTTATAAGGAAGACAAAACTTCATTGTAAAAAAAAATGAGGAATAAGATAAGAGGTGTGAGAAGACTTACAAGGGTTCAGAAGGAGTTATATTTTTAGAAGTGAGGATTATTCAGATCGCAAAAAGGATCCAGATCAGAGAAAGCATAACAAGTGCCTGCAATCTGCAATCAAGGATTGTAATCAGTCAAGTTTATTGCATCTAATACTCTCTAGCAATTGTATTAGAATAAAATTCTATGGTGATAGGTTAGCTTTACAGGTATTTTGTAAGAACCTTTGATTAGGTGATTAAATTCCTTTAACCGGGTGACACTTCATGTTAAGTGTTTGCAAATCCTCTAACCAGGTCACTATTAACACAGTGTAAAGCCTTTAACAGGGAAAACCATCAGAAGTGGTTGAACTATATTGCTGCAGTAATTTTTGTGGGTATCATCCCCACCCCATTTTTACCTTCTTATTCCTGGAGGGTTTCTGGGTTACCAAAATTCCGGTGTTATTAGTTATTGATGCATATTTGTTATATTTACATGCATGCAATTTAATTTTAGTTAAAATTTTATTTGCTAAAGTATGATACTTATGATTCACCCCCCTCCCCCCCCCCCCTCTCATAAGTACTCTTTCCATATTTGAATATTCCAACAATTGGTATCAGAGCTAGCCAGGTTCTCACAAGGAAAAGCCTAACAGCTTGGAGGGAAAAGATCTAAAGATGGAAGCTTTCAAACTTGGAAAGATCATTGAAAATCAGGTGATAGATGTGCAAATTGCTTTGCATAGCCTGGAGGAATTCAGAAACAAATTGAGAAACTCATTAAAAAAGAGGAAGGATCTAGCCATAGCTGAAAATGATATACACTACAAGGAGATTGACACCACCAACATATTTTCCAGTGGAGACACTAAAGAGTCTGATGCAACAATAGAAGAACTGATGGAGAAAAATAAAATTCAAGCAGAATAAATAAGAACTCTCAAGATGGAACATGAATCACAGGCTATAGTGATATGTGAAATTACTGAACAAAAGAAAAGAGCAGTTGATGATAAGGTCATGATGGAAAATGACAAAAGGAATCTTGCAAATAGACTTGAAGAAAAATGTACTGAACTGACAAGAATCTCAAACATGCAGATGGATACACTTGTGCAAATGATGAACCTTCATCATGAACTTAATGTAAAGGATATTGAGATCTCTACCTTGAAGATGCAAAATGAACAAATGCAGAATGAATTAAACAGGGAAAAAGAGGTAGCAGAGAATCTCAACAAATCAAGTGAAGCAATCAAATATTTTGAACAGTTGCTGAAATCACCAAAATCTACCCATGATACATCAGGACTAGGATACAATAGCACTGAAGTTGGAGAATCATCAAAGAGTGTTGAACAAAGAAGTGATAAAGGTAAGAATTCAAAACCCACTTGTCATTTTTGTAATAAGAAGGGACATACAGCTAATGTGTGCAGGAGTAGAAGATTCAATCAATCAAAAATATCCAAAAGTTTTTGTCACAAGTGCAACATGCAAGGACATATGACTCAAAATTGCAAATCCAGTGTTACAAGGACTCAAAGATTTGATGGACATTGTTATAATTGCAAAAAATATGGACATAGGGCATTTGAATGCAGATCAAAACCTATGTGGACAGTAAATCAGCTAGCAAAGACATCAAACCATGAATTTTGGGATTACAACACAAGGAACAACTGTCACTATTGTCAAGAATATGGACATATCCCACAGAATTGCATAAGAAAACATTTTAAAGGGAACTACAAAAGATGGTTCAGTCAAACCACATGTTTTAGTTGCTTAAAAACTAGTCATGTCAGCAAGAATTGCCTAACAAGGTCAAAGGCATCAAGTTCTGAGTTCAGCAATGGAAAGGCAAAGATAGATGTTGAACACATCAGAGGTGAAATGAATAAGACATGGAGGAAGAAAGAAGAGTCTAGCACATCAAATACAGAGATCACTTCACCTAATAGGTCAAGTGATCACACTTCATCAAATTAAGTAAAGAATAAGTGTGAGGGATTGATAAACCAAGTTACATCATAAATCAGTCCCAAGATGTGTAAGTACTACAAAAAAAAGAATCAGCATAAATAAAGATGCTAAGTCAAAATTGAGAACTTTGTAAAAATATGTCAAAATTGTCTTCAGGAGCCGAGTTGCTAACAACGACCGAGTTAATAGTTGATGCCGAGCTATGAAATATCAATAGGAGCTGAGTAAAGTAAAACATAATGGGAGCCGAGTTATGACGAAACCTTTCAAGAGCTGAGTAGACAGTTGGTAGCATACTAAGCATTTATTACTCTATTTTGAAGGGTACATAAATCCAATTTTTGATTATTTTCTCACCATTCAAACAAGAAGCAAAGCCGAAAAAGGAGCGGAGAAGATCAAGAACAGCTCAAAAGCCATTCATAAAAGATTTCAACAGCAATTCAAGACAAATTTTGTCAATTTAAGGTATTTTACTTAAGTGCCGAGCTACGTAGGACTTATAAACTTGTCTGAATTATAAACCCTAGTTTGGCAAACAATGGCATCTGGGTCAGGAACCACCAAGGGTTTAAAGAGTCATGAAGTTCAATTGGTCAGCAACGAAGTAAAACAACCTGAATTTAAGCCCATTCCAGAAGTAGCATACAAGAATGATCCTGCAGGAGCATTATCAGTTATTTCGGATAAAGTTGTTATGGTACAAGATGTTCGCAGATGTTACAATTGCAAAATTGGTGCCATAGGAGACTTAGAAATTCATAATGCATATAACAAACTGTGTGAAAACAAAGTACTGAAAAATGAGTTTTCAATAGTAGAAAGAAAAGGATTGACCAAAACCCTAGCATTTCTGACTGTTTTCAAAACAGAATGGGTACGGATAATTTTGAGCCGAATACATGACGAAGCTTTTTGGTTAGAGTCAGGGTCAATAAAATTTACCAAGAAAACTGTTCATAGGGTTACTGGTATTCCAACCCTAGATCAGCCAAAGACCCTACGAAGTGACAAAAGGGAAATAATAGAGAAAAATACAGGTGCCAAATGGAACAATAGAGGAATGACTATCGACACAGTCACAGATCCCCTACTAGATTTTGCTGTGAGAATTATTTCACACAAATTCTATCAATCAAGCAGGTTGAACAGTGTACCTTGTATAGCAATTGATGTTGCATACAAGATAATCAAAAGGGATCACACTTATGATCTAGCAGAGCTCATGTTTCAATAGATTAATGAAAATCTGGGAACTATAAGCAAGAGCAAGGGAGCTCAATGCAAATTTGGATCAGTTTTGATGTGTATGTTCTTCTATCTAATGAAAGAATTTCCTTCTATGGGGAAAGTAAAATGGAATCCGGATAAAACAATTGTTGAACAAATTAATGGATACATTAAAGAAATGGGTGAAAATTTTGATGCCCAAATGACAGGTTATTTTGAGGACTTCAAAAAGTCCATGAAACAAAGAATGAGAATTCCAGTCTCATTGACTGAGAAATATGAAAAAGATATTTTCTTTCTTGTAGATATAGATTATACTCACATACAAGCAGTTATACCTAGAATAAGATGGCTTAGGCCACTAGGTTATGAACTTGATGTTGATCAAGCCTCTGTAGCAATAACAGATCTACTTGTAGAAGAAGCTGATAAAAATGCACAAATTTTTGGAACCTATGATGTTGTCAAATCAAAGGTAATAACAGATTTGAAAACTGCTTCAACAGTAAAGAAGAAAGAGAAAATGGTGAGACAAATCAAAAGAAAGTTTGGCGTGGAAGAAGAAGAAGGAACAGCAGAAGAAGAAGGAGATAAAATTCAAAGTCAGACTCAAGGGTCAGGAGAAGACAAAGAGGAAAGTGCTAAGGTAGAAGAAGCCAAGGAAGCACCAGTTAAGAGAAAGACCACAACTCCCTCTGCTCCTAAATCCAAAGGAAGGAAAGTGGATGCCCCTGCATCAAAGAGATCTACCACAAGGGCTACAGCACAAAAAGCCCAAGAAGAGGAAAAAGGAAGGAAGAAAGACACAAAGAAGACTGCTGCTGAGACAAAGAAAAGGAATTTTATTCCCCAACCTGAAACAGATGAGGAGAAAATAGAGTTAGAGGACAACAGTCAATTTCAAGTGGTAAGACACAAACCTCAAACTGATGTTGATAAATTATGTTCAAAAATTAGAATTAATGATTTAAAAAGTCTAAAGAACCTAAATTTTTCTAAGCTCACCAAAGAAGAGCAAAATAAACTAGAGGAATCTGTGTATGCTATGATGGCTGAGTATAAGCACACACCTCTAGAATTAGATGAATCTATGCGGAGAGAATTGTATAAAATTGTAGAGGATAAATGGCATTTTGTTTTACAAATGGAAAAAGAAATAAGGGAGTCTACATTAGCAAGATTGTTGCCTAATCTGACTAAAGATCAAATAATAAATGTCGTAAAAGGGCATAATAACAGATTCACTCCCAAGTATAGAGCATTTAGTATATTACAGAATAGAATTGAAGAGGTAGTTACCAAATCCACAAGATTGTGGAAAATAGTTTATAAGAAAATTGAGGATGTATATAATGAAGAATATAAGGCAGAAGCAATTGCCAAGACAAAGGAAAAGAAAGCATTAGAAACAAAAGAGAAGAAACTAGTGGAGAAGGAGAGTAAAGAAGAAAAGGAAGAAGAGGCACACAATGAGGAGAAAGAGGAAGATAAAAATACAGTTGAGCCACAAGATCAAAGTATACAAGATATACAGACATCTCCTCCTAGTCCTCCTCATGCCACTATCACACCTGCAGATATCATAAAAATAAAGGATGTTATAGATACTTCAAATCTAAACATCAATCCATTAACTGCAGAGGATTTGGAAATCCTTGACCAATCATCACTTGTAGCAAAATTAAGCTGAAATCCTGTATTGGTCAGTGTTGATGAATTGCAGAATCCAGAAGTCAAGGTAAAAGCACAAGTGCCACCTTTGACCACACAAACTACTGGTATTCTATTCCTTCCACCACCACCTCCACCAAGTATAATCACTGATACACTCCAAGTGCCAAGTACAGCAGCAGGGGAAATAAAAGAAATATCTGAACAATCAACAAGTTCAACCCCACCTAGCATTCATAAAAGGGATATTCAAGCTGAAGAAAAAGAGACACAGAAAAAGGAGGAGACTGCAATACAAACATTGGTTGCATTACCAAAATCTGGTACTCCTACACAAACTCTTCAGCGGCCGAGCACAGATGGACTACAACTGCAAATCAGGACACTAGGCTCGAGCTCATCAAAGGCAGTCAGGAGACTTCACTATGGAGTTCCTAAGCTTGATGAAGAAATAAAGATCCCATATTATGAATCTAGCACTCTTACTGAAGAAAAGATTAATGAAATTCAGAGTGCATTAGACAAAAGAAGGAGACAAGAAGCACTAAGAAAGGAATACAAGCATAAGCTTACATTAAATGAAATTAAGGACATATTCACAGAAGCTTTTTGCTTACAATCTCCAGATGAGTCAAGACCAATCATGGAACAACTATCTGATATAGTTGACCAGGTGACAAATGAAGACCAGGAAACAAATGCCAGATTGCTTGAATGGTTAGAAAAGAAGTTCCAAGGTAAAGTAAATAGTAAAATATCCAGTGATATAGCACTGTCTAAAGAAGAACTGGTAAAGAAAATTATAACAGTTAAAATTGTACTAGGAAACATTTTTTCCCTGTACAACAAGTTGTGTGATTTTTCCACATTCACACAAGACACTAGCCAAAAAATACTGAATTTGGAAAACAATCTAAAAACTTCTAGCATGCAACTCCCCACAGATCCAACTTAGAGTGAGAAGCATTTTGTCCAATTGCTTCACACACAGAGAGAGCTAGCTATTTTAGCAGCAGAGGAGGCAACCACAAGAGCCAAATTGATACAAATTCAATCATCAATTACTCCTCATTTGGAATTACTTCATAAGGAGCAGATAAATGCAGAAACAGTCCTCAGGAAAGATCCCAACCTTTCTTCATCTGATGGACTTGTACACCTAGCAACAGAGATTGCCATCCAGCATAGGACATTGGATGTCGCATTAGCAAATTGGGATGCAGCTCTGAAGGTACTCCTTGAAGTAAACAGCTCATTTTTGGCCAAGTATGTCATTTCACTGTAAAGACCATTGACATAAGTGTCAAAAAGGGGGAGAATAAGTATAGAGTTGAGTACAGGAATGAAATGATAAGTATAATAAAAGGGGGAGATAGCAAATTTGGTGAAATTTTGGGGGAGATAGTAAATTTTGGGAGCAAAGTTTGAATAAAGGATAAATTACTGAGTCACATGGATCTTAATTAAGTGTTTTTTCCACTCATGTCAAAGGGGGAGATTGTTAGCTTAAAGAATAAATTTGACAATTGAGTGTCAATACACTTAACCAAGATCAAGAGTTAGTGTCGAGTGACAACAAGTGTCGAGTGACAACAAGTGTCGAGTGACAACAAGTGCCGAGTGACAACGGGTGCCGAGCGCAACATGTGCCGAGTGATACAGTTTTTGTTCAAGTGTCGAGCTATCCAAAAAATAGTAGGTGTCGAGTATCAGAAATACTTCAGGAGCTGAGTAACTCAGTAGAACAGCATAAAAGTCTGGAATTGCACAAACTATGATGCAAACAGTTTTTGCAGCCGACAGAAGGTAAATCTCGAAGGATCGAATGATAAGATTGAATCTTTTATTTTTCCTATGCAATTTGCATGTAGCCAATAAAAAAAACTAAAGGCATGCAACCAATCGGCAAAAGATAAGTATTGAACGAAAAATGAAGATTGAATATGGATCGTAGATCCATACCTAACCCTAAACTTTAAAATGTCTTTATAAGGAAGACGAAACTTCATTGTAAAAAAAAAATGAGGAATAAGATAAGAGGTGTGAGAAGACTTACAAGGGTTCAGAAGGAGTTATATTTTTAGAAGTGAGGATTATTCAGATCGCAAAAAGGATCCAGATCAGAGAAAGCATAACAAGTGCCTGCAATCTACAATCAAGGATTGTAATCAGTCAGGTTTATTGCATCTAATACTCTCTAGCAATTGTATTAGAATAAAATTCTATGGTGATAGGTTAGCTTTACAGCTATTTTGTAAGAACCTTTGATTACGTGATTAAATTCCTTTAACCGGGTGACACTTCATGTTAAGTGTTTGCAAATCCTCTAACCAGGTCACTATTAACACAGTGTAAAGCCTTTAATAGGGAAAACCATAAGAAGTGGTTGAACTATATTGCTGCAGTAATTTTTTTGGGTATCATCCCCACCCTAGTTTTACCTTCTTATTCTTGGAGGGTTTCTGGGTTACTAAAATTTCGATGTTATGAGTTATTGATGCATATTTGTTATATTTACATGCATGCAATTTACTTTTAGTTAAAATTTTATTTGCTAAAGTATGATACTTATGATTCACCCCCCCCCCCCCCCCTCTCATAAGTACTCTTTCCATATTTGAATATTCCAACATATGGGAGCAACTGAAAACCCATGTTGAAACCCTCAAGCCTATTGTTAACAAGTGGGGAAAAAGGGAAAAGGAAATCACCCTTTTATGTTATTCAGTTATAAGCTCTTCCAATGACCATATTGAAAAATTGTTCGATATTGCTAATGACCTCTCAGATTTTGATAACAAGAGAGTTGCTCTGCAACTAAAAATTGTTTCTTACTTAAATAAGGACAAAAATAAAAAATTTAATATGTTTACTTGCCTTGGATAGAAAGAATCAATTGAAAAGTAAGGATGAATGGAGTAAAGAACTGGATGACCTTTTTTGCATAAGGATAAACAAAGTTGTTAATGAAAAGGGGCATGCCTAGTGGGCCACCATGACAGAGGAATTGGTTAAAGTTCAGTTTTTTTTGATTCTTTGAAGCATGAATTTGTTGGTTTTGAAAAGGAGGCTGATTATGTACTAAAGAAACAAGATGATATCTTGTGGTTCAGCTGGCCGGATGATACTCAGTTTGACACATGGATGGCAGATATTCCTTCGGACATGCAGTTAGGAAAAAATAGTTCAGATGATGAAAAGGAACAAGAAGGTGAGGTGCAGGTCATTGACACATCAGCACCAGAATTAAAGAGAGAAGAAAGTGAAAAAGAAATAGTTCCTGCACAAGATGAAAGTAGTGAAAACTCGTGGGAAAAAATTGATTTGGAGGCATCACAAGATCACCCCTCATTAGCTAGTTTGGTAGCCATGTATTCTGAGGATCCAAAATAATGAGAGACAAATCAGGAGTTGATAATTTACAGTAGTAATAGAAATGGGCCTACCCAAAAAGAATATTTGATATGCCTGGCATTCTATTGTGACCATTCTTGTCTTTTGTGTGATGTTTTAGACACTTGTCAAATCACATCTACCCTTTGCTTGTTGCAACTCACATCTATATAAGTGAGTTTTCAAGGCAATGTGAGGGTCCGAAACTTGTGTAAATTTTGTTTTTTCAAGAAAAGTACATTACAATCGGTCCAATAGTATGCAGAGGTTTTGAGTTTGCTTCCATTGTACTTTTTGATAAGCAGATTGAAATGACAAAAATGGCAATCTATTATGGGCATTCAATTGGTTTTCTATTGGTTATTGTATTAGTCATATGAAAAGGATAATACAAAGGGGTATTTACACTATATCTGTGTCATCAATTTATGTCTCTAGTTTATGGGTTTGTTTACTTTGAAGTCATTAAAATAAGGTTTATTTGGCTGAATGCAGTCTGGATGGGTTGTATGCTGGTTTTATTGTTACTTTTAATTCAAGCAATTATATAAATGCTTCAGTAAATTAGTAGGGTTTATGAGTTCATAAAAGGGATATTGCATAAGAATGGAGATAGATGATTGCAGTTGATTAATTCTTATACAAGTTATTTGAATTAGATCTCCCACCAATAGTCAATTTCTTGCCCAATGGATAAGGCACTGGTCCTATAAATCAAAAGTAAACAAGGATGACTTCTACTACTACATATCAAATCATTTTATAAAATCAAAATTATTTTCAATCCTGTTCAAGAATTATAAATGCTGGTCTCAACTCATTTATATATAATTCCTGAGTCTTAAGTAGCTGTTATTTCCAGGAATATTTGTAAATTTTAGGAGAATTATGACCAGATCTATTGATAAGGGATGTGTATAAGTTTGAGAGCATTAAAGAATTGAAGTGAGCTTTTTATGTATGTGAGGGTAACAGATGAGAATCAAAATGAAACTAAGATAATTTAATACACAGTTGCATCAAAATTATCCCTAGGTATACCCACCTTGGTTTAGTAGAGCCAAAAGATTAGGAAACCAACTTTTGGTTACGTTGAAGTTGGGTCCAAACGGGTTACTCATACAGCTGATTATGGGAATTAGTTGATCCTTAGGTTGTGTGAGTGTTATCATTCTACTATTGAACATTTTGTTGTTCAGTAGTTTTAAAACACCAACAAATTCTTGCACTATCAAACAAGATCACAATCAAGTATAGATTTCTATTGCCAAGGATGGATGATATTATAAACTATTTGAGTGGAGCTGAGTATTTCACCAAGATAGATTTGAAGAGTGGGTACCATTAGATTCGTATCAAAGAAGGTGATGAGTGGAAGACTAGTTTCAAGACCAAAGAAGGACTGTCAAGTGGTTAGTCATGCCTTTTGGGCTAACCAATGCACCGAGAACTTTCATGTAGCTCATGAATGAGGTACTAAAGAGTTTCTAGGTAAGTTTTTCATTGTTTACCTAGATGATATCTTGATCTTTAGTGAGAAATTGGAGTAAAATTTGATCCATATTCACAAGTTGTTTGATAAGTTGAGGGAAGAAAATTTGCTGATAAACCTAAAGAAGTGCAGTAGTTGGTGTACCTAGGATTTGTAGTCTCAGTAGAAGGTCTAAAAATGGAACCAAAGAAAGTGAAGGCTATCCTTGAATGGCCTACTCCAAAAAGTGTGACAGAGGTAAGATCTTTTTATGGACTGGCTAGTTTTTATAGAAAGTTTATAAGAGATTTTAATAGTATTTGTGGCCCCCTATCTAAAACAATGAGAGGGGACAGGAAAGAATTTAAGTGGACTATAGGAGCAAATAAGAGTTTTAATCCGTTGAAACAAAAAGTTATTAAGCAGCCTATTTTTGCACTTCTAGATTTTAACAAGGTATTTCAAGTAGACTATGATGCTAGTGCTACTAATTTAGGAGCTATTATGAGCCAAGAAGGTAGACCTGTTACTTATTTGAGTGAGAAGTTGAATGATGCAAAAAGAAAATATTATATTTATGATCATGAATTTTATGCTATAGTTCAAGCATCGAAGAAGTAAAGACACTATCTTCTTCCTAAGGAGTTTTTTTTGTATATTGATCATCAAGCTTTGCAATATTTAAATAGTCAAGAAAAATTGAACCAAAGGCATTTGAAGTGAGTTGATTTTTTGTAGAGTTAAACATTTATTTTGAAACACAAGAGTGGGAAGTCTAACAGAGTTACAAATGCTCATAGTAGAAGACACCTTTTGCTGACAGAAATGCAGATAGAGGTGATTGGGTTCAAGGAACTTAGTACTTTGTATCCAGATGATCCTAATTTTTGTGAAGTGTGGAAGGCTTGTATAGAACCTATTATACTTGACAGGACAAAGTGGCTAGATTTCATGATCTAGGATAGTATGTTGTTCAAAGGAAGCCATTTGTGCATTCCAAGAAGTTCAATGAGGTATAATATCATCAAGGAGAAGCATAGTGGAGGATTGGTTGGACATTTTGGTAGAGATAAAACCATAGCTTTGGTTGCTGAGAATTATTACTAGCCACAGTTGTAGCAAGATGTGAAGAAGTTTGTACAGAGTTGCAAAGTATGTTAGATGGCAAAAGGAGTGAAGCAAAATATAAGGTTGTATCACCATTACCTGTACCAAAGAAGTCATGGGAGGATGTCAGCATGAATTTTTTTCTTACATTACTGAGGACTTAGTGTGGGCATGATTCTATTTTTATGGTGGTTGACAGGTTTTCAAAGATGGCACATTTTATTCCTTGCAAGAAGACTAGTGATGTTGTTGGTGTAGCATAATTTTTTTTCAAAGAAGTGGTGAGACTACATGGTCTTCCCAAGAGTATAGTTTCAGATCGAGATACCAAATGTTTTGGGTATTTCTGTTGTACATTGTGGAAGAAGTTGAAGAAAAATTTGATGTATACTTCATTGCATCATCCACAGACCGATGGACTGACAAAAGTTGTGAATCGTAGTTTTGAAAACTTGCTAACATGTTTGGTTGGAGATAAACCAAAAGGATGGGATATGATTTTACCATAGGTGGAATTTTCATATAATAATTCTTGTCAATAAGAGTACTAGTAAATCACCATTTCAGACTGTATATGGGAGTAGTCTTAGTAATGCTTTTGAATTGAGGCAATTGGATAAAAGAGAGATAAGTAGTGTTGAAGTAGAAGATTTTGATGTACATTTGAAGAACATCCATGAGGACGTGAGGAAGCACATAATAAATATGAATACATAGTATAGGGCTAAGGTAGATGTGAAAAGGAGGTATAAGGAATTTTAGATTGGAGATGGAGTCATGGTTCATTTGAGAAATGAGAATTTTCTAGTAGGTATATATAATAAGCTAAAGATGAAGAAGTTTGGACCATGCAAGATTGTGAAAAGGCATGATTCTGGAAATTCTTATGAAATGGAGCTACCTGCTAAATTAAACATTTCACCGGTATTTAACATTTTAGATTTGATAGCATATTATGAAGGAGGTGATGGAAATGAAGTTGCAAAAGCGCAATGGAGTATTCTAGCAGCTAGTTCGACTACAAAGGAGATTGAGGAGATACTAGACAGTCGTGTTGGAAAAAGTACAAGGAACAAAACTTATGAGGAGTATCTGGTCAAATGGAAGGGGAGGCTAATAGAGGATTCATCATGGCTAGCAAGGGAGGAGGTTAACCATCTTGGTTTTCCTCTGAACACCTAAGATGTGACGGAGTCACTTCTCAAATAACCTCGGGTGTCTGATGCAGGAGCATCCTCGGTGTAAGAGCAATCTTGCATCACCAAAAAAAAAAATTATTTCAATCTTTTTCTATTTTAATAAGGACTAGTAGGGAGGGGGTTTCTATTTTTGGGAGATTGCTATTTTTAGTAAGTTTGTCATACAACCTTGGAATGTTCTCATTTTCTATAGGAAGGTTCATTTTAGAGTTGTAAGTCTACCATAAAAATCTCATTGCTCGAGAATAATTATCGGAGAAGTTATTACAATTTTTTGGTGTAAAAATTTGTAGAAAAATCTTCAAGCTCACCATTGGAGGCCTTAGAGTGCCCAGATGAGGTCCAAAAACTCGATGGAAAGGTGCTTGCACAATTCCAAGCCTGTAGTTCAAGAGCTAGTGTTTTTGAAAAGTGGTTATAATAGCCAATTGGAGAAATGGTTTGAGAGTTCTAGCCTTTCGAAGTAGGGCTACTCGAAATATCTAAAATAATTGTCAAAGATATATTTGGCTGACTCTATATATATTGTTAGGGTCTATTGGCACTAGGTATTAAATTTCAATGTCTAAAACCTTCCCAAGCAGCATAAAATTGCCTATTTAAGAAAGGCCCAAACATTGTCTAGGACAGCTCGGGGTGATAGTTTCTAGCTTGTCTTCTAGATTACTGTAATGAAGGCACCCATGTGGGTTAGCATATTGTACTTGTGAATTCTATAATTTTACTTTTGTGACAAAAATAAGAAGTCTACGTTTTGTTCTCGCATTTGTTGTTATTTATTTGTTTCTGTAATGTGTTTATGGTAGTAAGGGGAGCACCCTTCATCACAATCCTAGTCTACTATCAAACTTTATCATTCATATTTTTTTCAAAAATTAAATTTGGACACTACCTATTTTTACACATCGACTTTTCCATTTTCATTTCTAAGGGGGCAATATACCCATATAAAACTAGGGCATCAAATATTTCAAATATTAAAAATGATCTATCCTAACCATAATTTCAACATCAAATCAAACTAGGGCATCCAAACAAGCTGTCTTAAATAAAGGATATTATAACATCACAATATTGGATCAAACATCAAATTATCAGCAATCATGCATCATATCAACCTTGAATCAAGCAAACATCTTTGATCAGACACTTAAATAGAAAATTTGGCTAAAAATCATAAAATCAAGACAGACTTTGAACTAATATGCTTTTCATATTAGCTCAAAGAGGGGCATTTGTAGACACCCTAAAATTGGCAAAGACCTAAAACAACGCAAATTTTGATCAAACAACACAAATTAAGAACAAACTTAGATAATGGAGAAAAACAATAGACTTTCAAATCAATGGTAACATCAAGCCATTAATCAATCAATCACCTATCAAATCAAAAAGGACCTAAATCACTTTAAAAAGAGGAAAAGTAATTCATAAAATCATAAAATTAAATTAAAAAGGGAAAAAGGAAAAGAGAAAATTTAAAAATAAATGGAACATTTAATAAATCAATCAAAGTCATTTACCCTCACAAAAGTGCAAATCCTCCTTTTTACAATTAAAAGAATTGAAAAATCATCATTTATCCTCATAAACTAAGTCCGTTGGACTCTTCCTCTTGGTGTCTTATGAGATATTTACATTTTCACCATTACCCTCCAATGAAAAGTAAAATCTTGATCCTTACTCCAACCCCCTCCTAAAATTCTATAATTGGGAGGGAATTTCAAGAGCAAAATGACCCAAGTTTTAGGCATCTACACTATAGACACATTTAGAGTTATCATCCATTTTAGCATTGTTATTATAGAGAATTCAAGTCATTTTGATATCATTTTAGCATTCATTTAATGTCATTTAATATCATTTAGGCTTACACATGCACATAATTCTAGCATTCTAGTGTTATTATCTTCACATAATCTGCATTTTCATATAGATGTAGCGAAGACTTTGATAGATTTGCATTCGTAGCATACTCCCATTCTAAAACTATCACTAAGATGTTGGTATGAGAGAAATTTTAGCAATTGTAGTTAGGGAAACATGAGATGTTCATGGAGTCTTTATTTAACAGTGATTTCTTGGTCTAGATTAGTTCATTGTTATTCTAATTGCACTCTGCATTAAAGTCTCATGAATATGTGATTCCACCAAGCACAATACTACTTATTCTAATTATTATACTTGAGACTGGATAGGATTGTGTTATTTTGTCATTTATGGACTATGTGTTCCTCCTTACTAGATTTAGATGATAAAAAAATTACTATATTGTGCCTTTCCTTTAAATAATATGTTCATTATCATTATCTTTTATGTCTACTTATATAGGATCCTAGTTGTCTCTTTAATTGCTTATGATATTTTTCTTCTTGAGTAATGATGGAAAAATATTATGTATATCTTTGATTATTCTTATATGTCAATTTTGCATTATCATTAATGATGACTTATCTTCTTTTATTGTATTTGCATGGTTATGATTATCTATGTACTAACAATACTAATGAATTGTATATTTTAGTATGAATCCTTTTTTATGTTATTTTAGGATGAGGGGAGGCAGTTGTAGTTACTTCTAGAAGAGATCTACTCAATGTCACACTCCCCCTCCTTGTTTGTTATTGTTTTCCTATGTACATTTACACACATATATATTCATTATTTGTCTTGTTGATACAAAGTTATAGGTACCCAACATCGACTCCACCTAGCTACATAGGTCTGAGTATGCCTTTAAAATAATCAAAATTTATTGTTGTAGAGGTAATGCAAAGGTCCCCACAAATAACTCCTTTTTGGAATAAGTTTATCTGTTTTGGTGGAATAACTTACTTTATTTGACTTTCTTGGAAATAGAGATCTTATACTTTTTTTATTGTGGTATTATTTATTTGATCATTACATGATCTTCACTATGTTATGTTTCAAGGCTTCATGCTTTGTCAAGAGATTGGCTTGACTTTCCTTGTTGACTATGGTTGACCTTATTTGACCTTGCAGTTTTCTCTATGTATTTTATAGTTCAGTGTTATGGCCTCTTTGAATGATTATATTGACTTCAATACATGCAATTTCATTCTATCTTTGTGTTATATATTACAGTGTGTATAAATGCTTAAAAATATCAATGTTGTGATCTACTTCTTCATAATCATATACATCATAATGTTGAACATTTTTTGTGTGTGTGTGTGCACATATATTTATATGTGTATATATAATTTATATGTGATTATATATATTATTTATAGTATATATTTTAGGACTAAGGTAGAGTATACTATCGATAATAATTAAATATTACTTAATACAAAGTATGATATTCTTAATTACTAATTATTACTAATATGAATAGCTTAAATATTATTTATATCTTCATTAACATACATTATAATATGTATGGTAATTATTATAAAATTATTCATGTTATAGTTATATTTATGTATTGTATAGTTGTGAGTTTAGAATTTTATTGAGTTACTTATTTATGGCCTTTAGTTAAGAGTTAGTTGGAGGTTGATTACCTTACAGAAATCTATTTACATGGAATTCTCTTTTTAAATTTTTTAGGGACAATGGGCTAAAACCTTGAGGAGAGCTTGATTTTACTTGTCGTGGAGATTTTTGGAGAAAAACTTATGAATTGTGAGGAAGGGTTCTTGAGTATAATTCTTTAAGGATTTAAAAGTTTTTTTATTTTGGGAGAGAGATTCATATATTAGGGTTTCAACAATTTAGAGAGGAACTTGTTTCTATGTAATTGGTTCTTATTCTTCCATGTAGATTTCTAAAAAAGATGAGGGTTTTAATGATGCATCTCAAGTTGGATTTGTCTTCCTCACTTTGTCTCCTTCTTCCTTCGGTCGAATTTTCATAAGACTTGAGGCATAGATTGAATTTCTTTATAAAATTAGTATTTCTTTATAAAATTGGTTATCTTATTAGATATGAATCTATCTATATTTTCTCATGATGTACGATATGTGTCATTTCTATTCTTAGAGTATGCAAGATGAAGATATTTAGGTTCACAAGTAACTTATGCTACCTTCTTTTAGCAAAGCATCACTCGATATTTGAGATTGAGAACAACAAGCTTGATATTGAGGTCTATAAGTTTGATGAGAAAACCCATAAGAAATCAAAGACTCAAGCCCAGTTTATGAGTGGACACATAGGATGAGGATGATTGGTCGCAATAATAACTACAACCATTTTGTAGAATTATTTTTGGAGCCTATTTTTCAAGAAATTATGGGCATTTTGATGCTTAGATTGCATGTGTCTTGTAAATATTGCATTCAACTGGGAAGTCAAATTCAATTGGTTGACTAGTTCTTCATGGAAGAGTACACTATGTTAAGATTTACTATTCAATAGTTGAACTGTGCAAATTTATAGTGCATGTGATAGAAAGGGTTGTTGCACTGGAATATGTATGGAAGATGGAGAGCACAGATGAACTTTTTAGTGGACAACAAAAGAGAATAATATTTCCTTCCTTGCATTTCACAATTGGTGGCCTAACATTTAAGAGAAAGGCTTTCAAAGTGGCAAATGAATTGGTGCATTTTGTTAGCTTCGATTTTGTCAGTCACTCAAATTATGATCCAATGAGCATAATAAAACAAAGACTTATTGCTAATGGGAACTTTGAAGAAAATATCAACATCGAGAGACGCCATTGATAGGAAAGTTTTAAAACATGGATTTGTGAGGTGAGGTTGAGAAAGAGATGGACAACTGTGCAACAGAGAATATGATTTCAATGCAAGAATTGTCATCCCAAATTACAAAATTTCACATATTAAAGTCACACAAATCAAATCCTATGACATACTTCAATTTCTAAAAGAAAGCCTCTGAATCTTCTAAGAGATCTATTCTAAAAGCTTTAAAGATGCATGCAGATTTGAATTATGGTCTCAAACCAAAATGAATGATTTTGGGGAAATTAAGAAAAATATGGGTGAACCAAAGACCTCAGCACCTTTTGGGTAAATTGAGTAGGATGAACATTTTAGCAATTATTAGAATAAAGAGAATCCATCTATAGTATATCAATTTGGTACTTGTAGTGATAATGATAGTCAAAGACAGAATGATAGTGACTCTAATGAAGACATTCAAGGTACTCAGGATAGAAATATTATTAAACTTCAAATGTTTGATTATATTAAACAAATGTATACTAAAGGGGAAACTGTGATATGAAATATGAGTTATGTAGGTATAGGGCCCATTGGTGCAAGCGATGAAGGGATTTGGAATCCAATTGAGTACCAAACCCACCAGAAAGTGGAAGTCAACCAATCATTAGACTATCTGATGAGATTGAAGATGATTCATCTAGAAAGGACAAAAAATATTATACTTCTAAAGGTCATCCCAATACAATATTTTTAAAATCTTCAAATCCAGTTGAAGTTGATCCCAGTGGCACTAGCACCAGCACATGTGAGCCTAGTGTAAAAAAGAAAATAGTTATGACATTTATAATGAAAGCAATGTCAGTGATTACTTCACCAAGGTATGCTCCAGTAGATTTTGGAAAAAAAAACCCTAAAAATAGTCCTAAAACACCAAGATTTGGAGCAGGTCATCTTCAGGTTCTTGGAAATCCTCAAACTGCAGTTGTTGGTGGAATAAGTGTAACTGAAGTTGGAGAAGCATACAAAAATACAAGTGATGATTCAACTTTCAAACACTCAATTGTGTCAATAAACCCAAAGTTTAGTTTAAATGACTTTGCAACATTTGATTAGACAAACAAAAGAAATAGGAAAATTATGAAGACATTGAAAAGTGATGCAATTGCTAAACAATAGGCATCTAATACTAACAATATATTTCCAATATATGACCCAAACACAAAAATGATGAACTTCATGGCTCTTATGCCCCTAGCTAGATATAATAATCCACCAGAAACTCTAATAAATTTTAAAGATTTAAAAGTTACCAGTCTTCAAAAGGATTTCTTGAAAGCGAAAAATATTGAAAAAATCAATATGTCAAAAGAGACCAAAAAATGGTCTACTCTACACATCTGCAAGTAGAGAGGGAAAACAAAAGGCTTACAAAGAAAATAGAAAAGTTATAGGCAAACCTTGATAATGTGAAAGCCAAGGAGAAAATAGTAGACAATAGGTTCAAATAGTTACAAAATAGGATAAAGAATTCTTCTTCTACAGTGGCAATTGTCCAATGAGAAAAGATGAATGAACAACTAAAAAATCTAACTAAAGAATTGGATGAGTGCAAAAAAAATATTTGAGAATGAAAAAGCCTCTACTACATAGTTGTTCAAGTCTACAGAGAATAGTGCATAGGTAAACAATAAATTAGAAAATGACCTGGATTATTTTGTTAAGGAAAATAATAATTTGAAGGTTGAATTGGAGAATGAAATGAAAAATTACCCTACTGAAAATATAATTAGTAATTTAAAGAAGGCATTGGAGAATGGAAAGAAAAATGGGGAGTCTAATGTAAGTATAATTCATAATTTCTAGAAGGAATTGGAGAATGAGAAGAAAAAAGATGAGTCTAGTGCAAACACAATCCATAATTTGAAGAAGCAATTGGAGAATATGAAGAAAAAAGAGGAGTTTACTTCAAAGACAATCCTTGATTTGAAGAATAAATTAGAGAATTTGAAGACAACCGAGTCTAGTGCAAATGCAATCTATGATTTGAAGAAGGAATTGGAGAATGAGAAGAAAAAATGAGGAGTCAGCTATAAAGAAAATCCTTGATTTGAATAATGAATTGGAGAATGCAAAGAAAGAGGAGTCTACTCATTCTTCAAACACTCTTTGTGATTTGAAGAAGGAATTAGACAAAGTGAAGAAAAAGGAGTCTACTATGAAGACAATCCATGATTTGAAAAGGGAGCTGGAGGATGAGAAGAAAACAAAAGTAACTACTGCAAAGACAATTCAATATTTGAAGAAGGAATTGGAGGATGAGAGGAAAATAGCAACTAATTGGCAAGGGAAATCAAAGGAAATACAAAAAAAATTAAATGGAGACGTCTAAAATGAAAAAAAAAAAACATGGAGAATGCAATTGCACAAAATATGACTACATCTTCTGAAGACCATCATGTCAAGGATAGCATAAGAAATACAATTAATCTTATCAAACAAGAAAGTTGGGAGAAATTAATGCAAAACAATAGTAGCTTGTTTGAATGGTTTGATTTAAATAACAATATCAGAGGTGTCTTTGAAAATGTAAAAACAATTGTTGAGGATAAAAAAAGTATATTCCCTAGTACCTTAGAAAATATTACAAAACAAAATTTTCTTAAAGTACAAAGATCTAGCGATAGGTAATTGGGAAGTCAGGGAATAAACAACCGATGTGATGTCTTTGTAATGGCCTTAGCTATCTGTCAAAATTGTGAAAAAATAATGGAAATAC
Organism: Cupressus sempervirens; assembly: GCA_028749045.1. Lineage (NCBI taxonomy): Eukaryota > Viridiplantae > Streptophyta > Pinopsida > Cupressales > Cupressaceae > Cupressus > Cupressus sempervirens. The sequence continues at coordinate 360,589,870 of CM053793.1, read as the reverse complement.
ACAAAACTATGAGATTTGCTTCTACAAACTTGATGAAGATGAATCACAGCATACTCCCCTTGCTAAATGTTAGATTACCAAATCCAACTACCTCAAAAGGAAAAATCAATGGAAAACAAGATTACACGAAATAGTTTCAGAACATTATGAACTCTAATTTAGGAAACTTGCCTAAGGAAACCACTCTTAAAAGAATTGCAAGTTGCATCAAACCATTGTCAACATTGAATGCAGTTATAGATAAAAAATTTGATTCATATTAAAATATCTCTTCAAAGTATTCACTGTTGACGAGGTTACAACTATTTATGTACAACCTAAATAAAATAGAGCTTCCAAATGATGCAAAATGGAGTTCCATAAAGAACATCCTAGGGTCATCTACTCAATTTGTTAGCATCAGGCATAGTACTAACAAGTAACAACTTAGTAAGTGATAGTAATATTTAAATGTTTTGTTACTTGTTGATCTTTAATTTTAAATTTTGAATTTAATTTCAACTTTTTTTTAATTTAAAAAGTTCTTTAATTTCATTTTTTTTTAATGTTAATGGTTTCAAGAATCGGGAACCAGCCTATCAAGATAGTTGGACAGCCTACTACCTAGAGTAGATGAAATTTTTCTCCCTGCTCCTACTTGAAAAAATTGTACTATTGGCAATGTGATTGTACACACATAATGTAGTAGTAATCATATTACTGATCTATAGCTATTGTTTCTCCCTTGTATGGTGTATCTGTAAAAGGGAGTTCAAGGTCACTTGTAAAGGTTTTTAATAGTCTACTTCTCTAGGCTCTAAATTTGTATAATGTTATTGTCTAAGATTTCTACAAACAAATAGTATTGTTAAATGTACATTATATTATGTTGCTTGTTAAATGTATTATGTATTATGTTACACACTAATTTATAGATTTATAAATTATAATAAAAAATTTGAAAGAAAGTTTATTATGTAAAAAGCATTATGTTATAATTTCTTTAAGAAACTAGAATCAATGAAAATCTCAACATGTAACATGCTTTAAAAAAAATTAAGCATCTACAATAGCATAGTTAAGGGTATAAATTGACTTCTACAAATAGAATTGATTAGTAGATAGAGTCTTAGACATTGGTAAAACCATAGCACATAAATTAATTTGAATTAAAATTGGTAAGACCGGAGCTACTAGCCTACTACTTGACTCATGGACAAGCTGATATAGTTGTCACTCCAGTTGGACAGGTTCAACATCACTATCACCAGAATCCTTGTCATCTATTTCATATAACATTTGATTTTTCATTTTGTTTTCTTCAAATTTACTATCAGTATGCATGCCAAAGTCAACTTCATCATCATTGCTTCTAATATTAGGATATAAACCATTGCTAGTGCCATTATTTATGATACTACCATTGCCACTACCACTTGGTTTTGAAATGTTGACCATCTCTTTTCTTTGATATTTGTTTCCCCAAATGCTCAAAGCCCTATCATAAGGGAAACTATCTACCTCATACCTAGAATTATACAGCCTCAAACAATTATCAAATTTCTATCTAATTCTTTTCTAACATTTGACTTCAAGAAGCCCAAAGTACTAGAAACTCTCTCATCCTCAACTAAACCCAATATCATTGCCAAACATAAATCAATAAGCTTGAAATATTATGGTATTGACTCTCTCAACTAATGTCTCTAACCAAGGTTTTTCTAAATCTTTGTTACTACTCCCTCTTTATTTGGATTCTCCATAAGATCATATTGTTCCCTCATTATGTTTTCAAAATAATATGATTAAGATCTCAATTGAGATTCATCTAAAATTCCATTTATAGTTACTCCATTGATTACTTTAGTTTTGCAAAAATTCTTAATCAAAGTCATCATCCTTCTTTGAAAATCATTTAGACTATTTAGAGACCAATATTAAGGGGAAAAAATAGACATTACTTCGAGTAGATCCTCTAGAGGGAATTTGTATGTAATTTGTGATGAAAGATGGTAGAAAGCTTACTTGACAGACTCAAGAATAGAGTCAATGATCTTCCTAGAGTATTCAATTTTAACTCGTGAAAGTACCTTCTCTAGTTCTACTTCACTTCATGATTCATTGGGGTAAGACTCTGGGTTGACATGGGCATAGTACTGCATTGGTATGTCAACTCCACATACCTTGCAACATACCTCATCATTTGCACCAATATGTAAAATATTTCCAAGATTGTTCAAATCTATAATTTCTATCAACTTTGCAAACTTTGATTCATTTAATGGTTATAATTGATATAGATTATCCAGGCTATTGCATGTCGTTTTGTGCAACTTATTATATTCTACAATGTGTATAGCCCTTTTTGAACATTTTTTATAATTGGTTTGGGCACAAGTTCAATGATTGATCTATTATGATGTTCTTCTTCTTTACTTTACTTGACTACCTTAGGTACCTCCTAAACTAGAATTGATTACATCAATGTATAGGGTATTTGGATTAGCACATTTGATGTAATGCACCATTTCTCTTTCAGTTTCTTTGCTTAGGGGAATCACCCCTAGTTTACCTTTAAGATATTCATGTGCATCTTTAGGTAAGGCTTTAGTGAATATGTCAGCAATTTGTTCTTTGGTGTGCACATATTCTAACTTCACTTCTTTGTCTTGAACTAGTTCTCTTAAGTAGTGATATTTGATAGCAATGTGCTTTGATTTAGTGTGCATCAATGGATTCTTTGATATTTTAATAGCACTTGTGTTATCACAATATATAACCACTAGATCTGTAATTTCTTCCTTCATTCCTTTCAATAATTATTTGATCCACATAAAATTTGAACATTTCACTACAGTTGCCACATACTCGACTTCAGTTTTTTGTTGGGAAATACAGTTATGTTTCTTGCTTGTCAATGATACCAATCTCTTTCCTAGAAATAATGCACCTCCAGTAGTGCTTTTTTTGTCATCAATATATTTTGCCCAATCAAAGTCAATGAATACACTTAGTTAAAATCTATCACTTCTCTTGTAATACAATCCATAGTCATATGTACCTTTCAAATATCTCATTATCCTTTTCACTACCATCATGTGGTTTTCTTTAGGAATTTTTTAAAATCTAGCAACTATCCCAACAGCTAATGCAATATCAGGTCTTCTATGAACAACATATTGCAATTTTCCAATCATGGATTTGTACTTTGTTTGGTTCACATCAGTAGATTCATCACTTTTAGATAGCTTATGTCTTGTAAACATACGTGTGCTTACTAGTCTTGATTCTTCCATTCCAAAAAAAATTAGTATCTCCTTGATATACTTGAAATGGGTAATGAAGATACCAAACTTCATTTGATATACTCTCAAACCAACAAAGAATTTGATTTCACCAAACATTGACATTTCAAATTCCTTCTTCATTTAATCAGTAAATGATTTCCATAATGCTTCTTTTCCTCCAAATATAATGTTATCAACAAAAATTTTAGATATCAGTACTTCATTGTTCTTACCAGTCTTCAAGTATATATTATTGTTGTCATTTTTCCTTTCAAAACCAATCTTCACCAAATAATTGTGTAGTCTTTCATACCATACTCTTAGAGCTTGTTTCAATCCATATATATATCTTTGTTCAGTTTACATACCATATTCTATTTGTCTGGGTCTACAAATCCTTCAAGTTGATCTGTGTACACTGCTTCCTCAAGTATACCATTCAAAAATGTAGATTTGACATTCATCTTATGTACCTTAAAGTTTTTGTAGGCTGAATATGCAAGTAGAGTTCTAACTCCTTCCAGTCTTGCCACAAGAGAAAAAGTTTCTCCATAGTCAACTCCTCCTTGAGCATATTTGTTGCATACTAATCTTGCCTTGTTCCTCAAGTAACTTCACCTTTCTCATTTAGCTTATTCTTGAAAACCCATTTTGTTCCAATTACATTTTTGTCCTTTGGTCTTGGTACTAGGGTCCAAGTGTTGTTTTTCTCAATCTGTTCAATTTCTTCATTCATTTCTTGCATCCAATCTTCATTGTCTAGAGCATCCTTTACTAATTTGGGCTCAAGTTCACAAAGTAAGCATGTATCATTTTTGAGTCTCTTTCTTTTCAAGACACCAGATTATGTATCTCCAATGATTTTTTAAGTTTTATGATGTCTTCTTGCATACTTGGCTAGCATATGTGTCATCTTTCTTTGTTCTTCAACTAGTTCATCTTCAAAAATAATCTCAAGCTCATTACCTCTTTCTTGTTCAAGTTCTGGTTTTAGTTTTGCATGTTCGACATCGTTTATCTGATAGTTGGCATTTTTTTATGTGACTCGACATCTTTTGTTTGTTTCTTGAAACCCACTATCTACTACTTGACAACTTGTTATTGCACATCGACATTCCCTATCTCCTAAGAAATTGTATCTTTGTTTTCTTATTCAGTAGGAGTGTTGGGATCACCATCATCCACATATATGAATCTATTTTAATCTTCAGGTTCTTCCTTACATTCAACATCATTTCTTTCTACAAATTCATCAACTTTCACATTTGCACTTTTCACAACTTTGTTAGTGTTAAATTTTAAACACGTGTAAGCTTACTCTTGGTGGAATATCCTAAGAATATACCTTCATCACTCTTAGCATCAATTTTTTCATTCCTATTATCTTTAAATATCTAGCATTTGCTTCCAAATATTTTGAAATATTTCACATTAGGAGCATATCCATACGATAGTTTAAAAGGTGTAGCATTTGTACCTTCCTTGACTTGTACTCTATTGAAGGTATAAATAGCAGTACTGATAGCTTCTCTCCAAAATTTATATGATACAATCTTCTCCATCATCAATGTCCTAACATAGTCTATTATTGATATGTTTCTCCTTTTAGCTATCCCATTCTGAGGAGTGATCCTTGGTGCTGACATTTGTCTTGTAATTACTCTATCATTGCAAAATGTGTTGAACTCATGGAAATGAATTCATCACCTCTGTCAGATCTTAGACACTTTATACTCTTATCTGTTTCTTTTTTAACTCTTTCTAAATACCACTTAAATAACTGAAAAGAGTTAGATTTATCTTTGAGAAACATCACAATCATCATCATAGAGTAGTCATCAACAAACAAAGTGAAATACTTATCTCCACAATAGCTTTGAACACCAATAGTTCCACAAAGGTTAGTATGAACCAATTCAAAAATATCACTAGATATGTATGTTGAAGTTGATGAAAGATCAGCTCCATAGCTCCCAAGAGTCCCCTGCATGCAAACAACTGTAATAGAAAGAGAGAAGAAAAAGATATGGAGGCTAGAATTCATGGATCCATAGATGAGACATTCTTGGTGAGAAAAAAAAGAGAATGCTATAGTCAAAAGTGAATGAATTTTATTATAAAGAGAGATTGTCCTTATAAAGGAGATCAAAACCCTAACAAATAACTAACCTAGGTTGCATGATAATAATTAATAAAATAATTGATTATTAAATGCCCAAAGCTTAGCATAAGTAAACTAGAGATAATAAGTGACTTTAATAACTTAATAATTAAAGCAATGTGATTTAATTAATAAGAAAATACTTTATTACTCTTACACCCCCTATTAAGATAAACTTAGGGAGTAGCTAAACGCCTAGAAACTTCTACTGAGAGTAAATTTGAGTCCCGAAAACAAGGTCTAATGAAGTACCTAAGCACAAAAAATCTCTAAAGAGAGGAGAAATAAAGAAAACCACATGGGAAAAACCCTACTCCAAAAAGAGATGGAAAAAATGCTAAAAAGAACTAATGAAGGAATAAAGAAGCCTCCAAACTAGAGAATGTCCCAGAAGATGAGAATAGAAGATGATCGTGAAGAACACCACTGAAGCATGAACCTACAAACACTATCAAATTGTTGATCTGAAGAACCTCCACTATATAAAACATGACCAAGTATAGAAGACTAAGTCTGAAGAGCTTATCAATAAAAGATGGAATTTATCTTCATGGCCTCCAAAAAAGGAATGAAAGAATATCTATATGGTAAATGATCCATCTCACCAAAATGCATAGGCATCCAGCCACTATAATTGCCTAGTACATAGGATCAAATACTAAATGCATAGCTCGCTCCATGGAACCAAGAAAGAAATATAACCAAGATAACCCCCCTTTAATGGTGAGAGGTAATGCATGAACACTGAAATAGAATGCAATATCTCTTACAGAAAAAAGAACCAGGAACATTGAGAGTGCAAAAGAAGTACAAACACCTATAATGGCACTTGTCATCAACACATCATAAGCCCAATGTCATGGAAGGAACACTCACTTGACAAAGGAACATGGTGAATATGGCCAACATGAAACTCCTTAAGGCTCTTTATAATGTAGTGTATGTAAGTACAACAAAACACAAAGATGTGCAAGATCCCAAAATGCAATAGAGTGGCACTTTATCTCAATGTGTTTGCAAAAAATGCATACAAATGATGTCTAAATAAAACAGAAGAGACATAAGGCTGGTACAACAAATAATACAACCCATGATGAATAATCTAAAGCAACAAAATCAATCCCCAAACTTGAAGCAACCAAGATATCCACCAGAGCACAAAAATTTAAAAGACTAAATAGAATGTGTTTGGAGCAAAATCTAGAAAAACAACTAGCATCACTAGAAAGATCTCTCAAATACCTTTCAAACAATATAAAGAATTCTCAAATCAGAGATTGGATGTTCAAGATATGTCTCCTAGAGTACAAAATAGAATTCTTAAATTTGATAGCAAAAATAGCCATCAAAAAACTAAAAATAACCTGCACCACTAAAATGGGCTCAAAACCAATTTTTTGGCTATATCTCGTTTGCAAAAAAAGGAGTTTGGATGAGCAAGTTACGACCAAACAACCACATGTAGGTAAAAAAGAGTTGGAAAGGTAAAATAAAAATAAATTACTACCTCGAGATCTATGCCAAAATGCCTTAGGAAGCATGCCCACTAGTCCCAAAAATTATCGTAGGAAGTATGTTAGTTTCTTGATTTCCGATCCAAAATTCTTAATTTTTGCACCAAAAAAATCTCAATTTTTTATTATAGCATCCACTATCAATTATCTATCTGTCACTTTTTTCACATAAGAAATAAAAGCAATTTTCTCAACTTCATTAAAGTCCTCTTTCATAGCAACATAGACAACTTCATCATCATTACTTATAGATTCAATGTCAATTTCTTCTTCAGCAATATTACAAAATTTCTTACCTTTGTCATCCTTGTTCTTCTTGTAGTCTTGGTCATTTCTCCTTCCTTTGTACTTTCTTTCCTCTCTTTCATTTTTATCTTCTCTATCAGGACACCTTGCAACAATATGACCAACCTTATTGCATGAAAAACAAATTATAGGTAATTTACCTTTGTATTTACCTCTACCTCTTCCAAATCTTTTTGCAATAAGTGATTCAAGTTCATCAAGCTCATCATCGAAATTTTCACTTTCACTCTTCACGTGTTTGCATTTTCTTTTGCTAAGAACCAACTGTGACTTAAAATAAAATTCAACAGTAGCAAGTGTGTAGTTATCAAAATTAGACATCTCAGAGCATTACGTCTACCAATTACACCTTCAAAAGTTAAATTGCTACTTGGAGTACATCTCAGTTCTTGTATTGTAGAAACCCCAATGGAATATATAGGAAGTAGAGTTTGCAATACCTTTCATATCATGTTTTCACCTTTAATCTCTCCATTTGCACCTCAAATAGCATTGACAACTTCCTTGATTCTTGTGGAACACTGAACTATGTATTCACCTTCCATCATTCTCATTTCATCAAATTTTCCTCTCGGACTCTCTTATTTGGATCTCAAAACATTGTCATCTCCTCCATATATGGTCTTTATTTTGTCCCACATCTATTTTGCAATGTCACAATCTTTTATGTCATCAAACTTGACATATCTTAGGGATGAAGCAATCTCCAACATTGCTTGATTGTGTTCTTGTTTTTCTTTTAGTTATTGAGTAGTCAAAGGAACATTTTTTATCTTCACATATTCATTTTCCACAAAGCTTATTGTAGCATCCCCACTACTAGATATGTGTAACCTCATCAACATTTTCCATACAAGAAATTTTTCTTCATTCAAATATGGTACCTCCCTTTTGTGAGTCATGATCTTTAACTTTAAGTACCTTCAAACTTATTTTTATAAGCACTAGTGCTCTAATACCAATTGCTAGAATGTTTAGAATAAATGATGGGGGGTGAATCAGTTACTCAAGGTCCATTAGCACTAATTGAACAATCAAATGTTTAAACATTATCTATTATGCTTAACTTGTTGTAACTCGGTCTCTATTGTAATCTGAATAACAATATCAACTATTAGTTCATTGTCCTAAGATGGCAGACTCTTCTAAATGTAAACATGTAAATGTAAAACACCATAAAACATTCAACACAAGTTTGACAGTAAGATGAAACCCAATTTGGAAAAAACCACGAGCAACATGTCACCACTTTTTCACTCTTTTGAAGTGAGCCCTGTTAGGAGCCAACCATGTTAAAGGTTACACTAAACACTGTTAAATGTGACCTAGGTAGAGGATTTAATCACCCTATTAGGAGTGGCCTTGTCATAGGACTTTAGATCATTCCATTAGAATGTCTCCTTGTTAAAGAATTTACACAAATTGTTAAGTCTTAAATGACTGTTAGGTCAACCTTTCATCAAAAAGATTTCAATACAAATTGTTTCCAATGATTAGAAAGAAAATCGTAGGGTTTTGATCTATATGATTACAAATCACTTTACGGTTTTAGATCTTCATTCAGTTCATGTGTTGATTCCATGATAAGCCTCCCTTGTCACATCTGGCCTTGATTTTCTTGGAAACCCTTCAAGCATTCGCCCTTCTCTTCACAAAAAACTTAAGCCTTCTACTTAGATTGTCTTATCAACCTCAGTATCTTTGTTCCATATTACTATAAACACACACAATTCTCTGCTATGTTCTCTTCTTCACATATATCATTCATGCTCTTACTAAAGTTTGTCTATGTACCTCCTTAAATAAGTAATTATATCCCTTTGTTGTTTTCAAAATCAACATAGATCTTAGGGTTCTCGATTCGATTCATCAGGTTCATTGTATCTATGCATCTCCTTCTTTTCTAGAAACTTCTCCCTAAATTCGTCTCTTAGATCATTTACCCGATCCTTTCCTTGAATTAAATGATCTAATTCATCAATCTTATCTTCAACACACTTTCCATATCCCAAGAGATCAACTAAGTTAGCTAGGAACCATAATTTCTCATATGCAATCAAATAATTGTCACTGGACCATTACTAGGTTCTAACACTCAACCATCACCAAATTGCTCAGTCATTGTAGAGTTTCTATCTTGGCATCAATATTGTGGCTCAGTCAATATTGATGCTCGAATAACGCTAAATTTTCTTGGCACTTATTGTGTCTTGGCTGACACTAGCATCACTCGGCATAAACTTCAAACTCCCTTGTTCTTTTACTCTATTTCTTGTCCAAGTCTTGTATTAGTGATCTAACTTGGCTTGCACTATCAAAACTTGAACATCAACATGATTTAAACAATCACTTTGTCTTGTCAACGTCTAACTAATCAAATGTCCATTGTAGCTTCCTTTTCATAACTCAAACCTTTACTCTAGGTTCTTTTCTTATGAGAAACTTCTCAAATCCTCTTAATCAATCAAATAGATATGATATTTAGATCAGATAGCAATAGGTCCCATCAGTATATTTGACATCAATGATAGTACAACAATTGTTCCAATTGTAGTTTCCACCAAGATCCTTGTATCTCTTGAGGAGTTCCCTACTCTAAGATGATCTTCGTAATGTTCACCATTTATTGTGTATAATAGTTTTTTAGTAAAGACAAGCCCTATTCACATTCCTTTTCATTTTAAGAATGAGGTAGTTGATTAATTTCTATGACTTGAGTTATATGTCTAATGATTGAATCTTGATTAACAATTGTATACTATAATGTGCAAATGTTTCATCTAAGTTTGAAATAGATTAAGTTATTTAATGTCAACGATATGTTGATATTTGTATACTGGCATTAAGTGTATTGGATATAGGTGAAATAAAGTGTTCATAAGTCAAAGGTATGTGACTTTTCATAATAAATTATTTGGGTCAAGGACTTATGTCTAAATTTGCAATGTTCATTGCAATCATAAGAGAACATGTGTGGCTTGTTACCTTGTGACTTTGTGAAGAAGTATTTTTTATCCATTGAGATCACGTGTTTCTTACATGTGTAGCTGTGATTTCATACTATTCATATCTTGTATAATACTTACAATTGAGTTCTTAATGTATATCTTGTATAGTCATGACATTATGTTGATGCGGTCTAATGCCTTCCTTGTATTTTCATTGTTAAATATGTGGATGATATTATATCATAGCTTGTGCTATAAATTTTTGACATAAGTTAATGTAAGTATCTTGAGTGAACAGTTCATGCATGGATTTGTTTTCTTATGAAAGTGGGAAAATGAGTGTGTTGACCCAATCTATGAGATACCCCAAATGGGCTACTTAAAACTAGTCAAGAGCACAACTGACAATAAATGCTAACATAGACCACTTACAACTAACTAGAAGAATATATAGTAACCCATATTAAGGGTGGGTGTAGATTTTACCAAGAACTCAAGTACAAATTTTGGGGGGCAAGTCATAACATCCGCTTAGTGATATTGTTAGCATAAGGAGAAAAGTTTTGATGAGATAGTTTATTATCCACCAATGGTAAGAGTAGAGAAACTTTAATAGGAAAAGAAAGGTCCACGTAGTCATAAAGAGCCATAGTAGTAGTAAGAGATGAAGTAGGTGTTAAAGTGGGTCTATCAATGCTCGATACAACCACTAAACTTATAGTACACATGAAGAGGTTAAGCCATTATCACAAATCCCAAGGTGAGCACTGAAAAAATTCTAACAATCTCCCTTGGCATTACTTGAGGGTCTGAGGATTTGAACCTATAACCAAGCTCTGATACCACTTGTTAAAGTGGGGTTGTCATTCCACCAAAAGAATGATTGGTCAATGCCTGATACAACCACTCAACTTATAATGCATAGGATGCAGTTAATCCCTTGTCACAAATCCCAAGGGAACCACTAAACAAATTTCTAACAGTAGGAACCATAGAGCCTAAGTCATACTAGTAGTAGAAGGAAAACTGTCATCTATAATGTCTCGCTAGAGAATCCAAGAGATCAAACCATCTAACTACTAAAAGTGCAATATTACTTTTATCCGATGAGATACACATCATTTCTAAAACATAAACGTACACTTGTTAAAAAAACTCAAATGTGATATTACTAACCAACCTAAGTCTGTCGTAGGTTCCCTAATGTATCTTCTAAAATAACATCATCTAATATATTTGCATATGTAAGATATACATTGAATTGTGATTTTTATTAGTCCATTGTCATTTTAATATTAATCTTAGATAAACATGAGTTAATCAATTATCATTATTTTAATTATCAATTCAAGTTATTTTAATTATCAATTCAAGCTATTACTTTAAAAAAATTATTGAATTCGTAACCTCTATTGGTCTATGCTTAATATTAGTTCTATTTAGACATTAAGGTAGAGAAAAATTTCATGAAGGTGTGCATTGTCTTATTACTCTACATTCATTTCAAATGTATAAAGGTAAACATAAACCATTCACTAATCAATACAATCAAGTTAGTATCTCAATCCATTGTATCATAACTACCCATTCATTACAAGTCTAATTTCCACAATTTATTAGTCATAATAAATCCTTTGAACATTAAGTTAAAAGATAAAGGTTTCTCCCCTCTCTTTCATTCAATTAGAACATTGCATCATAACTATTCCTAGGTTCATTTTCCTTTTATCCATCAACATAAGAGATACTTAAACAAATACATTTATTGAAATGACATCTTTAAAATGCCCTAAAATAGTACAATCTATTCACTTTTCCCTATCCTTTGTCTTGGAGCTACTCTTTCCCTTTTTACATTTATTTCAAACTAAATTACATCATTTTGTCATATACTTATGAATCCTTTTAAGATGTTATTTTTATATGAATACACATTAGAGCATCTTAACATAAAATAATATACCTAAATATAAATACTTTATAGACCAATCTAGAAGGGAACATGAACAAGGATCATCCATGCGAGCACAAATAGTATTGTTGACACAAAAGTTTGCACCCTTGCTTGAGGTATGACCCTCAAGCGACCTTGTGTAACATGAAAACATCCTCCAAGTGTGGGACTTGCTCTCTGAGGTTGAATCTCCAAAGAAGACTAGCTTCCTCACTATCAAGATGCACCTAAACTACTACTAGGAAGGAGAACGGAGAAGGAAACTGAAAGAAAATGTAGAAAGGGAAAGGGGGTGATATGCCGAGATAAATATGGTGGTTACAACTCTGCCTACACCAGCACAAAACATGAATAAAACACCTAAACACAAATATCTTGGCTCAAATCTACTCTTTCATGATTTACATGAAGGTAAAAGCAATGAAATGTTGCAAGGAAACAATTTACAAGACAAAGCTTAGTAGCAAACTACACATGATATGCAAACATGTAAGAATAAACAAGAAATAATCCATTCAAGGCATAAAATGCACAATTAATCAGACTATCAAGATGAGGTAGAAGCTAAGTTTTCTATTCATGGAAGGCAAAAGATTACAAATATAGAGCATAATGCTATTGTAATGAACCCGAGAAGAACAAAGAAGAACCTGAAAAAAGATATTTACAAGTTTCTTTTAAAGAGTTCAGGCATAACTCGACTCTAACTTGAAGTTCAAACCCCAACCCAAGGTGGAGTCAAGCTGTAGAGTAGCAATAAATGAATATTAGAACTAAATCTGATCACGAAACACAATCTATTGTAATGAAGTGACAAGGGAAAAACAAATGCATCTAGCTGTAAGAAATCAAATTCCATGAGATTTGATCATTACAATCAATAAAGAGGAATGGAGATGCAAAGGTAATATGCAAACAAGGCCAAAAAATATTGTTCAATGTTAAAGAATAGTCTTTGTAACATGTCATGGCCATAACAAATGAATTCATGCCACTGTTCAAAAATGCGGGATGGGATAACATGCAATGTTAACCTGCTACAAAAATTATAGAATTGACCCACATGGAATAAATATAATTTTCGCCAAAAAAGATGAATTGTTGATGTAGATCTTCATTTTGAAATAGATAGACTGGATGTTGCAAGAATCACCCCAACACATGATTAATACCCAAATATAGATGCAAGTCTTCTTCAAAACAAATAGACGATTGAGATGCATCTAAAAATCCCCACAAGATGCACCAAAATACGATGATCATCACATCTTTGCCAAAGATCCAAGCATTGATGCGGAAATATGAACATCGCTCGATCAAAAGAAACCTTAGCAAATAATAATCTGCCACATGACATAAATATATTGGTCGACACATTCCAAAATGCACGGTGGAGGACACAGCATGTGATTTTGTGATTTCACGGAAGCAAAAAAGTAAGCCTTTTAAAATAGAGAATTTTTCTATTTCGGAAAGAGAAGCAAAGTCATTCCCTAAAATGGTAAAAATGGTTCCGCAACTCAAAAAATGAGGAAGTCGAGTTCACTAGGTTAAAAAATAAACTGAATTGGCTAGGTCAATGAAGAAACTAAGCCAACTCGGTTCATGAAGAGACCAAGTTAACATGAAATGTCAACTCTAACCAAATCACATGTTAACCACAACAAAGAAAACAACCCATTGAAGATATCTCTAATCGGTTATTGATGATGGGCTGAATGGTGGGGGAAATGGCCAAAATTCTTGGTGGCTCAAAGGGGATGCTTTTCTACTAAGCATAGATTAGTGACCTTAAAAAATCCATTGGTCATGGAGTCACTACCAAGAATTTTCCCACCTGTGACTTCACAAAATTCTACAACTAGCAAAAACAAAAGATCTTCGAGGACCTCTAGAAAGCTCAAGAAAGCTGCAAACTATGCTCCTGCACTTCTTGGAAAGTTAAAAACTCCTACTCTACTATGTACAAGTATTTACAAACAAAAAAAATCAAACAAAGTCATTGACTGGCTTATTGAATTAGTTGCCCTTCCTCACTAGTTGGTTTTTTGTTTCATGCATAAGGACAGTCAAGTGAATCAATGAGTATGGCAAGCATATTGTTGCATGGAATTCCTTCTTCCCAATGCTAAAAACAAAGAAGCTGCTCTCTAGAACTGGATGCCTTGATCCTAAGAAAGACATACTTTCTCCTCCTTGTGGTTTTCACCCTCATGCTCTAGAATGAGCATGACTGAGGGCAACTTGTTGATTTGTTGGAGAGTTAAATACCTTATGGGGCATTCTCTTGATGGAACTTAGTCTAGGAAATCATCCTTGACCATGTTGTGCTCTACAATGGTGATATCCAACAGGTTTTGAAGTGGCTTCACTTCTTGTGAATAAATAATATCCACATTATTTTCATGTTGTTCATGAACCATTTCCTTGGGATCTGCTAGTATAGTGTAAATCTCCACTTATTTCACATATAGGAGATGATGACACAACATCTATGGAAGAGAAGATATCATCAAACTAGTCCAAGAGGTCATCCTCATCATCAATCTCCTCCATCATAGCTGCAATAATATGCATAAGTTAAGGGGCAACCTCATGCATATCAGCATGTTCCTCCTCAAGGATAGAGCTATCCTTGGGATCCTCTTTTTCATCCTCTATATCATGGAGGATAGTCTACTACAGTGAATGATCTTCTTCCTCCTTAGCTTGCAGTAGATCCTCATCTTTTGGTAAAGGCTCAAAAGCCATGATTTGTTCTTCAAGAGAAGGAACAACCTTTTCTTCTTCCTTCTCAACAAAAGAGGGAAGCTCTTCACATGAAAGGATTGAATCCTCTTCCTTCTTCTCAACCGCTACCTCTTTTTTCTCCTCAGAAAGGTGTAACTCCTCCCTTTGTAGTTCTACTTGCTTCATTTCATTCTCCCAAACTCCATGTTTGGGCCATTAAGAGTCCATACACGCAGTCCACCCTCAAAGAGTGAAATGGTGACAAGTATGGAAGGCTCATGAGGCCATCTTTTTTGCATAAGGAGTAGAGCGGTTACAGCAACAGGCTTTTTTAATGGAGGGGGCTTCTTGAAGCTCAGGATGGCATACTTTGGAGAAGGGATTGCTTCTGCTTCCATGGTCTGAAAATGAGTTGAATGGAGCCTCATTTCCTAGTCCTCACTTGTTGCAACAACTTGCCTTACAAGATAGTCCTCAAAATATCTTTGTATCTCCCTCTCTTCTTCTTCTTGTTGGAGATAGGCCTGGTATGCCATCTCCTCATGCTATCTCTCTATCTCTTGCTGCCTTGTAATCTCACCAAGCTACTTATCCCAGGCCAACAACTGCTCATTTTGCTCTTGAAGCTCATTTTGCTCTTGAAGCTTTAAATCCATCTGCTTGTTTCACTCCATTGTTTGCACTTGGAGTTCCAACAACTTCTCACCCATCTTAGCCATCACAGCTTCCAATTCTCTATATGGGGATGTTGGGGCTAGTGGAGCAAGGGTAGGAGGGGAGTAATAATTCTGAGCACACTGGCTATAACCAACTTGGGGCAGAGATTGAAATTGGCAATATGAGGGCTGAGGAATAAAATTTCCATCATATGGGGGGAATAGTAGTCATTTCTATGAAATGGTTCCATGGTTAGAGCTTCATAAAAGCTACAATTTCACAGAAAACTTTGAAAAATCACAAAAGATCAAAGTTGATCTTTACATACCAGCACTGGGTCTGCTTGAAACCAGTAGAGGTGCACTAGAGTCACCATGGTGTTTGATGGAACACCTCCAAAGGTAGAATGCACCAAGATTAACACCTAAATTCTTAGTGAATGGATTTTGATTGGCTTCCAGCGGACTTGTGTAGCTGAAATTGATTATCCCACCTAGCATACCAAAAATTGTGGTATGACCAGTGGAGGTTCTGGAAACTAATTTGAGGCTCTGAATATTTTTCCCACCGGGCATGCCAAAAATTGTTGACACAATTTTGCACCCTTGCTTGAGGTATGAACCTTAAGCAACCTTGTGTAACATGGAAATAGCCTCCAAGTGTGGGACTTGCACTCTGAGGCTGAATCTTTGGAGGTGGTCGGCTTCCTCACTATCAGGATGCACCTAAACTACTACTGCGAAGAAAAATGGAAAAGAAAATTGAAAGAAAATGTAGAAAGGGAAAGGGGGTGATGCACCAAGATAAATATGGTGGTTACAACTTCGCCTACAACTACACAAAACATGAATAAAACACCTAAACACACAGATCTTGGCTCAAATATACTCTTTCAAGATTTACATGAAGGTAAAACCAATGAAATGCTGCAAGGAAACAGTTCACAAGACAACATTTAGCGAAAAAATACACATGATATGAAAACATGAAAGAACAAACAAGAAGTAATCCATAAGGCATAAAATGCACAATATATGAGACTATCAAGGTGAGGTAGAAGTTGAGTTTTCTATTCATGAATACTTTGTTTACCAAGATTAAGAAAAATTGTTGTACATGAATGGCTTAAAAGCATCCCCACTGTAGGTGAAATTAATCATAATTATAAGCCTCACGGTCCCCACTCCCATCCCACAAATCAAAGCTCTCATAAGTGGAACAGTTCAACAGATCACAAGAGCAATAGCAAACAACATGGATTTTTGCTTGTGTAATTTCAATATGCAAATGCTTGCTTTCCTGAGTTGTATACGCTTATGTAGCTATGTATCTCAAAGGGAACAATCTATTTGCTTCTGTTTCTTCTTACTATCAAATCAATCACATAAGCTAATGTTTATCCACTTCCCAATAGATAGAAATAATTATAATTATAGGCCTCATGGTCCCCATGAATCACAATTCTTAACAGTGGAACAATTGAACAGATCACCAGGGCTATAGCCAATGACTTCGATTTTCGCTTGCATAAGTTATGTATGCACATGCAAATATCTATCTGAAAGAGCACTATCATCTATCTCTGATCCTTCATACTTTCAAATCAATCAAAACTACACTAATGTTATGTCCACTTCCCCATCCTAAAGCCAGTTTCATAGAATGAGCAGCTACTGCACCAACAGAGTATCTTCTATAATACCTTTTGAATGATGAAGTCTACAGCCACAAGGCCATTTTATAACAACTTTGTCGAAAGTATCATTTGAGAGGAACATTCCATGGACCATCCCTAGCAAAAATGAGTCACTCATCTTCATGTATCCGCTCTGTACATGTTGTTTCTGTTTCAAGAATTGGTCCCCTGCAGCCAAAACATTGTCACTTAAAAGAGCAATCAAACAGAAATTAATCTGTGGTCTATATCTAAAAATACAAATTTATATCTTCCACTAAACAATTATGAATTATCCATAGTTTTACCAAAGGGTTTGGTCAAGCTTTCATAACAGATTTGCTCTTCATCTAAATCGCCACAAAAAATTCCATGAGCAAGCATTGTACTTTTGGAACTTTCTCACACTGCATTGACCAGCTTCACCAATAACAGAAAAAGAACGTAGAACTTAAGCTTCACTACAAATTTGTAAACTGCTTGAACTACATCTTGGTACTTAGTGAAACCTAGCCTTATCCCTAATATGTTGAACCAAAAAAAAAAAAAAACCTTGCAATTTTGCAATTAATGATAAAACCAAGGGCTACAGCTTCAACATTTAGGGCCCTGATAGATCAATGAACATCTTGTATACATCTAAACAGTAGGAAAAGCTACATTAGGAAGTATATTCCTAGCCACAGGCCAAGAGATGTAGCAGAAATTACATAGCTACTGCACTAACATTTTGTTGCCAGATGGCTCCATATCAATCTTCATTCCTAAAGTTTCTGCCAATTGGATGCAATTTCCATTTTAAAATTTCACCAAAAATTATATGGGAATTTAAATAAAGCAAGATAGTTAAAACAAGCAGCAATTAAAAAAAACATGTGTGGGCACTCGCAAAAATAAAACAGCCTATAAGTTTTCTGTGTCCTTAGACAATTCATGAACCAAAACAAATAGTATACTATGATTCAAAAACAAAATAATTGCAACTCAGAGTCAAAATTATTAACTAGGATAAAACTGGGGCTCAAGAAATACCAAGATGAAGAAATTTCCAACAAGATTTCAAACATTAAGCAGCAGCTTCATTAGGGCCTATTTTATCCTCTCTCAAGCTATGGTACAATATGCTCGAAAAACCCCAGTTAGTAATACCAACATTTCATCGAACATTCACCTTTCAAATGTAAGATTGAAAACCACGTTAGCACTGGAAGTTGGTGTGTGCAGAAAATTGTGTCCATGAGTCCACAAGTCTGACATATTTCATATCGCTTGGAAACACACACAATAAATTCAGAGGCTTGCAAAATATGAACATTGTGCTCCAGAACAGAGAACTAACCAACTGAATATGGAAACAGAAGATTTTGGGTGTGTTTAGGATAGGACTGCCATTCCAGTCTCGAAAATAGCACAAGAAAAAATTTTGAATCTGTGAACCCTAGTGAGGTGTAAATGGTGGTGTGTAGAAAAACAGGTGTCCCAGAGGTATTCTATGCAATGGTGTGAGTAGTTGTGATGGGGGAAATGAGAGTTTATGAAAATAAGAAAAATTAGAAATTAGAGGATAGTTGTAGGGAAAGGATATGCAACATGAGAATGGCTTTGTTCTGATGCCATGGCCTAAATGTTGCAGTGGTGTGGATACGCATACACTTGCCTATGAGCAGGGAACCACATGTCCAAAAGGAATTCACCTGCAATGAAGCTCTCATGGGACAATAACCTCAAGTAAGGCAATCACTAAAACACCTGAAGTTTTCATCTCACGAGCGCACCACTACAAGTAAAGCCCCTAAGGAACACGTGGCTTCCCAGACACGTTTGGGTCCCAGCGATGGGTACACACCCAATTGGGAGTCCGCTCCACCTCAACATGTAGGCTGGACCTTCATAATCCAGCATGCTCCACAAAGCTAAAACTCTAGAACTCAGGTCTAATACTAAGGTGCCTATTAATCAATGGCACCTATTGGCATTAAGAGTGTGGCTTTTATCCCGAGAGAGTGTCATTGCAAATGAGCCCCCTCATGGACACATGGCTGCCCAATCATGGGTGGGTCCAACCCTAGTTAGACACCCAACAGGAATCTGCACAACTGCATCTTTTAGGGTGGAACATCACATTTGGAAATGGCAGCAAAGCTATGTTACGCCAGGTTCCCAGGACAGGGGGGCAGGAAAACGGGTTTCTAGGATCGATTTTTTTCTCCCCTGAAGCAGGGAACGGCGGGGGACAGCAATGGGGACAGTTGTATAAATAATAGGGAGATTTAAAATATTGGTATGAAAACATGTACAAAGCATGCTAATATACATTATAGGACCTTAACATAAAATGTTAAACTGAAAGCTCACATGAGAGTGGAAGTCAAACAAATTATCAAAACTCAAAACATCAACAACTATCACTTACAAGCAATCTGATCTTTTCGAAATTCTACTCACAACAATGTGGAGGGAAACTTTGTGAGTTTAAACATACACTCTGAAAACCATGATAAGCTCATTTTTAATGATGAACAAAAACTATTATTTACTCACTAATATCAGACACAATACTCATCGAAAGAGACAAATTTAGAGATCTGAAATAAAAACGGAAAACCTAAATCCCAAACTTATTAGTTTACTCTTGCTGACTTTTAAACCAAAACAAGTGACGTAGATATAAAAGAGAGCTAGATTTTATTGATCTTTGTATAACATTTAAAAATCAAGTTTCACATAGAAATTCTGATGATCTCCCCTTACAGAACTCATATTCTAAGACTCCAATCACATAGAAATTCTGATGATCTCCCCTTACAGAACTCATATTCTAAGACTCCAACACCCATATTAACCCCATGTGAACACGTTGACTGAATACATACTAGTAACAGAATCCCAAAATCTACAGTTCCGTATCAATACTGCAAAAACCACAACCCCTCTCAATCTTCAATATTCAGCACCAATCTCTGCAAAAACAACTTCAGAGATGATTATTAATCAATCTGAGGAACAAAGATCAAAGTTCTGAGCCCTAGTGACTTTCTAGCATTCTAGTCTTTATACCCCAAACTCAGTCCTATCAAGGGAACAGGTAATTAGATCCGACCAGAGGATTATCTGTTTACCAGAACAAGAATATAACAATTTATATTGGAATTTGAGACTCAAAACTATTTGTATTCATTTAGTGCATCATACATATCCTTATGACTCCATATATATACATTCATATCATATACATTCCATTTATGCATAAATGTATATTTTCCCTATATTGACCTTACTACTGGTGAATGTGTCTTTCCATAAACTTATATTTACAAGATGGGACATTAACCCTACAAAGTATATCCCTAGCCTACATGCTATGTTGCAACTATTGTGATCTGCAGACTTGATGCAGCAAGTTGCAGCAAGATCTCTGGATGTCTCGTATGTCCTTTTCCTGCCAACATCATCCCCTTTTTCAAAACCTTGACTTGCCCTGAAGTCAACTTTGTCATGTTGGAGGATGCCCTTTTGTATGTCTTGAAGGCTCTCAAAATTATTATCACACTGCTTCTTTCCCAAATTGTAGTAGATTGATGTTAATTTGGGGCTGTAACAGTTGCTCTTTGCTTCCGAAACCATGGTGTGTATTAATTTTTTCTAGGATAAGTGTGTGCCTCTAGTATAATGCTGGTGATATGAGCCAACCTTAGACTAACCACTTCCCTCAACAAATGAAACTGGTTCTGGGTTTTGTCCCTTTGAAACCGTAGTTCTCTAAACTTCTCATGCAAGGCTTCACCACCTGCCCAGTCCCGGCCATCCAATTCTTTTAGTGCCTCATAATCTACAGACTTTTGCACTCTCTATAACTCTAGAGTGTCCATCTGAGATTTTATTAGGGTGAGAACATTTGTCCATTCCAAGGAAAATTGGTATAAACTATTTACGTCCCCCTTAGTATTCTTCATTGTATTGATGTGATTTCCCAGTGCAGAGAGTGCAACAGCACATTTTTTCCTTTCTCCATCCATTTTTGCCTTAAGAATCTTTTATGTGACTACTTGTTTTATCATTTCCTTCTGTAGTGTTTCATCCTTGATCACCAAATCAATCAGCAGTCTTAGAAGCACCAGCAAGGGTTCAGATTGGTCCCATTGGATCTGAGGAAATTGGCACTATATTTCCTTCACCGGATCTTCTAATTGATCAGAGCTCTCCACATTGCTTTAAGATCTCCTCCCTGGCTGTCTGGTGTAAAATTTCCCCTAGTTGAAGTTTGTGCAATGGCAGATGTTGCTTACACGCACTTGAGATCCTACTAAAGGCAATTGGAATAATTGTTGAGAAGCCACTGGTTAGATTTGCTTCTGCTTGACCAAAAAGTCCTTTATGGACTGTACACAGGAATGTTGCAAAGGAAAGTGTGTCAGACTAAGGAGGTCGCAAGGAGTATTATAAGAAGATGCTCAATAGTTTGCTTCTTTCTCATGCAGCTCTTGGAATGCTTTTATGGTTGCGTCTATGATCTCCGCCTATTTCCTATTTGAGTTATCTCCAACTTTTCCAACATCTATTTGTCTATCCTCTGCTTAGACCAGAGTTCCTTTGTCTGCATTGCCATTGTTCTTTACTTCTGTTGACATGTGGTGGTAGAAGCTACTACTTCAATCCCCAATCTGTTAGCTTCTTCACTTCTTTAGCTGTTTTCTCTCTTTTGAGCTCAAGTGTGCTAACTAGGAGGGCAAAGAACTGGTCTATGAGATCTTGTAATGTGATGTTGGAGGCTACCATATACCTTACCAATGCTATTTCAGTTATCTATATATTTGGAATGGTCAAAATGGTAAATTTTTGCAGTGTCTTGTCATTAACCTCCTTCTATAAGTCTGCATTCAAAAAAGAGGCAGCTGTTGGTATGCTTTTATGGTTGCATCTATGATCCCTGCCTATTTCCTATTTGAGTTATCTCCGACTTTTCCAACATCTATTTGTCTATCCTCTGCTTAGACTGGAGTTCCTTTGTCTGCATTTCCATTGTTCTTTACTTCTGTTGACATGTGCTGGTAGAGGCTACTTCTTCAATCGCCAATCTTTTAGCTTCTTCTCCGGCTTTAGCTGTTTTCCCTCTTTTAAGCTCAAGCCCCCTCTTAGTTATATTGGTGGACTATATATTCTAACAATTGGTATCAAAGCACAGTTACTCTGAAGAGGCTTAATAGCTTGAGTAAGATCCCTACGGATATGGAACAGTTGAAGAGAAACCTTGAAGAGGCTCTTGATCAAATTGATCTTCTTACTGAAGAAAGAGATCACTTGAAAGATAGATATGAGGATGCAAAAGTTTACATTGGAAAACAGAAAGACAAAATTGATGAGCTGAAATCGAAAAAGGAATCAAATGAGCAGATTAGTGACAATGGAATTTTCAAGAAAGAGAATGAGATCTTGAAGCATGAGTTGAAAATTGTTGAACTTAAGTCTTAAGAAGGATGGTTGCAAAGCCAAACCTGATCTAAAATCTGAGAGTGCAGACCTTAAATCCAAGTTGAGTAACATCTGAATTAGACTCTGTTAAGATAGAACATGCTGAGTTAGAAAAGTACAACACTATTGTGAAAGGAGAATCGACATAAGCTAAACATCAGTTAGAGAAGCTTTAATCCAATAGTGAGAAAATTGATGAGCAGATATTTTACCAAAGACCCTTTTATGATAAGATAGGATTTGGATATTTTATTGGAGAGAAATCAGCCAAGAAAGTTGAAATTAGAAAAGAACTAGATCCATTTGTTGAGTCACCTAAAGAATCTGATCTGAGTAAGATTGAATCAAGCACAACTACTAAAGTATCTAAAGAGATTGAAGTAGTTGATTTGTCTACAAAACATGGATGAACCAAAGAAATCAAAGCAAGTTAATGAAGCTAAGCAAGCTTAATCATCTAAGGAAGTTAGACATGAATCCAAAGGTAGATGTTTCATATGCAATGAATCAAGTTGGTCATATGAAGAGAGATTGCACAGGTAAGTCTTTTAAACCTATTACTAATTTCTATTGTTATAATTGTCATGGTTATGGACATAAAGCAGTAGATTGTAAGAAACCTAAGTTTGATAGTAATAATGGGCATAGTAGAATGTTTGCGAATACTAACCCTGCAAGTAATGAAAGAGGAAGATCACAAAGTAGATCTAATGATGGAAAGAATCTAACGGTGAAAGGAAATAGTTTGTATGTTACAAGTGTAACAATCTTAGACATATTGCAAGGAATTGCAGAGCACCTGAAAGTCGCAATGTAACCAATCAGAGAAGGATTGCACTTGTATGTCAATTATAAAATAACTTTGGACACACAGCAAGATTTTGCACAATGGACAGAAGGAACTTTAACAGGAATCCTAATTACAAAAGGAACAATAATAGAAATGACAAAAGAAATGATAACGACAGCAACAATAGTCAGAAGGACAAAGATGAATAAAGAGAAAGCAGAGCAAATAAAAGTTTTTAAAAATTACTCTTTAAATGCTAGTAGTTCAGAAGGTGCTTCAAGGGGAACCCTGATGCTATGGAAAAAAAATTGCTTTACTGGGACAATTTTGAGTGCCAATAAATACTTTATGATTGCTAAAATTACCAGTGCTGATCAAAATGAGGACTGGTATATTGTGAATATATATGCGCCCAACATGAAAAGCCAAAGGAAGAAGGTTTGGGATTCTATATCCAACTTTAAAAGTATAGATTACTCTGGACGATGGATAATCATGGGAGACTTTAATGTCCCTCTTTATGATCATGAAAAAATGGGAGGTAATGCTACCCAGCTTGAAGGAAGAATGGACCTAAGGGAGTTTATTAACAAAGAGGGCCTATTGGATATGGATCTTCATGGCATTCAGTTCACTTGGGAGTAATAAGAGAGTTGGTAATGATTGTATTCAGGCTAGGCTTGATCGTGCTCTTATCTCTCCGGATTGGTCTAAAGATTTCATCTGCAAACTGGAAGCCCACCAGAAAATTGGTTCTGATCATTTCCCTCTTATCTTCTCTGCTATCAAGTTTAGTTCGAAGAGGAATTTTCCTTTTAGATTCGAAAAAATGTGGATGAAGCACCCTCAGTTTGAAAGAAAAATGGAAGAATGGTGGAATATCAAAATTGATGGTACTGCTCTCTTCAAAGTGACTTCTAAACTTAAAAATGTCAAAAAGAAAGTTAAAATTTCGAACAAAAATTGCTTTGGGAACATCTTTGAGAATAAATCTGTTTTGAAAGAGGAGATCCAAAATATTCAGGATAAAATTCAAAAGGAGGGATACACCCCTGACCTTCTTTTAGAAGAAAATGATAAGCTGTCTCAATACCATGACATCATTACAAAAGAGAAGATCTACTGGAGGCAAAGATCTAGATTGATATGGCTGACTGAAGGAGATAAAAATACCTAATTTTTCCATCTATCCACGCTAAAGTATAGAGCCAAATCTCACATTTCACATCTTATGAAGGGAGATTTGAAGATTAAGGAGGATAAGGACATCATGGACGAAATGGTGAATTTTTTCTCAGGGCTAATGAGAGTGGATCCCTTCATCAATTTGGAACATCAAGCTGAGTTTCTTAGAGTGATCCCCACTCTCGTTTCTAAGGATCAGAACAAATTGTTAAGCTCAATTCCTAAGAATGATGAAATTTTCAAAGCTGTTTGTTCTCTAAGAGGAGATAAAGCTCCTGGTCCTAATGGCTTTCTCATGTTTTTCTTTCAGAAATTTTGGAAACTTGTAGGAAAAGATGTTTGTGATGCGGTGAAGGAATTCTTTGGGGCAAAACAAATGCTGAAGGAAGTTAATTCCACCTTCTTGTTCTTGATCCCTAAGAAAATTGGAGCTGACTCGCCTGACCAGTTTAGGCCGATCAGTCTTTGTAATTCTCTATATAAAATTATATCCAAAGTTCTTACTTCAAGATTGCTTCTAGTGACCCCTTTGCTCATTGCTAACCAACAAAATGGCTTCACTCCAGGTAGACAAATCCTCAACTCTGTTATTTCGGCTCATGAGAATATTCATTCCTTATCTTGTTCTAACAATCAAGGATTTGTAATGAAAGTGGACATTGCTAAGGCTTATGACAAAGTTGATTGGTCTTTCCTCTCTAATATTTTGCTTGCCTTTGGCTTTGATAAGAAGGTTGTTGGACTGATTCATCAATTAATCTGTTCTTCTTCTATTGCTGTCCTGGTTAATGGTAGCTCTTCTCCTTTTTTTAATCCCTCTCGGGGATTGAGACAAGGGGACCCTCTTTCCCCCATCCTTTTTGTTATTATGGTTGATTGTTTAGGGAGGTACATTGGGGATCTAGTGTGTAGAGGTGTCATTAAGGGTTTGCAACCCTCTTCCCATCCTCTTATTTGTTCTCATGGCCAATTTGTTGATGATACCATTTTTATGAGGAAATCCGAAGTCAAGGAAGCCAGAAATTTGAAGCAAGCTTTAAATCTTTTTTCCTCAGCTTCTGATCAACTGGTTAACTGGAATAAAAGTGCTGTGTTTTTTCTCAATACCCCCTTTCTTAGACAACATAAAATTGCCAAAATCCTTGGATGTTCTATTGGTTCTCTCCCTTCTTCCTATCTGGGTCTTCCTTTAGGCTTGAAGGTTCCGGATTCCTTCTGGGAAGACCTCATTAACAAATTCAGCAAGAAGTTGGCAGGTTGGAAAGGGAACCTTTTAAGCCAGGCTGGTAAATTAATTCTTCTTAAAGCTTCTCTCCAAAGTATACCAACTTTTGCCTTAAGTCTCTTCAAAATCCCCACTAAATTTGCTGAGGCTATTGATAAAATTCAAAGGAATTTTTTATGGACTGGTTCAGAGGAAAAAAAGAGAATACCTTTAATTGCCTGGGATCATGTTTGTAAACCGGTTAGGGAAGGTGGTCTGGGTATCCGGAAAATCAGAAGCATGAATCAAGCTCTTCTAGCTAAACAAGGATGGCGTGTGTTCCATGAGAAGAAAGAATGGAGTACCATTTGGAAACACAAGTACCTCCCTAATTCTGTTTCTCTTCCTGATTTCTTCACCTCTGCTGATGTTATTCATCCCTCCTCAATTTGGGGAGCTGTGCAGGGTACTAAGAAAATGCTTGGAAAAGGGTGCTCTTGGAAAATTGGCAATGGGTCTAGGGTGAGTTTTTGGGAAGATGTCTGGCTTAAGGATCACCCCCTGATTGAAGATGTTCAAGATCTGAATCAAGTTGACTTATGCAAGCAGAGATATGGCACTCTTGTTAGTCATTATTGGCAGAATGATTCCTGGGTTAACTTGAAGGACATTGATCAAAGTTTCTATCACATCCAATTATCTCTTAATGCTGTTTCTCTCCACCCTTCTTTTGAGGATGAGATTATTTGGTATGCTGCTCCTAGTGGGCAATACAAGGTTTATTCTCTCTTTGCTTCTAAGGAGAAGGAAAATCATCCCTTGTGGTCTCAGGCTTGGATTAAGGGTCTCATTCCTAAAATTAATTTCTTCTTTTGGGTCCTGCTTCAAAATAAAATTCTGACCCTTGATAACTTGCAGAAAAGAGGTATAAATTTGGTGAATAGGTGTATTTTATGTAAGAATGGTTTGAAGATAGAGACCACCTGTTTCTGAACTACTCTTATTCCCAGATGGTTTGGATTGAGATCCTAATGTATTGGAACTTGACTTGGGTTCATCATAACAATGTGGAATCTTCTTTTTAAAGCTGGAAATGCCCGTCTAAGAATTCTGATGTTCAATTTCTATGGAAAATTACTCTGCCTCATCTCTGCTGGGGTATTTGGAAAGAAAGGAATAATAGAATTTTTAGAAACAGAGAGGTTCTTGGATGGGTGCTTGGTCAAAATATTATTAGAGCTTGTAAGGAGAATTCCAGATCTCTGAAAATATTTGATCAAACCTTTCCTATTGATAATCCTATGTTTCCTGAAAACCCTAAGACTCAAACTGATAACCCAAGATTGAATGTCACTTGGAGTTCCCCTCCAAATGGTTGGATTAAAGGAAACTTTGATGGTGCTGCTAAGGGAAATCCAGGGAATGCGGGTTGTGGAGGTGTGTTGAGAGACCATATGGGAATAGTTAAAGATGCTATAGCTATCCCTATAGGTCAGACTAATAGTCACATTGCTGAAGCTACGGCGGCCCTTTATACTATGAAAATTGCAGTGGATTTGGGATGTCCAAAATTATGGTTGGAAGGTGACTCTTTAAATATTATTAATATCCTTAATAATAAAAGTGCTATCTCATGGTCGATAGAGGCCACTATCAAGGAGATTAAATACCTTATTCAAAAATTTGAAAAAGTTGTCATATCTCATACCTTTCGAGAGGCCAGCGGTGCTGCTAATTGGGTTGCCAACTATGCTGTCCTAACGGGGCAAATGGTGAGGTGGACCGATGAATTAACTAATCAAGTTGATCTCAAAGCAATTATTCATTATGAAGCTATCCATGCGCAGGTGGGTAAGATATGAAAAGATTGAAAAGTTAATGATTTCGTGGAGTGATCAAATTATTGCCAGACTTTCATCCCCTATGAAGTACACTCAAATGAATGCGACGTGGTGTTTGCACGTTTCTCCGAACAAAGGTGTCTCTTTCGGTGGGAAGAAAAACAGTTTTCTTTCTAACCCTCTCTTTCTATGCGTCTGGTTTTTCTGGTTTGAATGTGTTTACTATTCTCTGTTGATGGGGGGCGAACTGCGCAAACAAGAACCAAAAAACTGTGGGGCATGGAAGGCTCGCAAGGATGTTTGGAAAATTTTGCAGAAAGGAAAAGTGACTCGTTACATGGAGCGACTCAATGGTTTTAAGCCACACATCACTACGGCTTTCTTTAAGAACTGGTCCAATGACAAAGTCACTCTCCATGGTGTGACTGTGAAACTTACAGAGGAGTTTATTGCTGAGATCACGGGGCTTCCTACGATGGGCATAAAATTCACTAAGCAAACTAGTATTTCAAATGCAGCCTACAAAAAGTTTCCGAAAACGGAAGAAGAGGAGAAGCTTCTGGAAAAGAATGGTGATTTCTTTGATGCGAACCAAATAAAGGAGATCTGGAGGGATGTTCTCTGCTGCATCCGTGAGTATTTCATTCTTGATGGAAGAAGTAAAAGAGTTCATAAATGTCATTTTGTTTTTTTAAATCATTTCAGATATAAAGATAGAATATCTTTCCCCTTCTTTTTGTGGTTCTTTACTTAATAGTTTAGAAGCCCATAAGAAAAAGGAATCCAGACCCATTCTTCATGAAGGTCTGTTCCTTCTTATTGAGGGATATTGTAAAAATAAGCACATTGCCTCTACTCCCTCTAAGGACAAGAAGAAAGAGCCCATTAAGAGTAAGAAGGGTGACTCTGTTAAAGGTAAAGAAAATGCCCTGAATTTGAAACCCTCTGCCTCTCAAGTTCTTGAGGATGAGGAGTCTGAGACTGATAATTCGGAAAGCTATGAGAATTGGAAACCTGAGGATGAGGATGATACTGAAACTGGAGAGTTAAGTTCTAATTTGGACGGGTATCCGAAGACTGAAGATAATAATGAAAAAGGAAAAGAGGAAAACAATAGTGAAGGTAATTTTGAACAGAGTAAATCTAACAATGAGGGTAACCAGGTTATTTCTAGTGGGGGTAATAAAGTGGAAGATAACACTATCGGGAATCCTGTTGAGAAGATTAAGGAGGACCATACGGCTATTACTGCTTCTCCTGTTAAGGGGATAGAGGAAGAAAAAAGGAAGGACTCTGCTCATCCTGAGGACTATGTCGAGGGTCGAAAGGAGGATCAAACGGAAATGGAGGATATCAATGACAATGTCTGCTCCCCCCCACACGAGACTGCTGAAGATGATTGTGATGCTGTGCAGAGGGATACCATGCTTACCTTCCTGCATTCTGCTAAGGAGAAAGCCGACACCAGTCTCAAAGTTGATTCCTGGATCTACAATGAAATAATGGGTTTGAAGAAAAAGGTGAAAATTCTGCAACATAACCTGGATACTATCAATGCTAAACTTAGTCATATGGAAGGACAGATGGGAGACATCCCTAACAAACTTAACTATGAGCAGAACCTCACAATGTTAATCAAGGAGAGTAGCACTAAGATGGAACAGGTCACCCCTAGTATTTGGGCAGCCGCTACAAGCCTGGGCAAAAGGGCGAATGAAGATATCATTTCGGCTGAGGGTCCGAGCAAAAGAACAAGGCAGAGCTCGAGGAAGAGTGCTATGAAAGCTGTTGCTACTATGGATGTTGTTTCCATTCAAGAGACTGTTGCAATTGGTAAGGAAGCAGCTAAATTGATCCTGGAGCTGCAATAGTGGCACTGGGGTGGGTTCTCTGGTTTGGTGCCTGTCTGGTATTGGTCGCTGGTTGGGGACTCTGGTCTTGGTTTCTGGTTTTTTATAGTTTAGACTGTTTGTGGTTCCAGGTCCCTGTAAAACCTGGGTTACTTTGTTTTTGGACTATTCTAGTGGTTTTAGGTCCCTGTAAAACCTGATTTTGATACTGTTCTTCAGTTTGTTGCAGGTTTTTTCCTAGTTGGGCTATCTTGCTTTATCTTTCTGTTTTTTGTTAAAGGGTTTCGGGGTCCCTTCAAAACCTGCTTTTACCATAATCTAAAACAATAGTCAGAAGGAAGCAATCAAAGAACATGTTGATGAATTCAAGGAAGCATTTGTGAAAGCTATTAATCCATAAAGTTCTCATACAGTGTTGGAGGAGCAGTATTTTGATGCACCTAATGGGAAATTGAAGTCAGAAATTGTTTGTGACTCATCCTATCTGAATTAAGCATTTCCAGAAGAGGCAAAGGGTCAGTTAATCAGAACTAATGACAGAGTGCAAATTAGAAATTGCGCAATTAGCAAAAGGTAGATGACATAGAGAGGAAGATGGTTGAGTGCGCAAGAGTTTTGATGATCGCATGGTCGTACAGAAGAAAACAAGTTTACTAGTAATCAGTGACAGCTTCTAAGGATGAAGCAGATGCACATTTAATGCGGAGTTAAATTTTAAATGATTCAAGGATTGCAAATAAGATATTCAGTACCATTTGATCGTGCGAAGAGTTTGGAGCAAATCAATGAGCAATTTGACATTGTCCAAGTGAGAAGTTGCAGAAGCCCTAAATCGCGATATTATAGGTATTTTACAAAGCTTTAAGTTGGAATTTTCAGTATCACAGTTAGCAGTATAGCAAGCCAGTCAATGTGTGATGTAAGTGAGAGACCTAGATATAAATTCAAGAAGCACCCATTTGTCTCTCATAGATTATCTATTAAGAGCGTTTTCTCAAATCCCACCAAATGTACTTCACATAGAAGACGTTAGAAGTTACATTCATTGTAAATTTGAGTGTAGGAGATGAAAATATTCATAAGGATTTAGGAGTTATGTGTAATGGAGTCCTAACCCTAAAATTAGAATACGCATACCTGAATGAGTTGAATCTGATTAAGTATATGTTCTACACGGAATTTGATAATCATGAGTGGACTAGAATTATCCTAAATCGAGTTCATGAAGAAATGTTTTGGGTAGGTGATGTGCTTATTGTAATTGAAAATGACCTAATCCATAAAGTCACAGGTTTAAGCAATGAACATTGTAATCCAATGAATGACAGGAATGTGAGAAAGATAGTTGAGACAAATTTGTATACTAAGTTTGATGGAAGGAATATGAAAGTTAACATGATTTAGGACAAAGGAGTCAAAGTGTTGAGCAAAATTATAGGATATAAGTTGTATCACAGTTCTAGAGTGAACTTTGTGCCAGTTGGATTCATGCATGCAGCTTATGTAATCGTAGTTGAGAAAAGGAAAGTAAAATGTGTGAGATTGTCAAATTGCAATTGGTGGATACATTGCGAAGCTAAAGAAGGCTAAGAATGCAGTAGATTCAAATCTTTGTTAATACACTTATTTTCCTATGCATCCAAACAGTTCTCTAGTATGACAAGTTGGGATAGTAATGAATGTTCAATGAAGATGGTTAAACAATGCTACAGGGCCAAATTAGAGAACGTCAGAGACAGTGACATTGACAGAATGATGAAAAGCTTCCAATCTAAGATGAAGAATCCCTCCCTCTATGGTGGAGAAATATAAAGATGAGATGTGTTTCATGGTAGAAACTGATACTACATGTATGAAGGTAGTAGAATCTAGGGTAAATTTTATTGAACCCATGGGATATGAAATGAGTGAAGAACTCATTGAAGGATATGTGCAAATTATTCTACAGTCAGAAAGGAACACTAAATGTCAAAGATGGGGCACCTATGACGAGAAGAATTTAATGAGATCAAAGGCATAGCAAGGAGATGAAACCCAGAATGGAGATGAAAGCCAGTGGGCAAAGTGAGGTGTTGGCAACTACACCTATTGTTTTTGCAACGCCATCTGAAGGAGTAACAGTAGTAGAGCCTTGTTCACAAACACTTATTGCACCATATGCAACAGTTGAGCATGTTCAACCAGTTAGGGTACAGCATGGACAGCAAAAGAAGAAACCAAAAGATGATACAACAGTTGTGCAGAGGAAATCAAAAAGATTGGTAAAGGTTAAGCCAGAACCTACACCATCTCCCAAGAAAAGGGTCAAGCAAACCACTAGTGAACCCAGAAAGAGAAGAGAGACTGCAAATCAATGATTCTAAGGAATCTGAGGAAGAATCTAAAGAAAAGCCAGTTGAAAAGGCAATTGGAGAAGGAAGGACACTAGCTGATAAGAAAACTTAGACCTAAGGTAGAAAATCTAAATATGCAGATTATACATAATGACAATTTTGTTCAAATGAATACATATTATAGCTTGTACAATAACATGGATGGGAGTCAGGTAGAAAATGCTATTGTAAGGAACATGATTCTAAGGAATAAAAGATTTGACAGCATCCAAAATAAGATCCCAGAAAATTTGTACAATAGATTGATAAACAAGAAGAAAAGAGTTGTAGAGGAAGACACTAAATTAAGAGAGAATGTGATCAATAAATTGTGTAAAGTATAAAGGAAGACATAGAAAAGATCTTAAAAGGTATAGAACCTTTGCTGATGAATAAAAGAAGAGCAATTCTTCTTATGGGAGGCAACTATGAAGAAGTCAGGAAGGAAACAGAAGAAGCCATAGTAAAATATATGACTTCCATGCCTAAGATCGCTAAGGATAGTGCGCAGCCGAAAACAGCAAGTCCAACTTATGTGGAGGCCAGTACTCCTACTAAAGATGAAGAAGAAGTTGAAGTGGCACAACAAACCTATTCACCTCCTCACATAGTTATTGGTACTGAATCCATGCAAGTGGATAGTATGCATATAACAGTTGATGTTAAAGAGAATCCATTTACAACTAATGGAACTAACATTGTTGGCAATATCACTGCCTGCTCAAGCTCAGATGAAGAGGATGATGAAGAAGCAAAGGAAAATGCAAAAAAGAGAAATATAGAAGAAGAAAGAAAGAAAGAAGTAAAAAGAAGAGAAGTAAAGAAAAAGAAACAAGAAGAGAGAAGAAAAGAGCAAGAAGCAATAAGAGTTGAAAATGAGAAGAGATTAGAAAGAAAGAAAGCTGAGGAAGAAAGTAAGAGAGAAGAAGAGAAGGAGAAAAGAAGAGTACAGAACTAAAAGCAGTTGCACTAATACCAACAGCAACTTCAGTAACAACAGCAGTAGTAGCAATATCTGATGATGATGATCAGAAAGGGCTAATGAGCTCCTTGAGCAAATTACTTGAAAAGAACAAATTAGTGAAATCTTTGGAAAGAACGCTAATAGAAGTCTCGGAGAGAATGTAGAAGAGTCCACACAACTGTCACAAATTCAGACTTACAGACTAAGGCGATAGAATTGGTGAAATCTTTTGATGAAGAATTCACAACCTTGTCTGAAATTGCTTCTATACAAGCACAAGCAAAGCATGATGCATCACTATTTGATACAATATGCACAAATGTCAAAAATGATCTCAAAATATTGGAT
Source organism: Cupressus sempervirens (assembly GCA_028749045.1). Taxonomy (NCBI): domain Eukaryota; kingdom Viridiplantae; phylum Streptophyta; class Pinopsida; order Cupressales; family Cupressaceae; genus Cupressus; species Cupressus sempervirens. The sequence continues at coordinate 360,556,636 of CM053793.1, read as the reverse complement.
ATGTGCCTTAAAGAGTTAAGGAAGTGCACGAATGAAGGTAAGAAGTTGTATGGACGCTGCGCAATGTCATACAATTACCTGTAAGATTTTAATAATCAGATCAAAGGCCAAATGAGTGAGCTTCAAACACACACTACCAGATTGTAGCTACTGAAGGCAAACATTGAAAATTTTGTAACTGAAATGGAGAAGATTCACAATGCTATCAGAGGCATGGAAATTGATAAGGAGAAAGTAATCAAAAGATTCTCTACCCTTAGAGAATTTTTCTCACCCAAAATCAATATTTTGCAGAGGCAATTGGAGGAGTGTCTTGCAGCTAAGGCCTCCTATGATAAATTTGCCTATACTGACTTGAGCACGATTGAAGTTGCATCATATGCACTTTGCACACTCATCAGTATATCTAAAACAGTCAAGGAGAACTGGAAGAAAGATCTTGAGAGACTGGAACTTGGTTTTGTAGATTGTATTGCTAGAAAATCAAGTTGATCAAAGAAAGGCAACACAGTTTTGTATACAAATTTTTGACACCTTCGCCATTGATGTCAAAGGGGGAGAAGTATATGTAAGGAAACTTGTATATGTATATGTTTGTAAGAGAAAAGTATGTATATGTGAGGGGGAGCTTACCTATGTAAAGGAGTGATAAGGAATGTAATGATCCATCAAAACATGAATAAAATTTTCTATTTTGAAGGCAATTTTGTGTAATTACTTTTTGTATTTATTTTGTTTTGTATGACATCATTTTGAGACTTAACCAAGTTTCCCAAATGTTGCCATCAATGCCAAAAGGGGAGATTGTTCACAATATGGTTAGATAGATTTTTGAATGTTGTCATTTATGGCAACAAATATTTAGCATTTCATTTATGCAATCAGAATTAGAAAATTGTCTAAGTTTTAGACAGGTTGCAACAATGCAGAGACAGATACAGTCTGTATGGACGACAGACTTTGAGTTGGTTCATGCGCAATTGAGGATCGCTGGTTGACAAGGTCACGATGACGTATGTCAGTGCGCAAACATGTACAGACTATATGGAGCAAGTTACAGTTAAATTACCAGTTCAAGTAATCAACAAAGCATAACAAAGCACAACAACTAATTGGAGTATATGGCTTAAGGAATAATTTTGGAAACAAAATAACTATTTAATCATGTTGGGCTGACATCCTAGGTTTTTACCCAAAGTTATTTTATATTTGGTCAAACGTGTGAAAGCATCAAGGCCGACTAAGCAAAGATTTATTACTTTGCGAGATATAAGTAAAGATCATATCTTGTGCAAATAATGTGAAGGATGAATGTGATGCGAACTAAATGTGTAGGAAGCTTGAATGATATGTGAGCCTTATGTGATGCAAAATCTGATGTATGATCAAAGTAAGTGCAAGATACAGCAGTAAGACAGTATTGTATGTATATCTACTCTTGTGAAGAAACTTTATTGTATATTGCATGTTAGGGTAGTGAGCTCTTCTTGCATACATTGTATTCGATCTACCAACTCCTAACAAGGTTGAAGCAACTCCTAATAGGGTTGAGACTTTTAATAGAGCCTAGTCCTCTAACAAGGAATCGAGACACTATATGTATTTCATAGACACCTAACGGGGTCAATATCCTTAACAGGATTCTTTTGTTTAGTGGATCATCTTGTGAGTATCATCCCCACCGAGGTTTTCCATTGGCCAGGGTTTCCCTAGTTAACAAATAATGGTGTTATGAGTTCTCTTTGTGTGTGGTTATATTTATTGTTCAGCATTGTTGGTTTACTTTCATATGCTAGTTATAAAGTAATTAACAATATTCAGTTGTGGGCAAAAGTTTGTAGAATACTGATTCACCCCCCTCTTAGTATTACCTATTTCTAACAATTGGTATTGTTAGCATGAATGTTGATGATACTACATTGAGGGAGTATCCTAAGCATTGGAAAGTATTGACATGTTGCATTCATGACTACGTTTGTCACTGATGTCAACATACCAGTAAGTCTTTGAAGACTGACAGAGCAGCAGACAAAGATCTTAGTTGTACAAACAATGTTTTGGTTGTCTAGTGATGCATGTTCATGGACATGTTCAATACAATGTCTTGATGTTAAGGTTCAATGCACAGTACATGAGTCGAAGACGTACGAAAGATATGCCTGATTTGCAGAGAGTAATGCCTAAGAAGCAGTTTTTTATGTTTGTATTATATTGTCTGACAGAGATATAATCCGGAGATGCACGGTCAGCCAGTGACATATGACAGTCTAATGATGACGTGAGCCGACAATGTTATTGTAATTATGAAGTAATCAATTATCTTATTATAATTAATTGGGAAAGCCTCGTGGCCGACTCAAGGAATTATTTTGAAGATACGGTATGAAGGAAAGATGGTTTCTTGTTTGTAAAGTATTGTGATCATTGTATTGAATGTGAAGTGCAAAAAGGAGCAGTGTTTCGTGAATTTGAGTAAGCAATCCAAGGGATTATTGGATGCAAGATTTGTGATCTGGTTACAAGATCAGAAGGAGCAGAAGTCCGGTTATAGGGCTAGGTGCACACCCTGCATGCGTCTGCATCCAATGCAGGCCTGCAGGAAGTGCATGCTGCAACAGACACACACACACAAACAAAAATCTTTTATGCCATTCTATATCTTTTCTCTATATTCACATTACTACTGATGAATGTGCATTTCGATATATTTACAAGATGAGACGTGACCCCTATTAAGTACCCCTTAACTACATGCTGTGTTCCAAATCTTATGCTCTGCAAGTCTGTGGGCTTGATGCAGCAAGCTCTCCACGTGCCTATCTGCTTTCCTTTTCTTCCCTTTGTAGTTCATATGAATTGATAGGAGAAAAAGATTTTTTTTCAATACTAAAGAACACTCTAATCTACAAGTACGCCCTGATCTACAAAATCCAATTAGCTATGTTGGAAACTGTCATGGCCCATTTTAAGACAACAAAATCTAAAAATATCCTGGTGCTGAGCCCCATCTCATTAGAAAAAGGAACTTTTTAGGTTTCATTAACACCACTCCAGAAGTTCATTTTAATTATCTTGCGGCTATTTTAGAGAGTGCCTCAAAAGCTAATCCCGGCATAACTGCTGCTGCTGGTATGCTTTGGTCTTGTCCTCACCCTTTATTTTTAGATTTCTGCATGAATCTCATAAGGCCGGCAGCAATGTTGCTAAACTTGTGGGCTTCATGTTCAGTCTTCTTTAAGCAGCCAAGAAAAACATCAAGAGCCTTATCCTTTGTGGAGATTCAAATTTGATAATTCAATGCCTTCCAGAAAGCATGTGATGTGATCTGTCCAACTTCATCTTTTGTGGAGTCCACATTCTGTATGTGCTGCAGGATATTGCCAACAAGTTCAGGTAGACATTCTGTATAGATAGCAACTCTGCAGGTCATTGCCCAGAAATGTTGTAGGACATATCTTATATGCTATAAGATTCTGATCAGAAATGTGGGAGGACATTCTGTATGTGCTGCAGAATACCACCCACAAATGTTGCAGGGAATTTTTTATTTGTTGCAAGCCACTAACTAGAATGCTGCTGCACATTAAACAGAGCGCTATAGGGCATTCTGTAAATTGTTGCAAGATAAGTCATGCAACAAATTAAAAAACATACATTAAATAATAAATTGGAATTTAATTGAAAAAAACATAACATATAAGCTTAAGAAAATCAAATGTTAATGTGAGTTAGATTTTATAGTTGCCACAGTAAACCCACATTAACAACTAAAACGATTTTCATTCAAGCAGAAATATAGGATGAAGATGCCAAATATTTCAATATAACCAGTTATATGAGATGATAGAATACATGGAATTCTAAGATATTTGAGATAAGAATAAAATTATGATGTCCTCAAATAACCTACACCAAAAGAAGTACCACATACATGAAATTCCTATGCTATGGGAGGAAAACAAAATTGTATGCATGCCTCCAATAACCAGCAATTGGTTCAATTCACATGAACAGTTCATATGGTTATTATAGGCTGGCAAACAATGGTCTACAATATAAGATGTAAGAGAAAAGCCACACTTGACAATCACTAATGGCTTTTATCACATTTTGATTAGTTTCCATATAATTGATTTGTATTCACTAATAAGGCTCAAATTACAGGGCAAACTGAGGTGTAGATTGACTCCAGAGAGCTTGGAGTGCGCATAGACTATACCATACATGAGTTTTTGCAACCTCTTTAGGGATTTCGATTGGAATAGCCAGTGGCATCAGAAATTGCTTATGTAAATTATTAATGAATAGAAGTAAAAATTTCGTGAGTAACCAAATACAATTAGATATTTACACACCCAAGATTCAGATCCCAAGTGGCATGAAAACTATAATAAAGATGTCTTATCCGTCATATTTAATCATGCATATATAACTCTAACATGCCTGCTCTGATAGCTTATTGGAATATAACTTCTGGCCATCGCACCAGAATGGCTTAGTTGTGGTACACTACTTAATGGAGGAGGACAAAATAACTGCTCTAGGTGCACAAAAACATGAATACCAACAACATTGCAAACAAATTCTTTCCAATCCACTAAAACATGCAATTTTGCAAAGCATTTTTTAAAGAGTAGGGAGATAGCAATTTGGAAGTATGTCCTTATTTCCTAAACAACAAAGAAGTTATTTCTTAAAGTGAGGATGAGTGTACCTGCTATCCACCATGGCCATCATAGACACTCAGAGTTGGCAGAGGAGTTGCAATTCAGTAACACCATTTTGCAACAATGTTGTGGGCTCCAGGAAAAATAAGAAAAAGGGCACAGGAGCAATAGCGTCTCCTGTTTCGCATCTTCTACTAATGATTGGCGAGTCCTACGGAGGAGGAAGCATATAGACCCTTCAACAGTAAACTTATACTCACTGTTGGCCTCAGCAAAGCTATACCCTTTGAAGGCATGCTTTAGAGAGCAACTTCCCGCTGTTTAGGCACCTCAACAGTAACACTAACACTACATGTGATTACAGGACAACCAATGTCAACACCTTTACAGGCCCTAATTCATCAACCTCATTTTGTAGAGCAATGAGATTTGCTTCTGACCAGATACAGATACAACAACAGAAAAGAAATCACATTTTAATCAAGGATGCTGCACTAAAAATTCCGACTATGTTAACAAAGGTGTTTATACAAAATAGATTTAAATGATGAAGATTTGGTTAAGCAAGATTAAAATGCTTGAGCACAAATCTGAACACAATCGAATTCAGAAACATATTACAAGATTAAAATACTGAGGACGCACCTTTTAACTAGATGGTTAGCTCATTCAGTAATGTACATGAACTGGGAAAGTGCATCACTCCAGCGGAATAGAATCATAATTATGCACAGCTTCGCCATCTCCATTTCCCCTCCAATGAATCACAAGTATAACCCTTATATATGGAATAATTCAATAGATCAGAAGGACTTGAGCCAATCCCCTGCATTTGTTTCCATGAGTTATGTACGTATATGTAAATATGTATCTCTAAGGGAACTATCATCTGTTTCTGCTTCTTTGTTCTTTCAAATCAATCACAACAACACTAATGTTATCACCACTTCCCCGTCCTAAAGCTAATTTTGTAAGGAAAGCAGCCGCAGTTTGAACAGGAGTATCCTCTATAATACCCTTTGAACGATGGGGTCTGGAGCCAGCTAGACATTTTCTAGCAACTTCACAGACAGTATCATTTGATAGAACATCCCATAAACCATCGCTAGCAAGAATGAGGCACTCATCTTCATTTGTCCGCTCTGTATATGTTACTTCAGGTTCAGAAATCACATAACGTTTCAAGAATCGGTCCCCTGCAGGTAAAACACTTATCACTACATCTGCAATCCAACAAAAACCAATCTGTACCTTACATGTAATACTAATTTACATTTTGTGCTACACAATTATCCATTATTTTACAACAAGGTTTGGTCGAGCTTTTGTAGCAGATTTTCTCTCCGCTCAAAATTGGATCTTAATTCACCAAACTAATTCTATGAGTTATGACATTGAACTCTTGTGATTCTATCAAACCATATGCTAACCAGATGATCAATAATAGGAGAACTTAGCATAAAGCTTCACTGCAAACTGGAAAAATTGCTTGAACTAAATCTGGTTGAGTAAGGCAGCATAAGATAATATGCCGAATGAAAGTAAAGTCATTACATTTTTCTGATTAAGCCTATGGAAGGGCTAAAGCTTCTATTTTTGCGATCCTGATGATTAAATGAACATTTTGTACCAACCCATAGCACATTTTAGAATCTTCACCTACAAAGTGGGAGCAGCTAGAATTTAGGAAGAAATATTTCAGCCACAGGGAAAGAGATGAAGCTGCAGTTATGCTTCAAATGCAGAAACTTCTAATAAATTCCTGGTTCCATATTAAATCTTACACCCACATTTTTTGACACACTGATACAATTTACATTTTACAATTTCACCTAAAAGTATGAAAGAGTTCAAAAAGAACAAAAAAATGTTGAGATGCCTAAAATAGCCAGCAATTCAAACAGTTTGTGAGACCGCTGGCTAAACAACAGCTCATAGCATTTCTAAGAATGGAAGCACTAATACTTTTCTAGACGCTCTTTAACAAGTCATGAAACAAAAAATCAACACGCAATATATCAAAAACAGACTACAGTTAAATCTGGATCAAAATTTGGTCGCTGGTACAAACCTAGAGCCCTAGACATAGCAAGAAAGCCCCCAACACGATATCCATTCCAAAATATAACACGTCCACCAGCAGCTTCAATACGGCCCATTTCATCCTCTCGTACAGGCTACAATATGGCAAATTGTAAGAAAAACAAGGTAAAACGACAGTTTATGATGTACATGTTAGAACTGGCACCAAAAAGACTCAACTTCTCAAATCCATAAGCATAAAAATACACGGGTACCAAGAAAAAGTCAGAGAATATCCTAAATGATAATTATAAACATTCACTGTTTTCATCAATACCTTATGGTCATTAGAAAGGGGAATTGCTTTGCCTCCCCTGGATAACACAGCCCTAGAATCCCCACAATTTGCAATAACAACTTCAGATGGGCTCACAACGGCTATGACAGCCGTAGAACCCACATTTTCTGGTGCAACTGGATCTTGGCAGCAGCTACCAATCGTTTGTACATCCCCACTACTGCAGCCTCCGTTTGGGCATATTCCTCCAACCGCCATATCCATTTTCATGAAGCAAGCAAACATGATTTCGCTCCAACAACTAAAATCTCTGGAAAATGAAGATGCATCCCTCAACTCCTTGGCAAGCGCCTCATGAAAATGATATTTACAATATGTTGAAGCCTGCTCGTAAAAGTGAATCGCCAAAATCAATGAGGTTTCCGTACAAAATTCAAAGTAACAGTGCAAAAAAAAAAAAGAATTTATAAGAATTTGCAAAATTGAATGCAGGAAACTACTGGAGCTTATGCAGAGAAATAAAAGTAAAAAATAATGTAGTTCCTATGAAAACTCAAGTAAGTTTAAGTAATCACCATAGTGTAAAAAATAGATACCCAACATAACATCAGCAATAATGTTCCTAAAAAAAAGTCAAAGTAATCACCCTGGTGAAAACATCTCAGAAGAATGCAAAGTCAGGTGGAAAATAGCTTTCTAAAACTCCCAACATCATCCGTTTCATAAACAAAATATTTGTAAAAAGGTCGGTCATATTTAGCACAAACAGCTATACTTAATTATATTTCGACCGGAATTTACTTTCAAACAAGATGATGGTTCATTTCTTCCAAGATAAAGGGGGGTAAACAGAATTTTCAGAACTGCCAAAAGAATCCTGAACAAATATTCTGAAGCATTAAACCACATGAGCATCGATGGAATTGGTCATGTCCTCGGATGACCTATACCAAAAGTAAATTATTTGTTATAGGGTAAGAATGAATGTACCTGCGATCCGCCATGGCCGTCATATACACCAAAAAAGTGGAGAGGAGTAGGCGCGGGAGCTGCAAATCCAGTAAGGCTATTTTGCAACAGTTCCGTTGACTTGGGGAGACAAAAGAATGAGGGTACAGCTGCAACGGTATCTTCCATTTCACGTCTTCTGCCAATTATTGAAATGGTTCCATGGGGGGGGCACGAATCCTTCAACAGCAAGCTTACACTCTCGCTGTAGGCCCTGGGCAAAGCTACGCCTTTTGAAGGTCTGCTTTGTGGAATAGTTTCGTGCTCTTTAATTTTCTCAGCAGCAACATTAACACTATGATTAGCTGCACTTGCAGATTCAGGAGAAGCAACACTGATACCTTTACAGGCCTTGTTACTCTCGTCGCCATCAAGAAGTCCAACGCTCGTTTGCTCTTCACTATCTAACATACTGACTGTCGTCTCCCCTTTGGAATCTTGCGACATGGGCTCTGAATCCAATGTAACAACACTAGTGTCATCAACAGCAAGAAGTGCAACGCTTGCTTGCATTTTACTCTTTGCCATGTTGATTGGCATCTCCTCTTTGTAATCTTTAGGCATAGGATCTGCATCCGACGTAACAACACTAGAGTCATTAGTAGTGCTGCTGTTGATGCTGATGTAGAATTTGTTGATATTGCAAGTGCAAAACAAGCCACCTTTCCAGGGAGTCGGCGTAGAGACTGACCTCACGAGCCTCCTTGAGGGGTAGAGAGATTTAGAGTGAAGTTCAATTTCCACGGCATATGCAGGGTCTGCTGGGGATAGCACCTCGCCGCCGAGACAAATATTGCACAAATGGGATGTATTCCTGGTGCGTGCCTGCTTCCTCACACCATCGGAAAAGCTGCTGCTGATGGAAAGCATCTTCAATCGCCTGATCTCCGGCATACGTCCTCGCGAGGGAATCCCCTCGTCGCTCTCTTCTATAAAGCTTCGAGGAGATGGAGAAACACATGGGTTCACCGCCTCCATAACCCAATTTTATATATTATCGTACTCCTATCCCCACCGCCCAATTCCCAGGGTCTCCAATAAAGGACACGCCTTGGCTTCTCGTGCATGAAGATTTATTCACAAAAGCCCTCGCTGATCATCGGGTTCCCGCCCCAGGTAACTTAACAATAAGCTCCAAATTGAACAACAAACAAAACCTAAACCTGTATATCAAGCCCCAGCATGGATCGACCTGGAGACACTTCACGCAAACAGAATGCTTTCACCATTCTGGCAGATTCTGAGTCACGGGCCGCTTCAGTTCCCAAAAACGAACTTTCGATGGAATTCAGACGGTCAGTGATTCGAAACTAGAAACCCCCCAACACGGGATATCTTCAGATCTTGCACTTAAGCCACATCATGGGTTCCTGCAGCTCAATCATACTTGCCCAAAGCATTTGCAGATTGGATTGAACTTTATACTAACATAAAATTGAGCTCGATCGAATAGAGACAGATTTGACTACATGAACAACTTTTCTATTGCTTAAAATCATTTGAAGACTTTCAAATCTTCTGCACTGTATCAGGACGGCCAGAAAAGAGTTCCAACGCTCCAACACAAAACATCACATCACCACCGAAGAGATTCCTCGTTGCAGAAATACTAGTCGTGTAAGGAAATGGAAGAGAGTTTAATAGGCAAATGAATTACCTCAGATGCCGCAGAAGAGGTGAAACAATGTGTGGAAGTCTTCCCTTGCCCACAGGTAGCAGTTTGCTGTCATTCTGTGGTTGGTATGATTTGGTTTGGTTGTGTGCGTGTCCTCTCTTGTCAGGATGTTCCTCAACCGCCCAATTCTATGGCTGTCTTGGATCCTCCTCTCTCCCCGACATGTGTCTGTAATCTAAAGAATGGGAAATGAGGAAATCTACATTTTGGAGTAAGAAGCTGGTCCACATGAAATGACACTTCATCATTTGTGAAAATTCTTAGATTTTTTTATTAATGCCGATAGTCTACATGGCTGAATGATGTGTGAGTGAGTTAATGTAAACAATTACTTTTGAGCTTAAACTTGACAACCATTTGTTGTTAAAGTTTTAATTGATGTCCATGGTCACAATGGCAGAATGGGTGGAGTGAGATAATGTGAGCGTGTTGATGTTAAGTTAAATTTGACAACCATCTACATGTCAAAAGTTTAAATCTTATTATAAATAAAATATACTTTTAAAAATAGTTTAATAAATATTACATAAACTATTTGTTTAAATTATAATATTTGAAAATATAAATCATCCATTTTTTTAGAAATTAAAATAAAAAGCTTAAGTTAGTAAAAAACTAAATAAATAGAGATGAAGGAAATATAAATAATTTTAGATGTAGTAAATTAAATTATAATTATTTTAATAGATATCTATCTGCATTTTTTTAGATAGATTTATTTAAGATATCTATACTAGTATTTATTATAAACATAATATATTTTAAAAATTAACTTAATAAATGTCAGATAAAAATTAAAATAAAAGTGTGCTTTGTCAAAATTATAAGTTTTGAACATATAAATAATCATTTTTTAAAGAAATTAAAATATGAATTTTTTTGGGGGTAATAATTTCAATGTTTTATATTTTATAAGTGATATTTATCAGCATTTTTTTGATAGATTTAATTAAGATATCTATACCAGTTTAGGTTTTACATTTACAACAAGTTTTAGGTTGTCAAAGAGTATTTATTTTATGATATTGAAGTATTGCATTAGTTAGACTTGATAAGTGTGTTCATTAAGAACTTTATAGTTTTATCAATAGATTAAAAGTTTATTATTAATAATATTTGTATTTAATATAAACGTAATTTGGAAGAGAACAATTTAAGCTCTCTTACTCTACAAAGAAATAAGGCATGGAGTTTGATCACATAGGCTATTTGATCTCACAAACACACTAATATCTTTCATTTCATTTCATACATGCGCCTTATAAGACCAATGCATGTTGATGATGATTGATGTAATATGAGTTGAAGTATCAATGGAAGAGCTACATTTGAGAAATAATGCAATGTAAACATCAACTAGTTTTTCCCAAGTTCCCTCAAAATGTTCTTGACCTTGACAACCCAACCACTTCATTGATGATTGGTTTGTATGTGAGCGTCAACATTTTCCTCTTCCATATCTACCTTGCAGTCACTTTGTTCGTTGTATAATCGCATTCTAACATTGTATTTCTTCAGTCAATCTTATTAAAGTTATGCATTATTCTTAGGTTGTCCCTTTATAATTGAGATTTTATGTGAAATAATATACATGTTCTGTTCTCGATCTTTAGTTGCTATAGGTTTATCAAATTGTCACAAATATGAGAAGTGTAACATGTTTTTATGGAAATAACTATATTACACAAATATTTATAGTTTTTGTCATTATTTAATATGTGGAATATATGATGAATAAGTAATATTTATAATAAAAGTTATCTTTTTGTCCAAGCAAGTGATTTCATCCATAATATTAGTTACCTAAAGGTCAAACCTAATTTAATCGTGCATATAGAAGTTTGAACCTTGGTGGATGGCATGCCAAGGAACACATCATCATCTATTTGTTTTTAACAAGTGTATTACAATGTTTTAAATGAGCATGGATCTAATCCAAAAGCAATCCTTCATCTAAGTAGAGGGTCTTGTACATCATAGTCATTCAAGGGTCAAAACTAGCTCAATTTTACATTTGTGGGCTTTGAACCTCTATGGGTAGTGTAATCAATGAAAAATATCATCATCCTCAATAATTGTACACAACTAATTAAGCTACAACCCTATAAGTTTGTAACATATTTTGTGAAAGAGAACGTGTCAAGAAATGCATAAGTACATGTTTTAAATTGAAAACCTAGAGAAAAATAAATTCATTTAACTTGACTAAAATGTATCACTATCTACTCTTACTAGTTTTTAGACTAATACTACCCCTAATTTGATTAGCAATAAATATCAGAAAAATATTTGAAAAGATTGAATTTTTAAATATCATATGTTATGTTTCTTTTAATACAAATTTTGGCATCAATGGTTAGCAGTTTCTTAGAAGCAACGAATGACCATAGAACATATCCCTACCACCCATTCTTTCCTCTACTCTATTGGCTCATAATACTATTCATCATTTTCAACAAAGGAAGTCATTTTTTGTATTAATGTTCAACATATTGTGAAGGACATGTTAAACAAGTGCACACACTGAATAGGGGTTTTGTGGTGCAGAGCATTCGCTACCTTGCAATCCAAGGCATAGAAGAATTAGCAACAACCCAATCTGCTTGTCTCACATTTACAAAATTATGTATCACATGGCTTACAAGGGGGGAATAAAAAATCTCATTTGGAAGATCCGTCACTTTTAACGAAGGTGCATTAGGAATACAATCTGTGGGGACTTGTAAATCATCAACTCTACTTTTCAATGCCAAGTCTCAAATAATTTGAACTACTAATGGTTCTTGGTTGATTCTTCATCATCCAAGTATTTAGGATGGTAAACCTATTGAGTGATTGAGGTCTGGAACAAGGTCGTTGACATGAGATTCCATGTTTGAAAGTCATAGGAAATAGGTCATTATGTTATCCCACCTTTCTAACTCTATCACCATGCAATTTGGAATGAAACATGCCCAAATGTCTAGACCAACTTTCAAGTGTTGGTGAAAAAATGGTCCTCAATGTGTGATGATTTTGTGCCATGACCAAGTGAGGAAAATTGTAAGAGAGTCTCCATGAGATGTGGGATTTGTGGTAAGCTACATCATGGAATTGATGTATCCTCGCTCCAGGTACATAATAACTATTATATGTCTCACCATTTTTCTTTGCAATCAGAAAAAACTGAGGAAGATAGGTGGGAATGTCCTATGTCTAATGTGTTTTACTCTCACAAGGATTACACGTATAT